>CM042332.1:4040710-4143210 GCA_023566125.1 Zingel zingel
CACACACTCACAGACACAGTCTACTGATACCCTTAAGAAGTGAGTATTGTGCTACTGATACCCTTAAGAAGTGAGTATTGTGCTACTTATACCCTTAAGAAGTGAGTATTGTGCTACTGATACCCTTAAGAAGTGAGTATTGTGCTACTGATACCCTTAAGAAGTGAGTATTGTGCTACTTATACCCTTAAGAAGTGAGTATTGTGCTACTGATACCCTTAAGAAGTGAGTATTGTGCTACTGATACCCTTAAGAAGTGAGTATTGTGCTACTGATACCCTTAAGAAGTGAGTATTGTGCTACTGATACCCTTAAGAAGTGAGTATTGTGCTACTGATACCCTTAAGAAGTGAGTATTGTGCTACTGATACCCTTAAGAAGTGAGTATTGTGCTACTGATACCCTTAAGAAGTGAGTATTGTGCTACTTATACCCTTAAGAAGTGAGTATTGTGCTACTGATACCCTTAAGAAGTGAGTATTGTGCTACTGATACCCTTAAGAAGTGAGTATTGTGCTACTGATACCCTTAAGAAGTGAGTATTGTGCTACTGATACCCTTAAGAAGTGAGTATTGTGCTACTGATACCCTTAAGAAGTGAGTATTGTGCTACTGATACCCTTAAGAAGTGAGTATTGTGCTACTGATACCCTTAAGAAGTGAGTATTGTGCTACTGATACCCTTAAGAAGTGAGTATTGTGCTACTTATACCCTTAAGAAGTGAGTATTGTGCTACTGATACCCTTAAGAAGTGAGTATTGTGCTACTGATACCCTTAAGAAGTGAGTATTGTGCTACTTATACCCTTAAGAAGTGAGTATTGTGCTACTGATACCCTTAAGAAGTGAGTATTGTGCTACTGATACCCTTAAGAAGTGAGTATTGTGCTACTGATACCCTTAAGAAGTGAGTATTGTGCTACTGATACCCTTAAGAAGTGAGTATTGTGCTACTGATACCCTTAAGAAGTGAGTATTGTGCTACTTATACCCTTAAGAAGTGAGTATTGTGCTACTGATACCCTTAAGAAGTGAGTATTGTGCTACTGATACCCTTAAGAAGTGAGTATTGTGCTACTGATACCCTTAAGAAGTGAGTATTGTGCTACTGATACCCTTAAGAAGTGAGTATTGTGCTACTGATACCCTTAAGAAGTGAGTATTGTGCTACTGATACCCTTAAGAAGTGAGTATTGTGCTACTGATACCCTTAAGAAGTGAGTATTGTGCTACTGATACCCTTAAGAAGTGAGTATTGTGCTACTGATACCCTTAAGAAGTGAGTATTGTGCTACTTATACCCTTAAGAAGTGAGTATTGTGCTACTGATACCCTTAAGAAGTGAGTATTGTGCTACTGATACCCTTAAGAAGTGAGTATTGTGCTACTGATACCCTTAAGAAGTGAGTATTGTGCTACTGATACCCTTAAGAAGTGAGTATTGTGCTACTTATACCCTTAAGAAGTGAGTATTGTGCTACTGATACCCTTAAGAAGTGAGTATTGTGCTACTGATACCCTTAAGAAGTGAGTATTGTGCTACTTATACCCTTAAGAAGTGAGTATTGTGCTACTGATACCCTTAAGAAGTGAGTATTGTGCTACTGATACCCTTAAGAAGTGAGTATTGTGCTACTGATACCCTTAAGAAGTGAGTATTGTGCTACTTATACCCTTAAGAAGTGAGTATTGTGCTACTGATACCCTTAAGAAGTGAGTATTGTGCTACTGATACCCTTAAGAAGTGAGTATTGTGCTACTGATACCCTTAAGAAGTGAGTATTGTGCTACTGATACCCTTAAGAAGTGAGTATTGTGCTACTGATACCCTTAAGAAGTGAGTATTGTGCTACTGATACCCTTAAGAAGTGAGTATTGTGCTACTGATACCCTTAAGAAGTGAGTATTGTGCTACTGATACCCTTAAGAAGTGAGTATTGTGCTACTGATACCCTTAAGAAGTGAGTATTGTGCTACTGATACCCTTAAGAAGTGAGTATTGTGCTACTGATACCCTTAAGAAGTGAGTATTGTGCTACTGATACCCTTAAGAAGTGAGTATTGTGCTTGTTAAGTGATATTGTGAAGACCTGCTGCGTGCCACCTGTCCATGAGTTTGTGTATGTATTGTACTGCATCGGTATTATTTGTGTCCCTGTACCATTTTTCTTCATGTGGACATAAATAAATGATTAAAATGTGTGTGTGTGTGTGCGTGCGTGCGTGCAGGTGTGCATGCAGGCGTGCGTGCGTGTGTGTTACTGAGAAAGTGTGACTCCCAAAGAACAAGACCCTTCTGAGGGTGGGAACATGTGTGTACAGCAGCAAAATTCCCAGTTAGTGACTGGATATAACATGGTGTGTGTGTTACTGAGAAGGTGTGAGTTCCATAGAACTGATCAAACCAGTTTTTTGGAAAAATAACAAAAACACTTCTGAGGGTGGGAACATGTGTGTACAGCAGCAAAATGACTAGTTAGTGACCGGAGGTAATATGGTGCACCTGTGGTACAAGAAACAGGGATCCAACACTCCCATTAAGGCCATCACCATGCTACACTACCCAGCTGCTGGACAAGATATGAGAAGGCTGGTGTCACTGGAATTGAAAGAAATATCAACACAGACAGTAACAGCTGCACTGACTACCTGTGAAAGGCTGAGAAAGCCTTCTTCATGGAAGCAGAGCTGAGAATTACCAACACTCACTGAAGTGAAAAGCAGAGTCCAACAATGTTGGTAAATCATTCTGGTGATGATTTATTCTACTTTTTGCATGTACTATATAAAATAATGTGAATAATTAAACTACATAATTATTCTACTGTCAAACTTGCTGTTAATTAAATCAATCAAACCATTGCAAATGGCTGTTTTCAACAATGATGTTAATGAATGAATGAAAGAATGAATATTAAAGCTCTGTATCTCTTTATTCATATTAACAGCTCACAGCAACTTAATACTATATCTGTGTCTGGCTTTTGTTTGATATCTAGTGTAGGTAAAAAATGCCTTTTTTATGGAGTTTCCTCTTGCTAAATGCTGGGCTCTTACAGTGAAGGGTAGACGTGGAAGAGCTAGCGCTATGGCAGCATTTTATTCCCGTCTACCTTTATTGTGTGGTTGATTCGTTTTAGTCACAGTTTATTAATATCCAATATTCAACTCTGTCCGAACTGCTCCAAATTCCAAACCCCAAGTTCTTTGGGTACCCAGGACACACACACACACACACACACACACACACACACACACACACACACACACACACACACACACACACACACACACACAGAGGATCCTCAATTTAAAGTTAGATTTAGTTATGTAGAGTAGAGTCTGGAGTGGAAATCATTATAATAAAGGTGCATTTCACCCTAAGAAATGATACAGTATACCTAACCTTTATAATTAACTCCATCTCCACATGTAAGGGATTATTCATGTACTACTCTGTGAACATACCAACCACAACGGGTGCCTTGTTTCAAACCGGCAAATGCAAAAACACAATATTAATGCTAATGCCCATTGCACAACAACAAACCAACGGTTTATTTTATGTACCAACAGTTTTCAAGACGGAACATGAAGACATTCCAGTGACTTGAGCACACAAACATGAGGCCTGATGCTGGAGAGAGATTAGTCCCACTAGTCTTTGTTACAAAATAAAAAATATAGATCTATTGAAGCCAACTGCTGATTTCCCTTCCTTCTTGTTAACTAAAAAACTGGTATGTTATAAAATAAAAAATGTAATGTGAAAGAAATTCAAAAAATATTGATTCAAATGAGTGAAACTGTAAAGATAGAAAGTTAGTATTTCCTGTCTCGGTGTTTGATGTTGGTGGTTTGACTCTCAGTGTGTTCTGAGTGACGGTGTGTGTTGTGGAGTTTCACTAGACAGAAGAATTGTGTGCTAAGAATGCCAAACAAAATGCACATGGAAGACTACCATACATGATTCTTTATTGTTAAAGAAATTGTTTTGATTCAGTGCTGCCCTTTTTCAAATTTTGTAAATCTCTTGAAAATGTAAACAATTCCTATTTTTATTCAAGCAGGGTGGAGGGAACCAGTCACGTCAAAAAAATACTTGCTGTGTCTCAATTCAGATACTTCGGTAACTTAGTACACTCACATGTAGTACACTGTGTACAGTATGTACTCACTTTTGTAGTGTGAACATTTCAGCAAGGTGGTGTTGTCTCAAATCACACACGGCCGTTATGCACTTCCTGTAAATGACTCTTCTTCACGTTACATTAACCTACATCCTGGACTATATACCTGCACAATGAACAAAATACAGCCTATCTCCTATCTAAATATAAATATCTCCTGACCTTTTTGCACATTTATAAATAAACCATAAAGCCTTTTTTCCATTGTTAAATAATTACATTGTACATATTTTTATTGTTCATTGTCTTTGAATATGTTTATGGTTATCATCCATCCACCATCCATCAGGGCAAATTAAGTGTGTCTTACTTGGCAATAAATCCAAAATATATACCTGCTTGTATACACAGTATGCACGGAAGGGAATTAACGTGACAAATATATAAATGTTAACCTAAGCCATTTTTTCTATACTCTTTTTCACAACGTTAATGACGTTAAAACCGCGCCCGTAATGTTTAAGAGTGTAATCACAGATTTCATCAACATTTGTAATAACTACAAATCTAGTGTTGGAACATAGTCTTACTTACCGTTACAGTGGGTTGTGTGTTTCACTCCATTTTTAGTCAGAGTTTATTAATATCCAATATCCAATGCTGTCCAAACTGTTACAAATTCCAAACCTCTGTTACACACACACACACACACACACACACACACACACACACACACACACACACACACACACACACACACACACACAGAGGGTCCTCAATTTGTAATCCACATTATCATGAAGATTAAATCCAGTAGTGTTATTTGCGCTTGTACTGAGTGATACTTGTTACATAAACACCTTGTAAAATCCAACTCAAAATTTGAGTTGGAGTTGGAGTTGGAGTTGGAAGAAAAATTCGTTATTAATGTTTAATCGGCGCTGTCTCAACGTCACATTGTCTGCTACAGAGTGCAGGAGGAGGAGATGGCCCGACTGCATGGAATACAGGATAGCCTCAAATACCCTACCATAAAAGAACTGCAGAACACAGTGTAAATAACTAAATAGCTGTCTTTAATACTCTGCATATATCATCAAATGTCAAAGTCTGGAAATACAGCCATTAGCTCTCGCGCAATCGTTACTCTTAATGTCCTCGTTATCGGTCCGAACTTTAATACTGTTCGTTACAAAACCTGCATGAAGAAAAGTGTGTTTGCCTATTAGACTTTTGTCTTCAAATTGTATCTCGGGGTGGGGGATCCCACTAGTTGATGCTGTGATTTTGGCAAGGTGTTAACGATCACAAATTGTTGTAAACATATAAATACTGCGGTGACCACCGTGCGTAATGCTGCATGATGGCCCTGCTGGCCCTGCAGGAGGACTACACCAATGGAAGAAACAGGAGAGAAAGAGACTTCAGGGACCATGACAATGACTGATTTTGATGATTTTCTAAAGCTGAGCTCTTGGATCTAGTGAATTGGGTCCAGTAGAGAGGGCAACGCGCCGGAACCGGTCCATCCCGGTCCAAATACAGGTCCTCGCCACTCTGGGGGAAACTGGCTGTTTCCAGAGGGAAATGGCAGACAGCTAAGTGTTTTTTATATAAATATTATATATAATCTGCAACTTTATCACTAATGCTTTTTTGGATAGCCTATAATATTTAGTTCTGTTAAATCTTATCATATAGGTTTGGTGTATCAAAGCTGTCCCTGAGTGCCTTTATGCCTGCCGTTTTGGAAGGTATTATTAATATAGGTAGTTATAGATCAGGTTTCCCTACACTGTACGAGAACAGACCGAATTTATAATTCAATTCAAAAAGTTTTTTGCTTTTTCCCCCGCCAGTCGTCATGATTCAGCATGATTCAGCATGATTCAGCATTCATGAGGTGCTTTGCATTGACTATTTATGGTTAAAAATGGGCGTGTACAGGTCGAGATAAGAGACTGATTCACGTACGCATGCTTGTGGGTAATCTGTGATTTATAAAGGGGACATTGCTTACAGATGTGCGTATGCATGGTTTTATAAATCTTATTTTTTTTTTGCCGTACGCCATTTTGGGCTTTTGGGCGTACGTACAGTTTTAGAAAGAATCCTATGCACAGTTTTATAAATGAGACCCCAACTCTCCAAAACCATAAGATATTTCTCAGCCTTTCACTCAGTGTTCAATTGCATGAAACACTTTTTTCAAAACGCTACACACAATTCTCTACCTAAGACACAAACATCTAACAGGAAGTGACTTGCTTTCCTTTTCTAAACACAACCAATCAAAATGCTTCACTTATTCACCAGGGCACACACACACACACACTCCTCACATGTGCAAACACATTATGTCATAACTGAACACTAACCAATCACTGCTTTAGTATAGGCCTATACAGAGGTCAAAGGTCAGATTACCTGTTTGGAACAATGAATGCCAACAATAGACAGAGAGCAAGGGGAGGAGGAGGGAGAGACAGGGGACGACAACGAGGAGGAGGAGGAGGGACAGACAGGGGACGACAATGAGGAGGAGGAGGAGGGAGAGACAGGGGACGACAACGAGGAGGAGGAGGAGGGAGAGACAGGGGACGACAACGAGGAGGAGGAGGAGGAGGGAGAGACAGGGGACGACAATGAGGAGGAGGAGGAGGAGGAGGGAGAGACAGGGGACGACAACGAGGAGGAGGAGGAGGGACAGACAGGGGACGACAACGAGGAGGAGGAGGAGGAGGGAGAGACAGGGGACGACAATGAGGAGGAGGAGGAGGAGGGAGAGACAGGGGACGACAATGAGGAGGAGGAGGAGGGAGAGACAGGGGACGACAACGAGGAGGAGGAGGAGGGAGAGACAGGGGACGACAACGAGGAGGAGGAGGAGGGACAGACAGGGGACGACAATGAGGAGGAGGAGGAGGGAGAGACAGGGGACGACAACGAGGAGGAGGAGGAGGGACAGACAGGGGACGACAACGAGGAGGAGGAGGAGGAGGAGGGAGAGACAGGGGACGACAATGAGGAGGAGGAGGAGGGAGAGACAGGGGACGACAACGAGGAGGAGGAGGAGGGACAGACAGGGAACGACAACGAGGAGGAGGAGGAGGAGGGAGAGACAGGGGACGACAACGAGGAGGAGGAGGAGGGAGAGACAGGGGATGACAATGAGGAGGAGGAGGAGGGACAGACAGGGGACGACAACGAGGAGGAGGAGGAGGGACAGACAGGGGACGACAACGAGGAGGAGGAGGAGGGACAGACAGGGGACGACAACGAGGAGGAGGAGGAGGGAGAGACAGGGGACGACAATGAGGAGGAGGAGGAGGGAGAGACAGGGGACGACAATGAGGAGGAGGAGGAGGGACAGACAGGGGACGACAACGAGGAGGAGGAGGAGGGAGAGACAGGGGACGACAATGAGGAGGAGGAGGAGGGAGAGACAGGGGACGACAATGAGGAGGAGGAGGAGGGAGAGACAGGGGACGACAACGAGGAGGAGGAGGAGGGAGAGACAGGGGACGACAATGAGGAGGAGGAGGAGGGAGAGACAGGGGACGACAATGAGGAGGAGGAGGAGGGACAGACAGGGGACGACAACGAGGAGGAGGGACAGACAGGGGACGACAATGAGGAGGAGGAGGAGGGAGAGACAGGGGACGACAATGAGGAGAAGGAGGAGGGACAGACAGGGGACGACAACGAGGAGGAGGAGGAGGGAGAGACAGGGGACGACAATGAGGAGGAGGAGGAGGAGGGAGAGACAGGGGACGACAATGAGGAGGAGGAGGAGGGAGAGACAGGGGACGACAACGAGGAGGAGGAGGAGGGAGAGACAGGGGACGACAACGAGGAGGAGGAGGAGGGACAGACAGGGGACGACAATGAGGAGGAGGAGGAGGGAGAGACAGGGGACGACAACGAGGAGGAGGAGGAGGGAGAGACAGGGGACGACAACGAGGAGGAGGAGGAGGAGGGAGAGACAGGGGACGACAACGAGGAGGAGGAGGAGGGAGAGACAGGGGATGACAACGAAGAGGAGGAGGAGGGACAGACAGGGGACGACAACGAGGAGGAGGAGGAGGGACAGACAGGGGACGACAACGAGGAGGAGGAGGAGGAGGGAGAGACAGGGGACGACAACGAGGAGGAGGAGGAGGGAGAGACAGGGGACGACAATGAGGAGGAGGAGGAGGGAGAGACAGGGGACGACAATGAGGAGGAGGAGGAGGGACAGACAGGGGACGACAACGAGGAGGAGGGACAGACAGGGGACGACAATGAGGAGGAGGAGGAGGGAGAGACAGGGGACGACAATGAGGAGAAGGAGGAGGGACAGACAGGGGACGACAACGAGGAGGAGGAGGAGGGAGAGACAGGGGACGACAACGAGGAGGAGGAGGAGGGAGAGACAGGGGACGACAACGAGGAGGAGGAGGAGGGACAGACAGGGGACGACAATGAGGAGGTGGAGGAGGAGGAGGAGGAAGAAGAAGAAGGAGAGCCATCTCTGATGAGATCTTATTCATCATGTGATCAACCACTGATTGACCAATGAGAGAAGCCCATCTTGAGGAGCTTTACAGTGGCGTCCATACTTCAAACCTTCAGAAATGAGAACAGGCATGCAACTATCTGATGACTATTTCAGCATCATAAATCAATCAGACTTTGTTTTACACAAAGTGCATACAATACACCCCCGCCCCAGAACACAAGCATGCACAAGCGCGCGCGCACGCACGCACGCACGCACGCACACACGCACACACACACTCTTTATTCTAAAGATGATACCTTTGGTTTACATATGTTTGTAGTTTTGTTTTCTTGTTTCATGCTGCTGTATACAACACTGTGCTACTCTTACAAACGTGATGTTTTTCCCAATAAATATTTTCTGTTCTACATAGTTTTGAAAATGTGTGTAAGCAGTTGGAAAAAACTGTAATATCCAATATCCAACACTGTCCAAACTGCTCCAAATTCCAAACCCCAAGTTCACTGTGTACTCAGAAAGCCAGTGTGAAGTAGATCAGATGAACAGTTCTCGAGATATAAAGAGACACACACACACACACACACACACACACACAACACACACACACACACACACACACACACACACACACACAATAAAATAGAGTCTGGATGTGTTTGTGTGTGTGTGCGTGTGTGTGTGTGTGTGTGTGTGTGTGTGTGTGTGTGTGTGTGTGTGTGTGTGTGTGTGTGTGTGTGTGTGTGTGTGCGTGCGTGTGCGTGAGTTCCACAGAACTAATTAAACCAGTTTTTGGGAAAAATATCAAAGATAAATGTATTCTGTGGAATATGACTCCTCACAAGTAGAGATTGCACAATAAGCCCTAGCATCTCTCTATATAAAGGCAGCTGACTTGTGATAAGTACAACAGAATTCAGCAGACCAGTTGACTTCTTCCTGCCGAACATTCACCGTCAGCAGACACGTAAGTGTTCAAGAACTTTATTTTCTTTATGTGGAACATACATTTGACTATTTCAAAGTTATTACATTCAGTATAAATAGGTGCAGCATGCACATTTAAAATACAATTTTAGATGTCATAATAGCGATCCATATTTGATATTGATATTTTAATTTGTTATAATCATATTCGAGCTCATCTCAAAAGGCAGAGTCATGCTGCTAACTTTTCATATTGGGTTTACTCACTATTGGGTTTTCCACACCATATTCACAAGGTAACAATCATAGAAATATATACATTGTACATACAAACAAATGACGTGTCTTTCTATTATGCAGTTATCTACCATGGCCACCTACATCTCAGAACTTGATGTGTCCCTCAATAAAGATGAGGAGCAACATCTCCAATCACAAGGCTTCAAGAAAAAGAATGTTAATCTGAACCAAGGAACAAGAGGAAATGCCATCTATCTTTGGTACAAAAATGGGTCAGCACCAATCACCAGGGTTCAATTTACATTCAACGATGGTATGAGTGATGGATTGGTCGAAGCAGGGTACACAAAGATTGATAAAAATCTCAATGCTGGAGCAGGAGGTGATTCCATCTACCTTTGGTACTTCAGAGGGTCCGGGGAGTTCCACACTCCCATAGTGAAGATTGATGTCACTACAGATGCAATAACTGAAGCCGATAACTTCAAAGACGACTGGGAGAAATCAGCCTGTGATCTAAACCGCAAAGCTGGAGGGAACTTGATCTACGCCTGGGTGAAGAGAGAGAAACAAACCTACATCTGTGATGTCACTGCCACTGATTCCTACGGAGCAGACGCCAGCTACTATGACAAAGGTTACATCCGTGTGGATGAAGATACTAACAGAGGTGCAGGAGGTGCCTATGTCTTCATCTGGTACCGTCAGACCACCGACCCCAAGCGTGCGCTCACTGATCTGAATATTTCCACCAATGATCTTGAGTATGATTCCCTTCAGCAGCAAGGTTACACTTTAGTGAGTGATAACCTCAACGAGGGGACCAGAGGCCACCAGGTGTACCTGTGGTACAAGAAAGTTGACGGCATCAAGCCCATTCAGGCCATGTCCCTGCTTCTTAACCCTGCTGCTGTACAAGAGTATAAGAAGGCTGGTGTCTCTGTTATCGAAAGAAATCTCAACACAGGCACTTGCGGCAGCACTGAGTACCTGTGTTTCTATCGGTCAAAGGCTTAGAAAGCCTTCTTGATGGAAGCAGAGCTGAGAATTCCCAGCACTCACTGAAGTGGAAAGCAGAGTCCAACAATATTCTTAAATCATTTTGCTGATAGCCTCTTTCATTTTATTTTCCTCTTTTTCATTATAGAAAACCATGTGATTAATTGTATTCTGGTAATATCAGAAAATAATAATGGTTTATGGGTTCTACTGATAAACTTGATGTCAATCAAATCAATCAATTTATTTCAAAAATGTTTTAACCAGTGATGTTAAGGGTTGAATATGAAAACTCTGTATCACTTTAATCCGAACATTTCCTGCTTTTCAATAAAGACAACTCTGCATGTAAGGTGTGTTTGCTTCAGACTCTTCACTATAGAAACTGTGTATCACTTCATGTGTTTTCATCATCTTATTCCCATCACTGTTATCATGCTGACAAATCAGGGCCCATATTTATCAAACTACTACAAATGAAAATTTGGACTACAGGGGGGGAGAAGTACTCACTCTATGTATATACATAAATATATATGTGTATATGTGTGTATATGTATATGTTTGTATTCATGTATTTCTCCGAATGATTTGTATATGTGACAGGAAGATGTTTGTTAAATAAGTAAGTTTGTGGTGTCTTGTAATCCCATGTGGGATGGGCCAAAATGTTTGGCATGACACAGAAATAAAACATAACTAACTAAATACAGTGTGTGTGTATATATATATATATATATATATATATATATATATATATATATATATATATATATATATATATATATATATATATATAGTTCAAAATGAACTACAAATAATGGAGTTCAAATTTGTCCATAAAGCATTGGAGATTAGGGGCTGTTTTGGGATGGCAGAATATGTTACTTGTATGCTTAGAAAATTCCAATACTATGGGGTAGGCTAAACATCACAATTGCTTGAAATAAAATGATACCTGTTTGATGTATATTTTTATATGTCATCTTCAGTTGTTGGCAAATACGTTTTGTGTCTGTTGGGCTTGACCTGAATAAATATAAAGACATGCGCACACACACACATGTTGAATAATTAGAATAGTCAAGATAGAACTTAAATTATTTTTTAAATTATTTCTCACGCATTGACTCAACATGCTAACGAACAGCAACGGTACCTACAGGTCTGCCTTAAACGCCAGTAAAACTCCACCGGATGACTCGCATCAGAAGGCTGAAAATCTGCGAGCCCCAAATACCAAGATGGTGACGGCCAAAATGCTAACGCAAAAGTGGTAGTGGTCAGAGAATGGAAGGAAAAGTTCAGAGCAACTTAAAGCAGTTGAATAAAAAAACTATTAAGTGTATCTGAATCTGTCTACACAATTTCCTCCTGGCAGCACAGAAGATCTAAACAAGTTGAGCAGCACTGACATCCTGTAACTGGAAGATGGCGTGCCCTCGGAGGTGTCAAGTAACGAAGTACAAATACTTTACCTTACTTAAGTAGAAATTTTGGGTATCTATACTTTACTGGAGTAATTATTTTACAGCATACTTTTTACTTCTACTCCTTACATTTTCACGCAATTATCTGTACTTTCTACTCCTTACATTTTAAAAATAGCCTCGTTACTCCTATTTCATTTCGGCTGGTTTTCATTCTGGCTTGTCATCGTTCAAAAAAACACACACACACACACACACACACACACAAAAGAAAAACCTATCCAGATAAATCGCGCCATCCGGATAGAGTGAATTTGCTTGTGGTTGGATGAGTATAAACATATACCATTCCGACACCCTATTGGTTTGTGCACCTGCACAGACCCGGTGCTAATACGGCACCGGTGCCTTAACGACCGTTATCTACCGCACCGAATAGCAACATGGATTTCGGTGGTACTTAAATGCCTGTGCTTCTCTCTGATGCTCCGAAAACGGACGTTAGAGGGAACTGAAACATCGCCGCACGGGACGCTAGTTGGCCGCTAAGGACAGGTGTGTTTTTTTAGGCTCCACACCTATCCTTTTATTCAGCATTTTACATCAGATTGTAACAGTTTTAGCCAATGCTTTTCAACAAAGATACCTCAACTCAAAGAAATGCTTGCATCAAAGACGAGAATCAACCAAAAGGTACAGAGAAAATGGATGTATCTGGACGATGCTGCTTTGTATATGGTTCCTGCTTGTTCCACCAGCTCAAGGCCTTTCTTTGGCTAGAAATCAATCAGTTGCTCCTGCACATCCTGTACTTTTTAATGATATATCAAGATACATTTTCTTTGAACATGGACACTATATTGCTTATTCCATTTTTTGGCAGAAAGATCCTTATATTGGAATTGCTACTAAAGGCAGAAAACAATACACAAAGAGAAGCAAATGGCTTGATTACAAGATTCTACTGGTTTTGCTGCTACTAAGTGGGGATATACAATTAAATCCGGGCCCATCTGTAAATCTTAACCTAGATCTAAACAGTGATTTGTCCAAGCACTGTTTTCAGAAAGCAGTGTTGGTTCGGAATGATTCAACTGGAAGGAGGGAACCAACATATATATATTCCCTCTGGGACTAAACAGCAAAGGTGTATTAATGGTCTTACTTTTCACCAAGACTCTTCACTGTCTGCGGCCATCGGGCCGGGCCCGGGTCTTGGCGGCGGCGGCGGACTGGCGGCCATCGGGCCAGGCTCAGGCTTCAAGGGCAGCAGTAGCAGCAGCCCAGGTACCACTGAGCCAGGCTTAGGCCTTAGCATCACCAGCAGTAGCCAAGCTACCATTGGGCCAGGCCTCTGCAACAGTAGTAGCAATAGCCTAGCTATCACCAGGCCAGGCTTAGGCCTCAGCATCGGCAGTCCAGCAACCACCAGGCCAGGCTTAGGCCGCAGTGGCAGTAGTAGTAGCTGCCTAGCCACCATTGAGACAGGCCTAGGCCTTAGCATCAGCAGCAGCAGCCAAACTACCACTGGGCTGGGCATCAGCAGCAGGCCAGGTTTAGGCCTCAGCAGCAGCAGTCCAGCTACCACCGGGACAGACTACAGGCCCAATTCTGGGCCCAGTAACTGCAGCAGTGTAGTTACCATCAGGGCTACTGGTCATGCGGAAGGTAAACAAAGTTTCTGAATCTGTCTTCATTTCAGATCAACAAAGGTTAGTTTAAAAGATCTTCGTCAGATTTTGAGAGGCTCATCCGCTCGCCATTTCCGGGTGAGTCCCGACTGCCCTGTCTCCGACTGAACATGTTGGGTCGGCCCAAATGAAGGCCAACGGCACGGGACACACCGAACAGACTCGAGTCACCGACCTCGCCAGACGGTACGGCGGCCGATTATCGGGCTGGTGCGTCTCCTCTCTTAGAGCAAATGAATTTCCTCAGCAATGGAAAACGGCTATTATATCTCCAGTCTTTAAGTCTGGAGCATCTGACCTGGTCTCGAATTATAGACCGATTTCAATTTTACCTGCACTCTCAAAGGTTCTTGAAAAAACAGTTGCCAAACAACTTGTTGATTATCTTGAAAGTAATCACGTTCTACACGCCAAACATTTTGGGTTTAGACCACGGTACTCAACAGAGTTGGCAAACTGTTACCTCACTGAAATGATAAAACAGTCATTAGATGAAGGTAATGTAGTGGGAGCAGTATTTCTGGACTTGAAAAAAGCCCTTGATACTGTGAACCACGAAATTCTTTTAAATAAATTAGAAAATTGTAACTTGTCACATGATGCAATAACTTGGTTTAGATCCTATCTCGAACACAGGCAGCAGTGTGTTAAAATAAATTCCACCCAGTCATCTATCCAAACCTGTCGAATCGGAATTCCACAAGGTTCAATTTTAGGCCCTTTACTTTTTAGTTTATATATAAATGATCTTCCAGACAGTTGCAAAAAGGTTAAATGCCAAATGTATGCAGATGATTCAATTATATATGTCTCAGCAAAAACCCCAGATTGCAGCTGAGATGCTTTCAAAAGAACTGGATGGTGTATCACAGTGGCTCCGAATAATCATCTGACCCTGAACTATGATAAGACGATAAGTCTCTATGTGCTTCTCAATTAAAAGAAAGGTCAATGAAAATTTTAGAATAACGATTGATGAGGAGATAGATGAGGGACATGAATTTAAATTTGTAGGGGTTACTCTAGATTCTCATCTTAAGTTTGATAGTCATGTAAAGAGACTGTGCAGAAGACAAATTTAAATTGCTTCCGATTAATAAGACAATATATACCCATTAAGGCAGCACAGCAGTTTATGATATTTTCTCATTTATTGTATTGCATTAATGTTTGGGGTCAGGCCAATCAAACAACAATTACACCCATTAGGTCATTATATAAACAGGCATTAAAAGTAATGGACCGGAAACCTGTAAGATGGCACCATTGCCTCATTTTAAGGAAGCATAACATATTGAGTTTTGACAGTTTTGTAAATTATTCATTTCTAAAACAAATTTTTAAGTGTGTGAATAACCTTACACCAGAAATATTCTGTCAACTAGTAGTAAAAAAAAGAGCGGAATAAGAACTAGAGGCACAATAAGTGGTAACTGTATAGCCGCAAAACGTAGAACATTTGGTCAGACATCATTTTCAGTAAGAGACATACAATTGTGGAACGCTTTACCATCAGAAATAAAAACATTGTCAGAACTCAAGGTTTTTAATACATATTTAAAGCAATGGCTGAAACTGAAACAACTCTGTGAACACTGACTGTACAAGATACAACACAATTTATACAAACATAATGTTGCATATGTTAGCATGCACAGACATTTGCACAATTTTGTGTTCTTGTATTGTTAAATGTGTCTAGACTGTTTTATAGTGATTTTTACATTCATTTAAGTCCATATTTTATTTCATGTATGGGATGTAGTTATTGTATGTATTTTAATAGTTATAAATTCTTAAATTAATACTCTGTAATTTCTGTTTTAATTTTAAAAGCCTAACTAGGGACAGGGGTTGCAAATTAGTCATGGCTATAAACCTGTATGCATGGCATCTACTTTGTATTCTTTATAAAGCAATGTTCTATGCATTTGTCCCTGTCAAATAAACATTAAATAAATAAAAAAATAAAAAAGTTAAGAAACACTTGGCAGCAGGTAACGTTAGCCTTCCGTTAGCTAGCAGCTGGAGTAAACACAGTTAAAATGCTGACAGCTAAACGGTGTAAAAGTGTGTCTTTATTTCACTGGAGAGGATACTAACACCAGACTGTAGCTGCCGTTGTCTGAAAAACACAGAGGAGATGTGTCACCTTTTTTCAGCCCTTCTGAGTTTGCAGGTATGATTTTAATATAACATTATTATAGTCATTATGGCCTTTAGAAAAAACATTTTTTTGTGGAGGTGGGGTAGTGCACTATTAGGCCGCTGTGGGGCGGGATAAGCTTTTGTCCTTAATGGCATTTTTTTCCCCTCACATTACTTTTACTTTTATACTTTAAGTAGTTTTGAAACCAGTACTTTTACACTTGTACTTAAGTAAAAAGCTTGAGTTGATACTTCAACTTCTACAGAAGTCTTTTCAAACCCTAGTATCTTTACTTCTACTTGAGTAATAAATGTGAATACTTTTGACACCTCTGCGTGCCCTACACAGTGATAACGCGTTACTGGTAGCCTCTGACTGAAAACTTGATGCTGTGGTTATGGAGGCGGTCGATGAGACTAGTTTTATAGAAGGCAGCTCCTGGAGTGTACACCCCTCCCCTGTCAAAAACAATAGAGACACAGGAAGAGAGAGAGATTTATTTTAAAGAGGTGGTAGGTGTAACGGGTACCGGCTTGGCACCCGTTAGCAGGTTATTGTAGTAATCCTGTAACAGCAGGAAAAAGTACACATAAAGAAGTGAGACAGGACGACGTGTTGTTCTTTCTCCATTCAACTGGATTATAAACTGCTGAGATGCTGTGAAAAGCTACTACTGCCACCTACTGGCGCAATATGGATTAACATGCCCTTATTTTTCTCCTTACTTTTAAATGATCAAACTATAAATTAAGGTAACCAAAAATATGAAAATCCATCTTCAAAGCAAAACAATAAACTCTTAAAAAAAACAAATATACCTTTGTATCACAAAACCGTTTTTGTGAGTATCACATAGGCAGATATAGATAAGATCGAAGGACTTCACCAAATCTCCTAAGTTATGCCAGAGAGGGACAAAGTAAAGGAAGCACAAGCAATAGAAAGAAACTGACCTCCTGGGGAGAGAGTGCACTTCATTCAGCAAGGTTACGGCTGCTTGTACCATAGTAGAAACTGTAGCGACATAACCAGGCTCTGTAAACCAGAACAAACACACAAACATGGTGATAAGAAGTTGCAGAAATATCTCTAAATGTTCCAAAGCATTGTTCACAGCACAAAATGCTTTGTCAGTTCCAGCTACTACAGTATTTACGGTATGTGATTGCTTAAAGGAAAAGTCTGGTGAGCTTCTATCCTTTTCTTACTGCCAACAAATGCCATGAAAAGACCAAAACCAAAGCCTGGTTTGATTGATAGAAGTTGGGGATGGTACTAATAGAACCTCTCCATCCAGTCCCGTTTTTTCCGTTTCCCCTCTGCTGAGGTACCTAGAACGCTGATCCGATATTAAAGGTGGAACTAGAAAGACTGCAGTTCAAGATTGCTGTAGATGTTCCTCTGCATTGTTGGTGAAGAGTAAATACAGCTAGAGATGGATGGAGCAGAGAGAAATATAATATGATTTTTCAGCACATTTCTCAGCTCATGGCTGTCTACATCTCTTACTGTACCATCCGTTAAAACAGGGGATCTCAACCTTTTGCAAGCTGGGCCCCCCCAAAGCTGGTTCATTGCAGTTGTGCAATGAACCAGTGGGCTGGCGGGCTGTTGTCATCATAGACATATATAGAGTAGACGCCGCATCAACCGCTACTGCCTACTGGCGCTGACGAGCCGTAGGGCCGCCATCTTGGACCGGTCACCCGTTCCAGTCAGTGTAATCTGTTTGGCAGGAGTAATTTAAATGATCACCTCACTGAATACCCAACTGATTTTTACGCGGGTTTTTTTTTGCTGCAAAGGTCATACACGTAGCTATGATACATGACACATGGTTCGGTGTTATTTAATAGTCATAGTGGGCTTAACAGTAATAGAATATTCTGATATATGATATAAAGTGACCAGACATCCGAGATCAAAACGGGGAACATAATCCCCGAACAGGAAGAAAGACAGGGACATTTCCAGTTTGACTATCTGATTGAAAAACCTAATGTTGTGTCTTCAAAAACAAAACGGGGAAAGAGGTATATTTTTCTGTATTTAGCCAGGGACAGGCAACCAAAAACTGGGACTGTCCCCTGAAATTATGTGATGTAGGCTATGATAGGTATTTTGCAAATCACACACTATAAATATGATAGAAAAGCAGAAACAGATAGTGGCAGTAAAGTCAGATATTTTAATAAATTTAAGAAACAATATATGATTATATTATAGTTCACTTGAAGCTTTTATTTGTCTCTGTCACACACACACACACACACACACACACACACACACACACACACACACACACACACACACACAAGGGTTGCACGATTTTGACAAAATGTGATATTGCAATATTGATATGAATTAAGATATTTTCAAACATATGTAAAATTTCAAAATAGATTCATAACAAATTAAACAAGTTTTCATCATCATATATTGGACTGGTACAACATAAATAAATAACGACCATGTCTACAGAACAGATGTTGCTGTTGTACAGTATAAATATATAAAGAAAACAGGACATGAGGTTGTACAGTATAAATATATAAAGAAAACAGGACATGAGGTTGTACAGTATAAATATATAAAGAAAACAGGACATGTTGCTTTCAGTATAGCCTTTGAAGTGGGCTCTAAATCGAACACAACTAAGCCACACAGCCAACAGACGGGACGCGCTCCACAAAATAAACAAAATATTGCATACTTATTGCGACTTTCGATATATTGCGATAACGACATTGAGTTGATATATATTGCACTCCTAACACACGCACGCACGTACCAGTACTCTGTTCAAAATAGCAGGATGAAATGAAAAGCGACAGTTTTTATTTAAACTGCATATTTACTTGGTTGAAACTCCGTAGTAAAGTCTGCAAATTTAATTTATGTAGCAATTTTCAAAACACAGTTACAAAGTGCTTTACAGAACCCAGAGGGAAAGAGTGTGTGTGTGTGTGTGTGTGTGTGTGTGAAGTTTATCTGTTTATAAGATAAAAGACAATCACAAAGAAATAATACAGATAAACTTCACTATACACAATTTCGCAAACCCAGTGTGAGGCAAAGGAGAGCTAATTTTAGATTCCTGGAGACACACACCATGAGGCTAGAGTTCATGAAACACAAACAAACAGAGGTATTTACAGACGCGCCAACACTTACAGCAGTATTCACATACAATGTATGCATAGTGTTTCTTTTTTTAAATTGATTTATTTGATTGGGACAGTGCACGTTAATGAACAAACATGGAATACATGCATGTAAACATGCCGGATTATAGCCAAGGGCTAATTTCCATTCGTAGTCCCACGTTTCCAGGCGGTTGTAAGCCATTGCTTTCAGTTTCAGTGTTAATGTTGTCAGACTGATGACAGATACGACTATATATCCCTCGATATATATATATATATATATGGGATAAGTATCTCACCCTGCCCTGTGATTGAAGAATATTTACATTAATAAAAAACTAATAACCTTGTGATGATACACCTACTCTTTGGAGGTGAACCGGGAAGCTGAAGACGGATGGAATAACAACATCTCGGAGTCGGACTATCTGACCCGTCCTATCAAAATCACCCTGGTTAAAATGGTGACTGCAAAGCACTGATGAACAACTGGCAGTAAATCCTTCTCTCCTCAAAGCCACTTCCCACTTCTTCCTCACATCTTTGTTCTTGGGAAACCTTCAAAATGAAAAAAAGAAGATTTGGGAGAGTCTACACAAAAACATTTAAAAAAGGAGGTGAAGCTTATTTTCTTCCTTCACATTTCTTAGAACCTTTCTTCAACAAAACTCCTATTTTGATGCATGTCTGTTGATAATGAACCAAAGTTGCTTGTTTTCTACAGTCAGATGTTCTGTTGCTTTTATTTTAAGTAAGTGGGGTGGGTATGAGACATGAGAGCTATATATATATATATATATATATATATATATATATATATATAGCTTACTTTTGTTGGGGTAAATTACATGTGAATAATACAGTGTTGGGCAAGCTACTTGGAAATTGTAGTGAGCTAAGCTACCAGTTACTCTGCCATGAATAAAGCTTCACTACACAAAAGCTACCACCCAGTCAAATGTAGCAAGCTAAGTAACCCAAACACAGCAGTAGGCCAGCTCACTACATAGGAAGCTACTTTAAGTTGCGCTAATTTCACATGACAAGAAAAGTGTAGCTTGTGTGGCCAAGCTACTTGATAAATAAAGGAGTTAAGCTACTGAAAAGTTACTTGATTCAGGAAATAGTGAAGCTACCACCAAAATACTAAGTTACTAGTTAAGCTACAAATAGCGACTGCCCGACACTAATAATACAGTCTGCGCCACTTGTATAAAATTCGCTGGCCAATGTCATACCAGTAATATTTGTTTTATTTCTACAATAGCATTCTTGTGTCAGTTGTAATCTAAGTCAGTGTTATGGAATATGACTTATCAAGTCTCAGTTCATAGCCGGGTGAACACCGACCGGTGCAGTAAACATAGCCTAGCTAGCTGGCTACGATTTCAGTACAGTAATATCCAAGATCCATGCTCCTTCTCAATGTTAAAACATATTTGAGAAAAAAACCCAGACAAGAAAAGAACAGATATAGAATTATTACAATTATTGGAGATTAATTTGACCAGAAATGAATGAGTTTAATACAGGCATTTTCCTGCTAATCAAAGGTACATCAATGGTAAAAAAAAGATTTTCTCCTGCTTATGCAAACATGTTCATGGCTGAATGGTAGGCCTCAGCCTTGTAATCATGTTCTTAACCCTTGTATTGTCCTTTCGTGTCATGGGGACTTGTTTAGTTTACATTTTGTATTACCCTGTCGAAACGCGTTTGAGTGTAGCACGGGTCTCCAGGCGTCTGAGTGCAGCACGGGTCTCTGGGACCCACCCCCGTGCCAGTTCACGTGAAATGACATCACATAGTACGCGAGGGTCACCGGGGGACCCGAAGCTCAACGCCAAGCCAATGCAAAAACGTAAAAAATTAACATGAACGGGTCCCAGGGACCCGAAGGACAACACAAGGGTTAAAAGCCACTGCATTATTTTAGATATGTGGACAACATTTGGGGTGTGTGGACACATTCGATGGAGGATTTTAAGGTATTTTTAACAACCACAATGCTTCCATCAAACTTAAATCTATTACCAGCTTGACTACGGTGGACTTAGATACTACACGGTGGACTTAGATACTACACTTCAATAGATAGATAGATAGATAGATAGATAGATAGATAGATAGATAGATAGATAGCTCTAGAAGGTTAATTAGGTGATGTAAAAGTGAATTAAGAGTAATAAAATGAGTATTATTAGCTTATCAGCCCTAACCCTAACATATCTACTTACTATTCTGGGCTACGACTGCCACTTTAATGCTGGTGCAAGTGGTTTTCACATTTAAAAAAAAACACTGTTGCAACACCTTTTTAATCGGACGTAACACAGATATGAAATTCATGAATGAAACTGAATCAGCAGAACTTTAGCCTGAGTTGAATGGTTACAGTTCTTATAGTAAATGATAACAGAGATAAGCAGATTTATTTAATTTTTTTTCAATTTTATTGAATTAGTTGTTAGATGTTTCTATGAACCGGACCACCCGGATGAAACTAAGAGCTTAAGTCCTGCCTCATATCCAGGTAACCTCCTGCTCCACTGGCCCCTGTCCCTCCATCACGAAGGGCGGGGTCCTGTGGACGAGGTGGAGACGTGGATATGAGGCAGGACCGGAGCTCTTTATGACATTAAGTTTGAAGGAAAAAAACACATTTTTCTTCAAGATGACTACTATGTCTAAGCTAATGTTGTTGTTGTTGTTGTTGTTTTTTTATATTTATCTACTAAATGTGGGAGAAACACTCGGAGCACCCGGAGAAAACCCTAACATAGTAGACAGACAACATTTTACGTACATATAACACCAACCCTATTTGTGCGCCTGCAGAAATTGGAGATGGCTTTACACACAGATGAGAAGAACCCAGTTTTCTGTGATTTCATCAAGTGATCTTTGAAACAACAGGCAATAGAGTCTTCCAGTGCTGGCTCCCCTAACATCACGGAGACCAGCATTTCTTCTGCACAACCCCACCTCTTACACACGTCTTGGAAAATGTCCTTGTCGAGGTTTCTGAATGTTTTTGTGGTGGTATCGAAATCGACACCCTCGACTTGGGCCCATGTTTTTTCCAGCAGGCGGTCAATGAAGTCCTCAGTGTTTTTAAGTGTGCAGTCCACTTTTGCTTTCTTGAATGTGCGTGTGAGCAGCTTCTGCATGATCACCTTGATGGACATTTTGTTTCTTGATGTCTTTGCTGTTGCATCCTCACACGCTTCTGCTGACTGTGTTGGTGTGATGTGTGTTGGTGCCAGTGATTGATTTTCCAATCGGCCTAGAGCTTCTCGACTGTGGCCGCCGACCTTAGTGTTCAGCCACCACCTCAGCATTCCCAGGAAACTCCACATTTTGTTCTGTATGTCAGCATACATGTCAGGATGTGTCCTGTGAGATGCCTTCTCTCTAATTGCATCTGGGATAATATTTGGCGCCATCCCAGGTGAGATGTGTCTGGAGAGGAGATCACATAGTGCCTTTGTGAATACCAAGTCTTTACCACTGGAAATCTTCTTGAGGTCCCGGAATACAGTGACTTCGTTTCCACAGCGTGCTTTTCCACCATGCTGTGGCTGAAGCAGAGAGTCAATGTCATCTAGGAGTGACGACACCGACTGCCCGCTTTCAACTTTGGAGCCCTGGTGGAATTTGGCCTTCAGTTGCACCAGCATACGATGAATCCAAGTTTTGACAAAGCACTTTGCAAAAAAGGTTTTGATCATGTTTCCTATTTTTTTCATGCACAGTTTGCGCTTCGGCTTTTGTTCTGCGGCATCTGTCTTGTCCAAACTCTTGGCAATTGACTGAGCAATGTCTTTTGCAACAGTTGAGATCTCCAGAGAGCTTTCAGATTTTAGTTGCTCATATTCTGCTTCTGGCACTTCGTCCAGAAGAGGTTCAGTGATCTTACTCATCTCCTCCCTAATTATATATTCGACCGCTTGAGCCGTTGTCATCTCAGAGCTGTCTTTTGGTGAGAGCTCCGGGGTTTCTGGTTCCATAGCTGTGATTGCAAACGGTGACAGGGAGCGGACATCAGTGGCTGCCTTCTCTTCATCTTCCACAAGTAGTTCTTCCTCGGTGGCGGTCGGACTTTGTCTCTGACTACGTGGTCGAGATGAGCAGAAGATTTTCATGCTGGCTGTGAACGACTTCAACATTTTGCAGGCATGATGAACCATATCATTTAGTCTTTTCGTGGGAGTGACACGCAATGTGTGCGACTCTGCAGTGTGCTCAATAGTGGAAGAGTTGCAGATATCTGCAACCTCTTTAGCAAGCAAGTTGGTCAATGATATTGAGCTGACACAGGGGACTTGGCCGTCAACATTCAAAACCTCGCCAAAACTCTGAGAGAGTTTGTTGCCGATACTGGACAGAACATTCTCCTGAGAAAAGACTACATTTTGGCTCCTAGCCTTTAACAAGGCTTGTGACAGTGTTCTTATTATGTCCAAAAGTAGTTCTGCCAACAAAACGTTAGTGGCATGATCAGGGGTGCCTAAATTCATCAACCCCCACTGTTCCTTTGTCATCCTTTTAGAAAAGGATTCGATCGCTGGGAGAATGACATTGATTTTAATCTCCGGCATGTCTTCGGTCTCAGGGGTTACTGGTCTAGGCTTGACGAATATTAATGTATTCGTATTTTCAATCTCCGGCATGTCTTCAGTCTTAGGGGTTACTGGTCTAGGCTTGACGACTATTTCACCTTCCATGGTCGATTTCGATGGTCTATTTCGATGGTAGATTATTTCGATGGTCGTTTATTTCGATGGTCGTTTATTTCGATAGTCGATTATTTTCAATGAGATCACAAACTGGTCCGTTCATTTAACAAGCTCTGCTCACGTCTCACTCACGTCTTGTTTCCAATGGAAATTCAGTAAGAATGAACTGTGAGTCAAATCACCTTTATTTATTGTCTCTGTTCTCATCATAGGATCAAAGGATCAAAGACACCAAAGGAATCCTAGAGTCTGACTGACTGTTCCATAAGCCCCGCCCACCCCTGCCCACCCAACAATGACTCCTGCTTAGCAACCGTTGCTAGGAACCCTGTGGCAGGTTTAGTAATATATTTTTTTAGATTATAAAACGTGATAAAGTGGTTCAAAATGTCCATTCCCCTCTCTCAGAGTTCAAGTAACATCTTGTTTTACTGGACCAACATTCCGAAGGAATATTCAGTTTACAATGCAGTTTTCTCTCCATTGTATACACACAAAAAATGGAACTATGCACACACTTCTAAAAAAATGTTAACCTCATGTATCAACAACAAGATTCCAGACTGCCAAACAATAAGCACAATTTGATTGTTATTACTCAAATAGAAATTCTTAATTACTTTTTTTGAAACACAAGGCATCGTGAGCTAACGTTACGGATTGACAGGCTGCGGCTGGAAATCGGAAGATGGGTAGGAAATAGTTTTAACATTACTTTAAAATCGACATCCACCGAGCCAAAGTGCTCATGTTATCAATAGTTAGCTCGTTCTGGTTTCCTAACTGCGTCGCGAGTTATAGGAGCTTAGCTGGGAGCTTCATGGAGACAGCTAATGTTAGCTGCCCTACAGCTGTCAGAGTTAGCTTCGACTTCATATATTACCTTCTAACAGCTGTATTATCAGTAACATGACAATCTGCAAGAAACAGGTTGCTTTTAAATCACTACAATAGTAGTGCCAGCTCCGTTTGGCTTAGTTATCAATGTCGTTAGCATTGTGGCTAACACTATTGTTACTTCGTTTATGACAAATCTCTTAGGCTGTGTTTTCTAACATGATGTCATTGTGCTAACCGAGAAACGTGAGCCACTTCACTACACTTGTTAGATCATGTTTCATTACAGAGTTTTCTGCTGATTTGTTTGTTGCTGTGTGTGTGGTGGAAAATAATGTAAACAGAGAGCGGCGTGCCGGAAATGCAATGCGCCATGACGTAGAACCCCTTCAAGGCTAGGCTGAAGTTGGAAGTCCCTCTAGTGGACAGAATGTGTAATTAACCACATGCTTATAGTGGCATTGACAATGCATAAGCCTGAGTAGTGTAGTACATATTTATAACAGGCTGCATATGAGCATTAAATATTTCAAATATTATTCAAATATTAAAAAAAGGAAAACAGTTACTCACATGAGCAGAGGATCTCACACATTCTTGTTCTTCTCTGCTAATAAAACTTCACTGGATAAAACACATCAGGCAAGAGAACGTTACATATATTGTGGAACAGCGCTAAGCTAGCTAGCTAGCGAGCATCAAGCAAGGTGATGTAAATTGTGGGAGTTGAGAGATGTAGTTCACTGACTGTAGACACCCGTTTCACACAAAACTAAGTGTTCATACGACAAACCTTTCTTCATCTGAAAAATTATGTTTAAACTATTATATAGCATTTTCAGGATTTTACTTGCTTTTTGTGTTTGTACTAGACCAAGTTTACATGCTTTAATGTTAAAAAAACACTTTCTTTTTCTCATACTGCCCATGGCTGCTAGCCTGGTCCTACCAGACTCTCGTACATTTCATTTGTACAGAGAGTCTGGTCACTCTCCATTGACAAGTGTTAACTTCCTTGAAGGCGGTTAAAACTATTGGATCTGCCCTGAGCCACTCTGGATCTGCCATAACCAATCGCTAATGTTTGGTCGTGACGTATGTCATGTGCAACAAGAGGGGAGACTGACAACTATCGGCTTATATTTAGCATTAGCATCGCTAGCCTTAGCCTTAGCCAACTCCTTCACCACTAACGGAGCGAGCTGGAAAATCTAACTCTTCCCGAACCCCGTGGGGAGGAGGGCCACGACATCATGGCCACCAACACAACTCAGCAAAGATTGTTCTTGCTCGGGCTTTAACTTCTGGATATTCGTCAGCGTTGCAACAACGGACCGAATGGCTTCGCTCGCATCTAGCGCATGACCTCAATTTCATCGTTCTCAGCCACTCCCTCTGTTTGCTGATTGGACCGCCAAATATTTGGCTGGAGAAAACCCAAGATCATCCCGCCAACCCAGACGGAGTACTGAAGGGAAATGAAAATTGAGCGGAAGTACGTAGGAGGGCGGAGCCAGCCTACATGGCTGCTGCACCTGTATTCACCAAGGGGGTAAGCTTCTCCTCACAACCAAGGGGGTAAGCTTCTCCTCACAACCAAGGGGGTAAGCTTCTCCTCACAACCAAGGGGGTAAGCTTCTCCTCACAACCAAGGGGGTAAGCTTCTCCTCACAACCAAGGGGGTAAGCTTCTCCTCACAACCAAGGGGGTAAGCTTCTCCTCACAACCAAGGGGGTAAGCTTCTCCTCACAACCAAGGGGGTAAGCTTCTCCTCACAACCAAGGGGGTAAGCTTCTCCTCACAACGCGTGCCTCCTATGGCGCCATTTTGATGCTAACAAGCACTCCGCCCCCCCCGTTAGCATCCCATTGACTGCCATTCATTTTGACGTCACTTTGACAGCGAATAACTTTACATCTGAAGCGTTTAAAGACTTTATTTGTCCATTGTTTATTTCTAAAGAAAAACGACACCAATAAAGGCTTCTAATACAAATATTACACAACTGGACACGTCCCAGCAGTAAAGTGACCGGAATTTGGGGAGAAATGGCTAGCATTGGCCGAGATTACAGCTATGTCGCGTAAGCATGTCTACTTAATAATTAGCAGTATGCTAACGTTAGATTGTAGTGGAACAAAGCAGCACTTTCTACCATCAAAAATCGCAAAAAAGGCTTCTGAACCAAACACTACTCAATTGGACATGTCTCAGCAGTAATGCGACCCAGAATTGGGGAGAATTTAACAACATTGGCAGCCAAGGTAACATTGTTTACTGCCGTTAGCCATGTAGCTACTTTAGTTAGCAGTTGACACTAATAGAATATAGCAGCAATTTCTACAGTCAAATGAAGGCTTTTAAACCAAATACTACTAACAGAAAATGTTTCATGAGTAATGTGACCCAGAATTGGGGAGAATTTAACCAAAGATCCTTTATATTAAAGATAGCGCATTTCAAGCAGCGCCAATTGTATGAAACTGTACACACTTCTTGTCTCCTAAAAGGGTATGGCCTCGTTTGAACATGTAGTGAACGTCATGTGGATGGATGAAAAGTTATATTTGAATAATTTTGTAAAAAAGGCCATGCCGTGTGCCTGCATCCCATTATGTTTCCACTGTGCCTGATCACGTGCTCTGCATGTGCACTCTGTGTGCTGAAGTATCTAATGATTTACAACTTTGACTTAAGTTTAATTACGCCTGCATATTTTAATTCAAATGTATTCCATACAATAATGTGTTACTGAAGTCATGGTGGGAAGGAGAGGCCCTATACAGGAAAGAGTTCGAGGAGGATACAGATGTGAAGTCTAAGAGAATAACAGGAAAAGGGCCCTAAAACAAAAGAGACTCTGTATCTTCTAGTCCATGTATAGGACACTCGTGGTTGACCTTTATCTCAACTCATATATACACCCCCCCTCTAAATGCACAGTATATATATACCATGTGTTAACTGCAGAACTTCAGAGCGACATATTGGAAGAATTGGGTTGGTTGTTCTCCAAACTCTCTGCAGGAGTTGGTTAAAAAGGATGCTGAAAATCTTGAATTAGAATAAAACCTTTTATAATCAAGAACAGTGTCGGCGGATTCCTCTTCATACAGCATCACTACATTACTATTAAAAGTCACCACAAATTTGGCGACGAGGATGTGCGACGTGTTGCAGGCCTGTTGTCTCATCGTTTCATAACGGAGCACTGCCGGACTGACTCCGTTGGCCGGTTTCTGAGGTGAGCTTTTTCACAACTTTGAGCGCTGGTCAGTTCGTGTGTGTGTCTCTGTGTGTGCGTTGAGGGGTTGCACCGTGTCGAACCTGTGTGTGCTGTGCTGTGATTGCCGTGTGGTGGAGGTTCTGTTCTAAATTTGTTTGCGTTGTAATCACCGCAAACAGGGGGGAGTATGAGCATAATAAGGGAAGATAGAGAAGTAAGAGGAAATAAGAGGAAATAAAACTAATAAAAAGAATAGAAAGGAAAATAAAGCAAAGGCTTAATATAAAGCGAAGGCTTAATATAAAGCGAAGGCTTAAGAAAGATAGAGAAAGAAGAGGATAAGAGGAAAAAATAAAAACTGATTATTTAGGACGCCGCTTATGAGGAATAACGCCCTCAAGGAAACTAACAACTTGAGGCCATGGTGAGGACGTTGGTGTGTCAGGGCCTTCTAGATGGGCCGATTAAATCCTGGAAATTCATTAGGTGCGATTTTGAGATCCGAAAAAGGAGCTAGGAAGTTCCAGGACACTAGGTGTGCTTTCGAGGACGCGTTAGGAGCTAGGAAGTTCCAGGATGCGTTAGGAGCTAGGAAGTTCCAGGATGCGTTAGGAGCTAGGAAGTTCCAGGATGTTGAGAGTTTGTAGAATAAAATTCAATTGTAGGCTCACACTCGATTCATGGTTGACGAATTATGTTCGAAGTGGCCTTTCATTGATATCTACTACTCAGGTAACAGAAAGCGAGCACAAGAAATGATACAGGATAGAAGGAAAAGGAGCGGCGGAGAAGCGGGCCTTTAGGGAAAATAGTATGAATGAAGGATCCAGAGAGAGTGTGTGCGTGGAGAGCGGTGTTTTTGCTGTGTGTGGCTGTGCATGCGTGATTTGTCATAAGGATATCCTATGTTAGATATATATATATATATATATATATATATATATATATATATATATATATATATATATATATATATATATATATATGTGTGTTTTGGTTGAGAACAGGAGTCTTAGTTTGTGAGGAAAGATATTCTGTTCATTATGGCTACAACTACGAGTCTCTGTTTGAAGAGAACGTTTTCAAAAGTGTTAAACTGATATGAGCCTCTTAGGAAGGACTTTGTTTAAAAAGGTATGATTCTCTGTTGGGAGAACGTTTTCAAAAATTGCTAACAACCTATGAGCTTCCTTTGGAGGACGTGAGAATAGATTAGGCTATAGTAAGAATAAGAAGTTTCAAAACTAGGTTTTGTGTTGCATGTTTTGTGTGAGTTTGTGCGTCTTGTCTCGTGCTGCTGTTTTACTGAGCTGTGGGTGTGATTTGGAGAGTTGTTCTCGCTGTGAAATCACACTGCTGACTGATCTGCGCATGTCCAAGAATTCTAGTAATTCAAGTTTTCACAGAAAGTTTTAGCCACTCCCTGTCTGCACTGGGGTGCTGCAGCCTGTAGACCTGTGCTGTGAAGATGAGAAAGGGGGAGACTTGTCTTGCAGAGGTGCAGCTTGAGATGAGTGTGAGGTGCTGTAATTGCTTTGAGCTGCAGCTCCGCACAGGAGTTCAGGCTTTTTTACGCCTCTGTCTGCACTGGGGGCTGTTAGCTGCAGAGGCAGAGAAGATTAGAAGGAGAAGGGGGGAGTTTTTGAGTGTAGCCCAGAAAATCTTTGGTTACAGTTGTTTGACTATGTAACTATTGGACTGAAAGTCATTACATTTATAAATGAGAGTTATGTTGACCGATAAAAAGAAAATGTTATTATCTTGAAAGTAAATACAGGTATGTTTAAAAAGATAGGGAAAATATATTGTAATTACTCAAATAGTCAACAACTGTATTTTCAAAAAAGATGTGGTTAATTGTAGTTGATGATATAAATAATTAATCAATATGCAAGGTTGAATGAGTTTGTATGAAGCAAATATGTTCAACAAGACATTGAATCTTTAATCTTTCATTTATATCTGTACATGAGTACTAAAGAGGTAGTTGGAACTGAGTTTGTCAGTTCCTGAGGAGAATTGGTGTAGTTGCCGAAACCATTAAAATAAAAGAAAAAGATAAAAGAAGAATAAAATAAAGACAAGAAAAAAAAGAAAGGGATTAATAGCTGGCATAAGTGATTTGCTGGAACCCATATCAGTGATTGATCACCCTGGATTAAGAAAAGTCCAGCCTCTGTACCTCTATTGAAAGTAAGAGATGAGAGGACTGATGGATGGGCTTCAGGATTGTCACCTCTGCCATTCTAAAATGTTGGACCACTTGTTTTGAGTGGCGAGGCATCTAAAATGATTTTACTTTGAATAAACTAAATTCAAAATTTGATAATGTTATAAGGTTTTTGACTTTGCTAAGGTTCTCCAGTGTCACATGTAGTCACGGTATTGTGCCAAGGAAATGAGCTGCATTTGTGAAGGTGGAAAATGAATCTGATTCCTGTGAAGAAACAGTGAGTTAATTCAATCCTAATGAAACATTAGACTGAGTTAATTCATATACTTTGTATATTAAATGGGTAACAACTGTTACAAAAGATAGTCAGGAAAGTTGAGAGAAGATGGTAAGTGTATGCTGTAGAAAGGGAAAAGAAAGTTTTATGAGACAATGGGAAGAAAAAGGGCATGACTTTAAGAGAAGTTAAGGGTACAAGAGTGTACTAAGTTGGTTAAAGACAGAAAGAGAGTGTTGTGAAAGTGACAGAAAGACAGAAAGAGATAAATGACAAAGAAAGAGATAAATGTACTTTTGAGATAGGATAATGGAGTTCATATTAATATTGTTGTTACAGAGACAACTAACATTTGGGTTACAATCTAAAGGAAGGTAAACGTCTAGATGAGAATAGTAAAAAACTGCTATATCACAAGCACCGAAACTTAGGAGAAAGAGATAAATTATGTAATTTTCAGGAATGACTAATGGTAATTTCCAAGACGAATTGTTCTTAGATATTATTGTGATCTGATATATCATGAATAAAAAAATGAATTAGGATTGGTGCAGAATAAACATATGTTTCCAGTTGAAATGATCAGCTGCTTAAATACTTAGTGGATTGATAGAACTACGGTGATCATTTCCAGTTTTCTGTGTTGTTACTTTTAGTACTTGAAGTATATACTTTATGATACTTTTCTTACTTAGGTAATATTAATTTGATAGTAACATTTTGAATTAATGATGTTATAGGTTAGAATCAAGAAAACTAAAATGAGTATGATCAAAGAGCAGTAATGCTTCTTGGAGGTGTTGTGTTTTGTGTTTGTTCAGTGTGCCTCGGTGGATGTCAGAGCAGACCTGTCTCACTCTCCCTACAAGCTGCGAGACCGGTGATGGACAGTACCAGACCCTGAACTACATCAGTCCAAAACAACAGACACAGTATTCAGCGTTCCATTCTGTAGGCAACTTTGGCCCCATCCCCCACACACTTGCATCAGGAAGCATCTGGAGCTGGAGCAGCTGAGGAGGGGCGACAGATTTACAACTGTCCATGATTGAGTGGTTGAAGTGGACACCCAGATGGTTTTTAGGGCATGATCAGAGACTGACATTAAAGAAGCAACGTTACACATGCCTACAAAGTACTTTGGTGAAACATTCACAGATTAACTAATAATTGAGAGAGGACAAGCTGAAACGACCATAAAGATGAATCCAAACTCCAAAAGTAAAAAGAAAACAAAACGTCTGGAAACTAAGAGCAGACAGAGGTTCAGGAGGATGGAATTTGAAGATGATGATGATGATGATGATGATCAGAATGAATCAGAAGAGATCATGGGTGGATATGACCCTGCGATCAGACGAGTGCTTTCTAGAGCAGAAAAGAGAGGTGATGAAAAATGGAAGAGATAAAAAGACATAAGAGATCAGACCTCTGATGAAAGTGAAGATGGAGACAGCGATGAAGATTTGGAGAGTAGAGGAGCTACAGGATTTCATCCTGCAGCGATTAGCATAGAAGAGATTGAAAGAGACATGGAGCGATGCGTGTCATACTTGGAGAAGCTGAAGATACAGAGGGACAAATTGCTGAAAAAAGGATCCCAGAAAGTGGAGAAGAAATACACATTGCGCTCAAGAAAAGGAAAAGCAAGCGGGAAGATGCTTCCAGTGATCATTCAAGGACAGAATTTGGAGTATAAACCTTTACAGAACACAGAGATGTCAGATATTCTTGATAAGTTGCCTACTCTTCAAGAGGGAGCACATCCTTGGATTGAAAAGTTGGAAGAAATGTCGACAGGGACACAGTATGCCATCGGAGATATTAAGAGACTTTTGACTAATCTCATTGGGATTCCGGCTATGGAAGAAATTCTACAGAAAGCTGGACTTAATCGATGTATGGGGACTTCTGTGTAAGATCCTGAGTTGTTGGCTGCAAGTAGAGGTCGACTGTGGAGAGCGCTGAGAGATGAGTAAACTGGCAGAAGTGGTTGGACTTGGAACTTGGAACTGTCTATACAAATCATATAGTCCATCAAGTGGAGCTATATAGGAATGAGCAGAAAGAACAAGACCAAGAAACTCCCAGAAAACTCAATCAAATACAACTGGTGGAGAATAAGAAGAAGGAGAAAAAGCAAGCTTTGCCTATGCAAAATCAGTGTTCACCAAATCAACAACGTCCACTAGTGATTCCAGTTGTTTTATATCCACAGCCAGTTTTTGGACAGATACAGAACTGGAGAGCAAGAGGACGAGGAAGTTTAGGCAGAGAAGGAGGGCGACAGATGTAATCCATACTTTATGCAATCTCCACAAGCGTGTTTTAATTGTGGAGAGGATGGACACTTTGCCCGTGATTGCAATAGACCAGGAGGAAACTCCAGAGGAAACTACAGAGGAGGATACAGGGGCCAAAGGTCACCTGGAGAACTGCTGAACCCTTATAGGAGCCTGGAGCCAGGATTCTAGAGATGCCCAGAAGACCTGAAAGGGGGGTGTCATCAGGGCTGTAAAGAGATCCAACAATTGAGCTCAAGGACAAGGACAGTCACAAGTTAGTACAGATCTCCATAGAAGAGCGTTGATGTCAGCAGACCAGAGAAGGAGGGAGTGAGAGAGACTGGATTTGCTCTGACGCATCGACGCATTGACGTATTGACACATAAAAAGGAGGTAATGTACCGACAAACACACAATTTGAAAAACACATACTCTAAACAAATAATTATTTCTACTTTTTAAAATAGAGTTACTCCTATGGAATACACCTATATGAAGGGTTGAGACATGCATCTAAATTAAGCAACTTGGTATGAAAAGCTTACATTTTGTCAGTACCTGGTGATATACATTCTGTTAAATCTGTAATGACTTTCCTGTGACAGCTTCTAACAAGACTAGTGACAAATATGTTACTTCAGCTGGTGTGTCAGGAAATGTTAAAGGAACATTTCACTGTTTTATTTTTGTGCTCTAATGACATAGGCAACTTTTGAACAGGCTTCTATTATTTGAGTGCTGCCTAGATAATTTATTGGGAAGTGATCTCAGGTACAAATTTGAATTAGATTAATGTAAAGTTGTTACAAACAGCAGATTGAGAGTGCTGTTCTCAGAATTTTGTTAAAAAAGCTTAGAACAATTGTGTGACTATTAGTAAAAATAGCCTGATATTAACATCAGTAAACTGTTCTTGGATGTAGTTTGTAAACACACTTTTATCTTTAACATCAAAGAAAAGCAAGGTGTAGTACAAGTGTCATTATGACCATATGGAGTGCATTAAAAAGTGCTGATGGTAATGGGGGAAAACAACAACAAAAAAACAAGAAAAGCTGTAATCAGAGATATATTTTAGTCAAATGAAAAGTTTTTTGCATTGGTTAATTTGTTGTTTATAGTGTACTAGACATCTGTTTGTGTCATTCTCTAAGTACAGATTTGCGATTGAAAATCAGTTATTATAGCCCAATGATGGATCAGCATCTTTTGTCATTTATATAGAGATTTAGAAAATTTGATTTGAATTTCACTATTCTGCATAAGTTGCAGTGGTGTTATTGAAGTCTGTAAATGTTAAAGGGTAAAATAATTGACAAAGACTCCAGAGTGAAGCTGTGCAAATCATTGAATCTTGATAGTGATTACAATTTTGGTTTATTAATTACAGGAACAACTTAATGGAGAGGAACGATTGTTCTGCACAATTACATTCGCAAGTAGACTTGGCTTGTCTTGTGTTCAGAATGAAAATGTAAAAGATGTTAAATGTGAAGAGTTTAGGATCATTTTCACAGTTCAAGATGTTTACACTTATGTGTTGAGATGTTATTTTAAGTATCAGTTTAAAGGGAGTAGAAGTCACAGTTGTAAAGAACATTTTAAGCTGTTTATGATATTTTAACTGATGGTTCTTGTTAAAAGTAAGAAATTTGAGAATACTATGATCTCATCTACTGAAGACCCTTTAAGTGTGAGGATTACCAAGGATTCATTTATTAAGACTCAGATGAATAGCATGACAATTGACTATGATACTTTTGATAATAGTTGGACATAAACTGAGAATACTGAAGATTAAAGGTGATTGCAGTCTTTATGTGTATAATTCCCAGCAGGAGGATCAAGGGGAATATGTGTGTACTTATTCAGAGCCGGAGTTTAAAATTGTTCCGTTTCAAAATCATTGGATAGCAGGTCATGTGACTCGTAAAGTGACGCTTATGAGGAAAGATTTAGAGCATGAAGAAGTTCCTACAGTCACAAAGGAGTTCAGGAATAACATACTACAGTAATCACTTCGAGAGTAACTAATACACAGAGGACATTTGTCACTTTGCCCTCGGAAACAATTGAGAGTCAATACATCGACGGAAGCAGCGACACCGAGTACGACTTTACCTCTTTGCCGGTTGTTGTGATGTTTAGTGTCTTCTTATTAATCAAAGGGGCGAAATGGAATGTGATTCATGTTATACAATTTTTGATATTTGATTCATATTTTTCTTGATTCATATTTTTATTTTTAATTGATGTTTTAATTTTCATGTGTTGTTTTGCAAAAAGATACTGGTCAGTGTTTTCTTTTCTTCCAGAACATATGGGGGAATGTGCAGAAGGGGTTCAGATACAAATATGGACCAAACATGGACAATATGAATGGACTGAGAACTCTGAACTAGGACGGTGTGGAAGTGTTCAGATTTCATCACATTAATACTGCATTGATAATCAACACTGCTGAGAAGCTGCGGTGTAGTGGACTACATTCCTGTGTTTGTCTGATATATATACATGTTTGCATGAGTAACACATACTTTGTATCATATTCTTGCATTAATTGTTTGAAGAATGATGTTTTCTGTCATGGAGTGAATATATGGGGACCTCAGATGTTTTTTCTTTTTTTGACGGTTAGGGAAATGGTGTCTAGGCAGGGCGAAGAAAGTCCTTTTTCAGCTCCGAAGGGTTGACCTGCCTGAATTTGGACATTTTTGATTTTATTTCACTTTCAGAGGTTTTCACATGTATTTGCTCAAACCATAGCTCTACATAAAGTGATAAAGATTTATTTTCTAATTGATCTGGAGTACTGAGGTGGTCGCCTAGGGCGGAGGGGCCGTGAGAGAATTTTCCTATCGTGAATGATTGATGGCTATTTTGAAAGAAAGCTGCCAGATGGGTTTTTCGCTCTCACACTCCATAAATTGAATCTTGATATACTGTGTATCTATTTGTTTACACCCCAAAGGTTATACTATAAGGAACCTGATGTAATGAGAGGTGCTAATTTGTGGTAATCCTATTCTTTTAGTTTTCGAGACTTTATTAAGTCTCGAAGGGGGGAAATGTTGTATCTGAACAGTTCATAACTTTATATACATTTGTACTTAAGATTTTTGTAAGGGATTCCTTTGACCCTTACCCTACTTTTACTGAAACATCTGGAAACTGGTAACATGAGCAGAAGAGCCCTCTTGGACAGAAGAGTCCTTATTTGGAGATGAGCCAGAAAAGAAGGTATCATTGGTCAGTTCTGCCCCAATCATGTTAATGCAATGCACAGAATATATACCATATGCACACAAAGAAAAGACTTATTGGAAGTATTGGGTTGGTTGTTCTCCAAACTCTCTGCAGGAGTTTGTTAAAAAGGATGCTGAAAATCTTGAATTAGAATAAAACCTTTTATAACCAAGAACAGTGTCGGCGGATTCCTCTTCATACAGCATCACAGCATTACTATTAAAAGTCACCACAGTATAAAAGGCTCCATTACCTTGTAGCTCACGTTTTGGCTCCGTAGCAGACGTTTTTGTAAAAATAGGCTAACGATTGTGTCATAACCACGCGACTTACTGTCTCATAGTAGAGAAATTACCGTATAGCACAGGAGACGCTCTCAGGCAGTTTTGACTTACATTAGCTGTTTAATTACTAATGTTAACTAGCATTTTAGTTAGCAATAATTAGCATGTGTCCATGTTATCTCCTTACATATACCTACGCTCTCCGTCTCTGCAAGATTGGGAATGATTGAGATTTCTCTTGGCACAGCTACCAGAAGACTTCTCCAAGCTCAGTTGGAGGCTGCGCAGTAACGCTCAGCGCTCACCGGAAAACTGCTTCTTAGGGCCTTCACTGGTCTCCATCCAGAGCAACGGGATCTGTTGGTCCATTCTTATATACAGTCTGTTGGTTTGTAGCGTTCGTTTCCTTCCTAACAACAGCTCACGCGACATAGCGATTACCAGCTGAGAGTCTTAAAGTGACAGCATCATAAATAGAGAACTCATTAAGACTAGAGGCAAATTAACTTCTTACTTTTAACAGCTTATTTATAACAAAACAATTGTATTGCTAATACTTTTGTATTTTTTCTTGAGTAATATTTTGAATGCATGACTTAGTATTTTTACACTGTGGTACTGCTACTTTTACTTAAATGAAATATCTCCGTACTTCTTCCACCACTGCTTACGTTTATCTTAAGTACACATTTATGTTGTGAATTAAAGCTGTGCCATACACTATGACATACATTATTTATTTTTTGTTTTTCATAAGTAAGTCCACAGTGTAATGTTGGGCTGTTGCTGAGTTATGTTTTATCATTGTTATCACTCATGTAGTTATTATTTCATCAAGATAATTAAGTTTGACAATTATTCTAAAAATGGAGAACAAAACACATTAATAATCCCAGGCTACATAAATGTCTGAAATACGATGGGATCATTGCTCTCACCTCAATGGCTGGGTGAAGTCCCAGCCGTCTATTTGAGGTGATGGCCAACACTCGTGTTATACAAGTCCAACCCACTGAGTTTTGTGCTGTGGGCTCAAGGTGCTTTCTTCGGGTCATCAGGTGGGTACCCTCCTTCAACAGTGTTTCGTCAGTTAACCCACAACACCTCCAGAGGGCTTGACAGCTAGCCCCAGCATCCTGGGGCAGCCCCCTCGGCCCCTTGGGCTCCACAGCCAGTGCTCTTTTATGTTCCCTCCCTACCCGGTGGGTTGTTCCATCGCTCGCAGCGCTTCAGCCACAGCCATCTCAATCCTGTCTCTGCTCGTCTTGTGATATTCGCCACGAGCCGTCTCCTGCTGGGACCTCTTATTCCAAGTCTGGACATGGCGCTCCAAAGTCACTGCCCAGGAAATCCTCGGAAGTCTATTTCCACTGGCAAGTTCCATGCCCGCTTTCCCACCTGTTGGCACTGTTGGGTGAGTGGTTGGTACTTCCCAATACTTTCTCTCATGGGCCTCTTCTATCCTCTCCTCCCACGGCACAGTCAGTTCAAGCAGCCACTTGCTTTGTTGCTCTGGACCACAGAACTATGTGTGGTCTGAGAGTTGAGGTAGTGATCTCCTTTGGAAACTTGAGCTGTTTCCTGAGGTCAACTCTCATGTCCCAGTCAGTAGCAGATGTCAAGATTCCTGTGCCAGTTGATGTCCCGCAAGAGCTCTCCCCTGCTCTAACAAACCTGATCAAAATGGGGTGCTGTCCTCCTTGTGCTGTTATGGGTCTTCCTTCTCTCTTCCTCCAGGCCTGCACCCAGCTCGGGAAGTATCTGGTCATGCCTCCATCTGAACTTGCCATGATGACAACACATGTTCAAGGCTTGCCGGTTTCCCACACAGCATGCAGTCTGGGCTCTCAGACAGCCCCCAACGATGGAGTTGGTGTTGGTAGGACATATATGTGGAGCACAGGAGGAATTTGATCCTCTTCTCCTCCATGCCCCACATATCCCTCCACCCCAATGGTCTTCCTTGGACACCGCCCCAACATGTCCACCTCCCCTGGTTTTTCATGGCTGCTGCCCTCGCTTGCCTTTCCTCCTCCTCCAACATACAGAGCTCTTCCTGGACTAGACTGCGGCGACCTTTGGCATGAGCGTCCCTCCACCTAGCTCTGGTTATGACTCCTAGGCCGAGCCTGCCTTGGTTGACCGTCCCCATGATGTGTTTGTGGCATGATGTCTTTTATTTATTTTTTTTTTAACCTTTATTTATCCAGGTCAGTCAATTGAGAACAATTTCTCATTTGCAACGACGACCTGTCACATTCACACAGTCACACATTCATACCTGGAAGCTGCCCAGTACAACCACAGTCTGATCTGCTGGCCATTGAGCAGCTCCACTGGAGTGGTTGGGGTTAAGGGCCTTGCTCAAGGGCACCTCAGTGGTACTTCAGTGGTGGTAATGAGGAAGGGACAAGCGCTGCTCTTTCACTTTCCCCACCCAGATTTTATCCTGCCGGTCTGGGGATTGAACCTTCCGGTCCCACGCTCGCTTCTCTAACCTTTAGGCCACCACTGCCCAACCAGTGCCAACCTTGCCTCTACGTCTGCCACAGCCCTGCTTGCTGACCATTTCCGTCCTGTGCAGATGGTGATATCTGCTTGGTGGACCAATTCACTACTGCTCCGAGGCATTATTACCTGCCGGGTTTTGGCCACCTTAAACTCTTCAACAACAGATGTTAATGGCAGCTGTAGTTTGCTTTCTGTACAGGCCGATACAGCTCAGGAAGCAAGCTACAGCTGCCATTAACATCATCAACATAAATACTCATTATATTTCTGCATTAAAAATGAACTAAATTAAAAATACAAAACTTTTATCAGCAAAATGTACTCATCAAAAGTACTAATTATGCAGAAAGGCCATTTTCAATAGTGTTATATCATTATATATAATTTAACCTGTAACTGATGCAATAACATTTAAGCAATATTTCAGTGCCATATCTGGCCAAGGTTCATCTAAATTTATAAACTTTTTAAAACATTTCATTGACTTTGGGGTAGAACTCTATGACAGTGTATCATATTTTATAATCTAAAGATATATTTTCTATGTAAAACAATCTGTAGTAATAACGATCAAATATATGGTTGTAGAGAATAACGTTTATATCATCCTCTGATGTGGAGTGGAGTATTAAGTGGCATGAAATGGTACAAGTAGCCTATCCATCAAAATTGTACTTAAGTATATAATACAATACTTTAGTAAATGTACATAGCTACTTTTCATCAATAGAAATCAATATTAGGATCCTACTATTTTTTATAGGCTATTAATACCATACGGCTAGTGTATGCACAATCACAAGTCACAATTTTAAACAGAAATGCATCTAATCAAACTGCATGTGAAATAAGTGCTAATTATTAAATTGCTGCCTTATAATAATATGGATAACATGACATGTGGAAGGTCATAGTAATTACTGCTGTATGTCTGTTCATCTCTTACCTTACAGTTTTACTTGCATTTAAATAAAATAAAAAAGCTGTGGTAGATAAAAATCGTGCATGAGTCAAACACAAAAGGTCAAATGTATCAGATTGAGAAATACAAGTTGGCTAAATTCCATTGAAATGTATCTCACTTACTGTAAGAACTAGTTGAGTCAGAATTATGACTTATAATGATTATTAGTGCAGGGGAACAGTGTCATGCAGTTTAAAAAGGGCTCGCCCAACAACACTCATCCGGGTTCAACTCCCAGTCACAGAGCTTCAAGATTATCTTGAACACAACTGGATCTGGTTTTTGTAACAACACAAACAACTTCTAGTCCGTCTAAGCACCTGAAAAAGAACCACACTTGGTTCTTTTTCAAGGCAAGAACAGCTTTACATACATACATACATACATACATCACCTTGCAGTAATCTCTACAGTGGTACAGCACGACATTCAAGAGTCTGATGCTGACAGAGCATCTGCTCGGATGGGTAAAAACAATCCATCGCATCAAACTGTGGTTTGGGCCATGCAAAGAGTTCAAAAAAGGTTATTGAGAAGTGGTCTGTATAAAACAGAGGAACACTAGCCAAGCCAACATAGACTTCATAATGTTAGCAACATTTTCTCCTCAGACCCAGGCTCTTGGTGGGCAGCCATCTGCTGCTGCCAGGTGGGACACAGAGACGGATACAGATATACAGATAAAGAGATTTAAGATTCATAATAATTATACCAGTTGGTATGATGAATGGTGGCAATTATAGTAACAACAAAGATAATGGAACTATGACTAGAAATAATAGTTGTAGCAGTTCAGGGCGTAGCAGGGTGTTGCGGGGCATAGTAGGGCATAGCAGTGTGTTTACATATGGGGGTCCCCATGTACCGTCTTCCCCTGTCACCCTGCCAAGATCTCTCGCTACCCCTTGCCACCTCATGTAAAATGTTCTAGATCCACCACTGGCGCTCGGGCCTTAATGAATAAGGCCTATTATTATTTTAATTTCCAGTTAGTTTCTTGATCTCGCGTTTCTGAAATGTTTTGTGGATGTGCTGCTAAGTGGGCAATTTCACTTTTTGAAGACTTGTAAAACTCTGAAGATTAATAATCCCCTAAATTTGCCAAAGGTTTAGACATTTTGACTATATCCAAGTGTTCTTATTACTGTATAGATTTAATACTTCATTGCTATGGAAATAAGCCTGTTGTTCAAATGAACCTGATTATGCCCGCTCGGGCGTTTGAGTAAATAAATAAATTAATTATGTGGCAGCCGTTGTGTGCAGTAAACCTTATTTTCTTTAAACTTTTCTTTTAACAAGCCTGTACTGATGCGATGACCAGTTATAGTTTTAGTGCTAGTAGATCCATTAAGAGGTGCAGATTAATTCAGGTAGGACTGTGTGTAGACATATTTTATTATGTGCATTATGAGGTGGTCCGTAAACATTTTTGATTACAAATAGTGGTCCACACGCACAAAAAGTTTGAAAACCCCTGGTTTAGACCGCCGTCTACCAGCAGAGTGGAAATATGATGAGTCATCTGTAGCGACTACCTTCCCATCTACTGTACATCCTCCTCACCCCTTCTCCTCTCCTTCACTTCTACCACCCGCCTCCCTTTCCTTTAATAACTTCAATTTCATCTATGCCTTCTTTCTTGTACCTCCTCTTCTCCCCCTTCTCTCTCAACTTACCTCTTTTCCGCTATCTCTGATTTTCCCCTCACATGTCCTTGTTATCTGCATCCCCTTATTTTTCCCCTTCTATGTCACCTTTAAATTTTATCATTTACATTGTGTCCTCTCTTCCCTCTGTCCGCAGGTCCAGTACAGTGCCTACGTGGGGATGAAACTATCTCATTATGTTGATTAGACTCTAAACAACATAATGAGATTGATGAGAGTTTAATGAAATGATAGTTTCATTAAGGCTGGGATCCAAACAGTGACATCTGCTGGAATGGCTGACCTAGTTACAGGTACAGCAGGGGAGAAAAGGGTTCCGCTTTTCACCGACAGGATGCAGAGGTGCAGTCAAAACAGAAAAGGAGTGTGTGTTCCTTCTACTAAATATCAAACCTCTTTGTGTCATCTGATGCAGCGTACCAAACTGTGTTCCTGGGGGACACGGATACTACTGAGATATTACGGTAGTGTTCTTCATCTTCCTGTTCCTGAGGCTCACTCAGGCAGAGCTAAACGTTTGGATGCATGCCCACTTATTTACTGCCTCCAACAGGGCATGCTAAATTAGTGAGTCGAAGTAATCACTATGTCTGTGGTAACGTTATGGAGGCATATCGGTATAGTGTTACCGTTCTCTTAATACACCCATACCTATCCCATCCTACCAGCCGATCGCCCCGCCAGTTTGGGAAACGCTAATGACGTAGCTACGTTACATCCACGTTACAGGCTTTACAGCATACATACATCCCTCGGATGTATCATAAGATAATACCATGGACGTAGTAATAGAACACATGGTGAATTACAACCATTAGCTATATCCATTATTACAGCTACAGGACCTCGGGAGAACAGTCATGTGAGCGGGTGGGCGCAGTCCACTGAAATATAGAAGTTTCTTTCACCATGCAAAGTCTATGTGAAAAGTCTTTCTGGGCCATGGGGTGCAGTACCACCGTTATCCGCTAAGCCCATGGTGGCTTTTAGACATGGAGCTCTTCCTGGGGGCTTGGTGTGGACGTGCTGCCTGCATGCATGCTAGAAATAGAACCGACGCCTATTTTTCACGCGACACGCAAGCGTGTTGGAAGTGTTTCCAGGCAAAATAGAAAAGAAGATTATATGTCATTTTGACACTAATACATTTAATAAATGACATTTTGATGTTTGAAAGTCTCTAGGTTTTGACATAAATGCAAATATAAATGTAATTTTAAAAAATAATATATTTTAATAAATAATAATATATATAATAAATAATTAGCGATTTTCAAATATTGCACCTGTCAATACAGAACGAAATATTCTGTAGCCTATTTTGCCGTCAATACTGCTGACGTTAGAATAAAAAATAAAGTTGAAGAACACGCTATTATTTCATTTTATCAATGGGAAACATACATGTGTACAGACAAGGCTAGCAGCAGCGCCGCAGGCAGTGTGCAGGAGCCACTGGGACAAGTGGCTGCTACAGGATAATGATGAATGCTAAAACGTCTAACAGCAGCACAAACTGAGAAGAGACATAAAGTCAGCAAACTGACTGGGTGATGTCAGTTAAACAACAGTTTGCTAAGATTAGCTAATCATGAGCTACTGGTCATATCAGATCAAGTAATTCTGAATGAGTGAGTATGAATTATTCTTTTCATCTGAAAGAGGAATATTTCTAGTGATGTTACGCACAAAGCAGACTACACGGCACAGTATTGAGCATATAGAGCAATGCTTTGATCATCTAATGCTATAGTAGCACATGCAGATGAAAACAGCTGATGTGATACAAACTCCTGTCTACTACAGAGGGAGGTCATGTGTAGCGAGGCAGGAAATGTCAGGAAATGGCAACAATGGACCAGAAAAAGGTGAGGAGGAAGGACTTTATTAAATATATATTAAAAGAATTAGCTTTGCAAATGTTTTATGAGGGTGAACAATGCATTCAACAACTGTAACTTTAACTCCCATCACTGCAATCAATAATGGGAAACACAATCTTACTGGAGACTGCTGTTCCTCCTCATGAAGGAAACGCTGGGTTCTCTTGACTACTGAGGGGTCAGAACCCATGAATGGGATGGCATACTTTTTATGGCATAGATTTTATTGTTTGTTTTCAAGGCCTTAAACGGCCTGGCCCCGAGTATTTGTCCGAGATCTTAACCCTGCGTGAGCACAATCGGTCCTTGCGGTCCTCAAATCAGCTGGTTTTAGAAGTCCCATGTCAAAGTATAAACGGGTGGGGGGGGAGGGGGGGGGGGTGATCAGGCTTTTGCAGTTGCTGCCCTGAGACTCTGGAACAAGTTACCCCCTGAAATTCGGACGACTACAGATGTAGCGCTTTTTAGGTCTCAACTCAAAACTTATCTGTTTAGAAAGGCTTTTAATACCTAGTAGTGGTGTGACAATTTCTTTCTCCTATTTGTATGTAACCTTTTCTGATTTTATTGTTTCTATGTGTCATTCTTTTTATTGTACGATATGTTATATGATGTGTGTTTTAGTCTTGGTTCTGATGTTAAGCACTTTGGATACCTGTTGGTTACTGTAAAGTGCTATATAAATAAATGTTGATTGATTGATTGAAACTGCTCGATCTCCTTACTGAAAAACACAAAACTCCTGGGGACACACACACACACACACACACACACACACACACACACACACACACACACACACACACACACACACACACACACACACACACACACACACAACTTCTAAATTTGCATCAGAGAATTTCACTATGACTGCAAGACACACATGAAATTCTCCATGGTCTTTCAAAATTGATGATACAGCAATAAACAGACACACAGACTCACAGTAAATACACTCCCAAATTTGCATCATATAATTTCATTCATTTACTGAAATGTCTGTTTGGTTGTTTTTTTTCGTTTGTGACCAACATATCTCACAATATACTAACTAAACTAAACTGACGTGGAAGTTTGTGCACACATGTATGCTCTCAATTGAAAGAACATATTGATTGTGTTGAACATATGGACTTCATGTTTAACTTTAATTTTTCAAAGTGCATCTTCAAAATGACAAATTTACATTTATATGTTTTGATTGCATTTCCTCAAATGGCACTATGTTGTAAATTAAGGTATTGTTATTAAATAATATTCACTTTTTTTCCATTTGGAATCAAATTATTGAAATGTAGGTCAAGAGTAAAAAAGATGGAACAGTTTCAGTGGGAAGAGCTCTCTCTGCTCTGCACTGAAGAACCACGCCTTCCACCTTCCTGGACTAATCGCTGCCAAGCCCCACAACCCCATAAAAGTAGTATTACTCAGAGTAAAGTGTTTTAGCCAGACAGTAATTGCTCAGTTCTAGCGTTACCTCTTTCTGATTTTGCCTCCCACCACAGGCAGCGGCTTGTGGCCGAGCTTCTTCCTCAGCTGGCGGAGGGATTTGCTGTCTGCGAAACCGTGCACAGCAGCCTGCCAAGTGGCATCGTGGCCAGACGAGCCCTGCAAGGGTTGAGTTGACATTAAAACTCTGTCACGGTGCAGGAAACCAGTGCTATCCACAAGGGCCCTCAATAAACACCAAAGGTGTGATGTACATAGGCTCCAAATTTCTTCTGATTGACAGATTTAGGTGACCTGAGCCAGCTAGGGCTTGCTTGACTTACCGACTTACTTACTTACAGTACTTACTTACCTACCTAGCTACTTATGACTGAAACTGCAGGGTAGTTGCAGAAAAGCAGTCAGTAGAATGTTTTGGTTATAGGTATATCAGAATATTTAAACGGAAATTAAAATGGGTTTCTATTAAGTAGTTAATGTAGTTTATGAAATTACTCAGCCTGTCTTCTGTTTCCTACCTCTGAACTGCCTCTGTGTATAGAGAATACCCAGGTCTGCCGGTATGGAGTCAAAGCCACAGCTGCCAATCACATACACTCCTCTGTCCAACACCTCGGTGTGGTACTCTAGCTGCATACGCTCTAGGAACTGTAGAGGATGGATACCCACATGTACACATAGACACAAAAACTAAATGATTTTGTTTTGCATATGATTTTATGAACACAACCATCATGCACAGTGCAGTCTACTTTAAGAGCAGTGATAATAAAAAAAACTAAAAACATAGAAATGTACATTCATGTTCCTACCTGAGGCTCCCCGCAGATGTCTATGTAGTGAGCTCCATTTTCGATGCAAGCTTTGACCACTGGTTCGCCATAAAACCTGTACTAAAGGACAAAGGGCATGGAGGGAATTGTCAAACACAACACAAATTTGAAACAAATTTAAAATCCTTACGAATGTCATCTCAAAGTTCCCTTTGTTTCACACCCTGACAAAGTCTGGATGACATACTCACAGGTCCAACACAGTTGAGAATCACTAGGCCTTGTTGGCACATGATGGCCAGGGATTCCTCCATAGACACATCTGCAACAATTATTTCAATATCTGTCTTCAACTCTGGCATAGCTGACAAAGGAGAGAAGAGATCATATTTTAGTACGTGTACAGTCGATAGCTTTTACACATAGCCCTAACATCATATGTGGTACTGTACAGTATGTGTTCACGTCAAGACTTAAACTGCAACGCTTCATATACAATGTAGGCAGTATGAAAAGCATTTCTGAGCCAGCAGAAAATATTAGATATAAATAATAGTCTATATGAATATAATTATTTTTAAATAGTTATTTCTGAATATCAGCTGTGTCAGTGCTCTGTTATCAAGTTGGGAGGGGCATGATGTGTACTCAAATACTGTCAACTAATTGGACTACAGCATTAAGAATATCCCTTACTCTACTTGCTGGTTAGTCAGACTGGGTCAAACTGTGAGTTAAACTGCTCAATAGGCTGCCAACTGCCCCTTTCTAAAACTAGAGCTTAGATAGCTGTTTTTGGTGCAAAACAACAACTTCTATTCAGTGGAAGTTCTAGCTAACATTACATAACCAAAAACACAGACTATACAGCCTCTGTCAGTCAAGCGAGTAAAGTATCCTCGGCAGTAAAACGCAGCCCGACATCAGTTTGACAGCAAACACTCGTGTCTCAGTTAGCTACAGTAACACCCTGTCAGGCACATACACAGCCTCCCCGCGGCTTGTTTCAACACTTCTTCCAGACGCTGTCTGCTTCTCCCGGCCACGGCCCATTTCAGGGAACTACCGCCGGGACCCTCGGCAGCACATCAGGCGACCTCCTCCACAACAAACTGTCCGGTGAACCCTGTGGCACCGAAAATGATAATATGGTACGGTCTACTAGAAGTTACTGCCGCCATTGTTGTGTTTTTAGTTACGCGTTAGTTCCGGTTCTGTCCACTGATTGGCTGAAGAAGAACATAACCGTCCAGGTCAACGTCAAAGGACGTGATATACGGTGCTGATCCGCTTATCAATCCGCCGGCAGCACCTAACGTTACGCTTAACTGGTCAAGCAAGCGATAAATGGTATGTGGAGCATTATTGTTTGTTTGACATTACAGATAAATGTTTACAGTGTACGTTTTTTCCCCCCACTGGCATTTTATTATACATTTATTGAATGTTAACCCTAACGTAGGGTTTTACAGTTTTTCTCGATTGTTTAGCCTACACACAGTTTCTGAGAGCATGCCTCATACTGTCAGAACTACACACACAAATCAAAAAACAACAAAATGGTATTTTGTTTTCAAAGGACACACACACACCATCATATGAATAGACATTTATAAGAACCAGTTGAACACTGATGTGCTCAATGGAAAACACTTCTTCTCCATTCATCATAATGACTTAGGCCTTTTTTTGTTCAGTGTGACACTTACTACAGACAGTAGGTGTTATGGTTTCAGTATTTTGCCTTGTATTTTGTTCCATTTCTGTTGCCTGTATTATTATTTCTGTATGTTCCTGTCTTGTAAATGTATCCTGTGTTGTGTATTTTGGTCTGTGTAGATTTTGTTGTTCATTTTCCGGTTTATGTTCTGTTTCCTGTTTTATTTTTGATAGTCCTGTTTTCTCTCTTGTCTAGTTTTACTTTCTGCTTTCCCGCCTTTGATTGTCCTGCCCCGCCCTGATGTGTTCCACCTGCTACAGCACCTGTCCCTCATTTGTTCATTACCCAGTGTATTTAGCCCTTGTGTTTCCCTTGTCTCCTGTTGGATCGTTTTGCGTCTGTTTGTGTCCGTTACCCTGTTAGCGTGAGTTGGTGTTCCAAGTTCTGCCAGTTTATTTTGTCAGTTCGTTTCAGCCTTGTGTTTGTTTTGTAGTTTTTCCCAGTGAATTTATCCTGTGATTTTCCAGTCCTTGTACTGCTGCTTTTTGTTGTAATAAATCCTCATCTTCAAGCTTTCTGCCTGCCTGCCTACCTCATCTCTGCGTTTGGGCCCACTTCTCCCTGCCTCCACGTAGCAGTAGGCTACATACATAAGTGTGTTGTAAAATATTTGAGAATATTGTTTTCATACTCGGCACACACAAATACACGGTAACAAATATATTTAATTTTTCCCACAAATACAATGTACATCCCAACCAACACAAAGTTGCACATACAGTGGTCTACATACAAAACAGAAGAATTTACTGTATACAGTTACAGTAAAAAATAAAATAAAACTATGCTGCATCCTCTCTTCTGTTTGGGTCTGGCCACAGCACCTCATCCACATTACAAGCAATGTGTTCCCTGGCCAAGCAGCGGGGGAAATGTCTCCTAGCATGGCGAATCCAGCCATGAAAGCATCGACTGCTATACTGTATCTCCACATGCGTCTTCCATAGCTTGGAGACGGAGTATATACGCGTTAGTGGATTTCGGTCATACACTTTCCATCTCCAGGCAGAAAAAAATGTCCTAAACAGAAGAGCTCACCTGTTCCCCCTTCATGCTAAAGCTCTGATTGCTAATTGTGAAACTGTGTGACAGGTGTTTGCCCACGTGATGAGTCAGTGAGCATATTTGAATGGCAGTGTGTTCCTTGTGAAAACAAGAGATTAGGCTCGTTCGAGATGAACTGCGCCTCGCCTGTAAAGTAGACGAGAGCAGGCGGCAGCAGCCGGGGGCGGTAACAAAAATCTGCTCTCAAGTCGGACAGTTTCCAGCCGATACCTGCAGCCTTCAGGCTGAACAGGAAGTGACAGAAACACTGTGGTCCGATTTAATAAAATGTTATCAGACCCATATATCAGCCTGTACACAGTCTGCAGTTGTTTTAATTATGACAGAGTAGCTGTTAAAATGCTCTACATGCGATCTGTTGCTGATTTTAATTACCAACAGACTGTAGATGATCCGTGATCTGAACAGATTTAGTCTCTCTGACTTCTAAACGTCACTATCAGCCTCACAACATGTGTTCTGTACAGAATAAGCCTTTAAATCAAACAAATAGCAGTTAAAATCCCTCCAAATCAAAATCAATAAAAAGTTTATATAAAACGTGATCATGTTCAGACGATTGTGAACCAATCAGCTGTTAGATCAGCTGAGAGGCCGGCGTTTCCCAGCATGCCCTGGGTCCGCCTGGCTCTTGCAGTCGGTGGAGAGCAACTGCGGCCGCCTTGATCTCGTGAGATTATCGTTGCCCACGTGTGCATGACGTCAGAGCAAGTCGGGATCAAGTCGGACACAAATCTAACCGGCATGCGTTGGGCGGCAATCGCTGGTGATCGATTCTGCGCAGATCTGGCTCATCTCGAACGAGCCTATTTTCTTCATGAAAACTGTGCCAAATGCAGAGAACTGTGTGTAGTGTTTTGAAAAAAGTGTTTTAGAGCTGCAATTTGAGTGTAAAGCAGGAATTGTGCTTGTAGTTTAGCAGAATTGGTTGAGGGGGGTGGTGCATGAGTTACATGTTGTGGTCATTGTGTCTCAAGTACCAGTATTTGTGTGTAAACAATTGAGAATAACTGTAACATAGCAGCGACCATGTATATAATATCTAGGCACCATGTACCTAGCTAATATCTAGCTAGCTAGGTACATGGTGCACTAATTTGACTAACGTTATAAATTAACTATGTTAAAGCCAAGAAACAGTAGCCTATGAATTAGCCTAAATATGTTCCTAAAATAAAATCATTGATTGTGAAATATGATCTACCTACCTAAAGTTAGTTGTGAGTCTGAAATAAAGCTAGGCTATATTATTATTATTATTATGATGGTTCAGAAACACAGGTGGGTGCTAAATGCCAAGCTATACAACATTCCACATGCCACTTTTAGGAGGCCATTCTGTAATCATCGCATTGTAACGTTAGCAAGCCTTGTCAGTCGTCAACATAGCATCCATGGACCATGGTAAAGACTGCAGCAGCATGTTTCTAGACAAAAGGATTCCGTGGTGTCCATCGACATCTGGCGGCGACTTTGAGGAATTACATCCGGGGAATTTGTGGCAGTGTAACATTTCACCCTAAGAAACGATACAGTATACCTAACCTTTTTAATTAACCCACACACAAAGCATACGATGATTTATAGCAGTTATACATCTGCTATAAATGCCTCACAATCTTGACGTTTCTGACCGAATAACAACAGAAAATCGCTACACTGTATTTCATTTCCGCATTTATATCGCGTCTCGCTCTTCTCTCGAGGGTCCTAGCAACTTGATGTGGGCTTCACTGTATTCTCTGACTTCTAAGGTTTCCATAGAGACCTGGTATAAGCCAATCGGTGCAGGTTTGCCTGTGATACACCAATGGAAAGCTAATGAATCATCTGACGCGATGTGAGCCCACGTGGAAACGATCGACATTTGCGCGGACCAGTTAGATTGAAATGCTATAAAACCCGCCTACATTTGTAGCCAATGAGCAGAGGAGTCGATAGACACCAAATGTGCCAATGAAATTTTAACCCTGTAATGGCTGGAGCTGTGTCAAAGCAAAAACAGGGCCTCCTGTAAGCATATGGCACCCTGTGCAATGTATAATTACTTATTTCTATATATTTATGTATATAGTTATTTCAAGTATGTGTATGATTGATGTGGGTGTGTTTGTGTATTTGAGAAGTGTTTTATTTTGTACTTTATTGGCTTTTTTCTTTGCACTTTTCAAATGGAAATCAGAAAAACGACATATATGTAGAACAAAATTCATATAAAATCAATTTTTGAGTCTTTTGGCTTCTGGATTTTTTCTATAGTAAGCTGACACATGTGGCTATGGCATTGATGTATCTGTATCTTACCAGATGTGTTTAAAGCAGTGTATTTTAATAATTTTACAGATGTATGACTTGGACGGAAATAAACCCCCTCCATTCTAGCCTCTGTAACTCTGTCAGTAAGGCCTAGAATCACCCTGACACTGGGAACACAAACTTGAGAGTGTTTCCTTTCCAATGATGTCAGGCACATCCCTGAGTGTCAGACTGTGCGTTCATGGACATCGGAAAAACATTTTTCCGAGTGAAAACGTCATCATTCACGTCCCTTCCTGTGGGAATCAGAGGTGGGAAATCGGGCCAGATTTAGCTAACAGAGTTTCCCAGTTGGTGACGCGTTGTTGACAGCTGACGTTTAATGGAGGCAACTTTGGTCACTGAACATATTTCAATGACAATAAACTGTTTATTGTGGACAAACGCCTCTGCTGAGAAACATACACAGACATAACATGTTTCAGATTATTCATAAATAGGCCTATGTATAACAAAAAAACCAACACCTTATCCGTGTCCTTTCCCGTTCGTTGTCCTGCAGATAACACAAACACCTGACGATGTGCTGTTTGGATGCTCGCATAAGAGAACATTATTGTGGCCTCCGTGTTTTCACCAAGTTTTCACACAACTGATGCTTTAGGCTACGGCAAACAGTTGGTGGCAGTCAAGCAACAAGTTGTTATGCCAAACGCCAATATAACAGAAGAAGAAGAACACGCATCCCGACCATCCTAACCATGTGAACGCTGGTAGTCGGAAAAACAACGTAATCACGGGGGCGGTCCCTGTCATTCCGAGGTGGAATGAACGCGCCAAAAGTATATGGGAGCTGCACCACTTTTAATTTGGGTATGTCGTTTAGACCAAAAAGCTTTAAAATGCAGCCGATTGTTAAGAGGTTAAAGGGATACTTCACCGATTAAGCATTAAGCTTTGTATCAGTAGAAACACGGTAGTATTTTTGAATGACTGTGCTTCCCTCCCTCATGTCCCCCTGAGAGGGGAGATCTCTGTCTTGTGGGTCTGCAAAATATCTTCCGATGACGTAAAATGACGATTTTTGCGTCATCGGAAGATTTTTGCCCAGAGGCAAAGGACTACAGCCAGTACTAGGAGCTACTTCCGCATAGCCCATAGGGGTTGGACTCCGGCATTCTCCGAAATTTCACGAACCAAAACGACTGTCAGCCATCTTGAATCCTCGCGTAGCTTAGTGGCTTCTCAGCATCCATAGATAGATAGGTAGGTAGATAGATAGATAGATAGGTAGGTAGGTAGGTAGGTAGGTAGGTAGGTAGGTAGGTAGGTAGGTAGGTAGGTAGATAGATAGATAGATGGATGTATTCATCCCGAAGGAAATTTTAGAACAACAATTATGTGCATTCAAACTACTACCGGGATACATTGGTACAGATCGGAGAATATGCAGGACACTTTATTACAGATGGAATACTCGACACAGCTTCGCCCGCCTGCTATGGAGACCAGCGGTGCTGATCGACGCCTCTGGCCGGTGAAGGGACATCATCAGCGGGGGACGTTGAACGCTAGTCGGCCACCTTTTCCATTAATCCTGCTTGCAAGTGTCCGCTCATTAGACAACAAACTGGACTACATCCAACTTCAATGAAACTCCCAACGCGAGTTCAGAGACTGTTGTTTTTGTTGTTGTGGAAACAATTGCTGTATCGGACTATCCAGCTACGGACTATCCAGCTACTGGTCCAGCTACTCTACTAGCTCTGTCACCGGGTAAGACTAGCTAGTGGAGGTGAGCTGTGTTAACACGGACTGCCTGGTGCAGAAATTGGGGTGCTTGTATCCAACTAACTGCTAACTGCTGGTGGAGTTTGGTCGGTATTTAACAGTTACATTCTACATTACACGCAAATTTGTATACTCGGTGATACAGTCTACCAAGCGCTAATGCTAGTAGCTAGCTGTGTGTTAGCTGAACTTTACGGAGCATATCATGTGTGTCCATTGGAGGGACAGTCGCAGCTAACAAAACCCCAACTGCTCACAAAAAGTCATTAAATTGAAATCAAACACCATTGTTAGCTTTATAAGACCTTGGGGTATATGTCATGTAAGTGGCGTGACGAAATTCAAACTGTAAATATACGAAAGTTATGCCGAAAATGAAGCTAGCTAACTGGCTGCTATCTGTACACATAGGATTGGAGGGACAGTCACAGCTAACGAAACCCCTAATGTTCACAAAAAGTCATTACATTGAAATCGAACACCATTGTTAGCTTTATAAGACATTGGGGTATATGTTATGTAAGTGGCGTGACTAAATTCAAACTGTAAATATACGATTTACGAGTTATGCCGAAAGTGTAGCCTAGCTTGCAGCTCCGGAGCTCCGCAGAGCCCCGACCCCCGCTCACCGAGAAATGGTGACTTTCACTGGGTATGGAGGTTGCAGCTTTCTCGTCAGACTGTGTGGAGCTCCTAAAGTCCGTCACGTCTTACCAAATTTGCAATTAGCCATCAATTTTCGTAAAACGGCCCATATTTGAGCTTTATATAGTTGATTACTCGCTTAAAAAAGTCTCAGAAGTGAATTTAATAACGAAATAGCCCGACAAACAATGTATAACTTTGCAGTGTCTGAAATATGAGACCTGCTCTCTCGTCTCCAATGTGTTTTACAACCTACCAAGCGCTAATGCTAGTATGTGTTAGCTGAACTTTACAGAGCATATAATGTGTTTTGTATGTCGTTTTTATATATTTGAATTGTGTAACCACTAGAGCCGCGGTGAAACGTTGTTTCTTGTAGCTATATGGTTGAAATGACAATAAAACACAGTTGAATTGAGTTGACCGTCTCACTATCTATCTGTATGTCTGTCTGTAAACGGTAGGCATGGCTTGGGAGTGGACTCAGAGCAGCGAAGCAAGTGCATTCTGGGATTTGGTGTCTTTCATCCACATGAGCCAAAAACACATTTTCTGGCTTTTCTCGGCCTAGAAGGCACCAATTTCAATTTGTTTTCACATTTATACTACATAAGTGACCCAATTTAAAGATATGTTCAGCTTTCCAGCGGTGAAATATCCCTTTAACCCCATCTCCACATGTAAGGGACTATTCAAGTACTACTCTGTGAACACACCACATGGTGTTCAGATGCATGCAGACAAATAAACATGTAATAGCATTATTCTTTATAGAGCTTTACATTTTAAAACTTGAGATTGATTTAAACCGATGCCTTGTATCCAACCGGCAAATGCAAAAAAAAACAATATTAATGCTAATGCTTTGTTTCTATTGCACAACAACAAACCAAATGTTTATTTTATGTACAATCAGTTTTCAAGCCAGAACATGAAGACATTCCACTGAATTGAGCACACAAACATGAAGAAGTAGTGTGGTTTAAGAACAAAATAATTACCTTTCTCTCCTTGATCTATACCTTTTCCTCATAGTCCTGCCAAGCACAATGCTATCTTGTTTAATCTAAGCAGGTGTATCTTGCTTCTAACCACTTCTGAGGGTGGGAACATGTGTCTACAGCAACAAAATTACCAGTTAGTGACCGGAGGCAACATGGTGTTAACAATACATTCAAAGCAGAATGGATTTCAGCCTGGTGCATTTCAGACACTGCTGATTGTAATTTCAGCTGGAAGCCTAAGCAGGTGTCAAAAAGCAGAGTGCTTTATGGACCAACAATTATGTTTCCTGGCACAAGTCACAACATTATTGAAATGGACCAAATTAAATTTGACCAGCGTGTTCCTTTTTTCCTTTGCCTTGTTGTATTGATGATTTTACTGATTTCAACACATTTTTATTTTTTATTTGGTGTGTAAAAAGAGTTTCTCGCCTTTAAATAAAATGCCTCCTATTATATAATCATTTAACTGAATCACAAGTGTATTAAAATCATTGTTTGTTTGACTGTAACATGCATGCTCCCTTGAGAGTTTTACACTGCCACAAATTCCCCAAATGTAATTCCTCAAAGTGGCCACCAGATGTAGATGGACACCACGGAATCTTTTTGTCTAGAAACATGTCAAGTGGAGAGTCTCAGGGAGACCAGGGCCAGTCAGGTGGAAAGTCTCAGGGAGACCGGGGCCAGTCAGGTGGAGAGTCTCAGGGAGACCAGGGCCAGTCAGGTGGAGAGTCTCAGGGAGACCAGGGCCAGTCAGGTGGAAAGTCTCAGGGAGACCGGGGCCAGTCAGGTGGAGAGTCTCAGGGAGACCGGGGCCAGTCAGGTGGAGAGTCTCAGGGAGACCGGGGCCAGTCAGGTGGAGAGTCTCAGGGAGACCGGGGACAGTCAAGTGGAGAGTCTCAGGGAGACCAGGGCCAGTCAGGTGGAGAGTCTCAGGGAGACCAGGGCCAGTCAGGTGGAGAGTCTCAGGGAGACCAGGGCCAGTCAGGTGTAGAGTCTCAGGGAGACCAGGGACAGTCAGGTGGAGAGTCTCAGGGAGACCAGGGCCAGTCAGGTGTAGAGTCTCAGGGAGACCAGGGCCAGTCAGGTGTAGAGTCTCAGGGAGACCAGGGCCAGTCAGGTGTAGAGTCTCAGGGAGACCAGGACCAGTCAGGTGTAGAGTCTCAGGGAGACCAGGACCAGTCAGGTGTAGAGTCTCAGGGAGACCAGGACCAGTCAGGTGGAGAGTCTCAGGGAGACCAGGGCCAGTCAGGTGGAGAGTCTCAGGGAGACCAGGGCCAGTCAGGTGTAGAGTCTCAGGGAGACCAGGGCCAGTCAGGTGGAGAGTCTCAGGGAGACCAGGGCCAGTCAGGTGGAGAGTCTCAGGGAGACCAGGGACAGTACGGTGGAGAGTCTCAGGGAGACCAGGGCCAGTCAGGTGGAGAGTCTTAGGGAGACCAGGGCCAGTCAGGTGGAGAGTCTCAGGGAGACCAGGGCCAGTCAGGTGTAGAGTCTCAGGGAGACCAGGGCCAGTCAGGTGGAGAGTCTCAGGGAGACCAGGGCCAGTCAGGTGGAGAGTCTCAGGGAGACCAGGGCCAGTCAGGTGGAGAGTCTCAGGGAGACCAGGGCCAGTCAGGTGGAGAGTCTCAGGGAGACCAGGGCCAGTCAGGTGTAGAGTCTCAGGGAGACCAGGGCCAGTCAGGTGTAGAGTCTCAGGGAGACCAGGGCCAGTCAGGTGGAGAGTCTCAGGGAGACCAGGGCCAGTCAGGTGGAGAGTCTCAGGGAGACCAGGGCCAGTCAGGTGGAGAGTCTCAGGGAGACCAGGGCCAGTCAGGTGGAGAGTCTCAGGGAGACCAGGGCCAGTCAGGTGGAGAGTCTCAGGGAGACCAGGGCCAGTCAGGTGGAGAGTCTCAGGTAAGTGTGTTGAGCTCAGTTCATATTTTGTGTGGCTGAGGTCAGGGTGAGCAGATGAGCTTTACCACTGGCTCACTAATTTACATTATGATCAGCTAATTTAATAAGTGTACAAAAGCATTGTATTTCTTTTATATGGGGACACATTTTGAAAATAAGTCATTTTGTTTTAAGGTATTTTTGTGGCTTGATTGTAAACAACTTAAAAATAAATACATGGTTTTAAAGAAGAATATTTTGGTCAATTTAGTCAGCTTTTTCATTGAATCAAGAGAAACACTGAAAAGAAGGATAATGGTACAGTCTCCATGCTACACTAATGATAGTATTAAGGCTTTCCTCTGTGTACACGTCCTCTACGAGTATAATTGGCTGTATTATTAGCGTCCCCTTCAAAATTTGCTCTTCCGAAAGTTTATGTTTATTGCCCCCCCACTGTTAGATCAGATTCACGCCCATGAGTACCACACACCTAATAAAATGCTGTGGATGACACCTTTTGTGTACAAACCAATGAGGCTGCAGTTTTCCTCCTACTTTTCTGCCACCAGGTGCCAGTGTTTCCTCTGCTCCTCATCCCTGACAAATATTTACACGACATGACAGTAGAGGTCATTTGGTGCCTTTGAGGATGCAGAGACCGTGCACGGCCTCCATTAGAAGACTGTAGCTGCACAATGAGAATGTGGAGTAACGGAGACAGGAACACAGAGGGTTGTTAGTGTGAGGTAGCAGACATCTCAGATCTGTGAATAGGATGTCAAGTTTAAAAAGAGCTGGCGGCACATTGTCTCTGTTTTTACTCTTTCTCCTCGTTGTGAGTCATTGTGAGTCTTTGTCTCATTTGTGTCCCTTTGCCCAGCTGTCACCACCACTCTTTCACAAAACATAAATATACACACAGAACACTGGTTTCAGCTCTGTGCAGTGAAAATGTCAGCTGGGTAGTTTCTATGTTAAATGGATCTTCAGTACAGTGTGATGGAGGCTGTTGGAGCGGTGGGTGGGGTGGTGTTTCTGCTCTGGGTTTTTGTGTACAAGAATGAGAGAGGGGGTGGGATTGCAGTAGTTTCCCTTTGCGTAGCAGAGAGCAGCCCCACCCCTCTCCCTTGCCCCCTGCTTGCCTCCTGTTCACCATTGTGGCTGGGCAGATATTCATGTCATGTCCCTCACCTCAGCCTCTTCCATTTTGTCCTCCTCTTTTTTTTTGGGATCTATCGGCCTAACTAATGATCTGCCTGCACTCTTACTTTGGAATTTGCTTCACTGGCATGACCATAGTTAAGGACAATTATTGCCCAAGCATGTTGTTTAAGATTTACAGTTGAAGTTTTAAAAATGTTGAATGTTTGATTGGTTTTACACCACACTATCAGACAGACCACATCTTAACCCTTCACACTCGTATACACGTATAGAATAGACAATAGACATGTCTATCAGGACTGTTTTGATTTCAAAAAAGCTTTCGACTTCATTTGGGAAAAATGGGCTGTTCCTAAAATTGTTTAGAAATAGTGGAAGATATGTTTTGGAGTTTGTCCATCCGTCCATCCATCCCATTCTTGTGAATGTGATAGCTCAGGACCCCCTGGAGGGAATTTCTTCAAATTTGGCACAGACGTCCACTTTGACTCAAAGATGAACTGATTCGATTTTTTATTTATTTATTTTTAGTTTATTATTTATCTCGAACAATCAACAATGTTGCAAAAGAAAAACAAAAATTAAAACCACAAAATTAAAACATACAATCAGAATTTACCAAAGACAAAAAAAATAATAAAAAAGGATAGTTCATACTTCATACAGCTAATCAAAGGTCAAGGTTACTGTGACCTTATACAATATTTTTGGTTATAACTCAAGAATTTCTGTGCTAATTACAACGTTTCACACAAACGTCTAATAGGATAAAATGATGAAGTGATGACATTTTAGATCCAAAAGGTCAAAGGTCAACTTCACTGTGACATCATAATGTTCTGCAGACACACTTCCCTGGCCATTATTAAACACCATAATGCAGATACAGATGGAAGACATTTGTCGGATACTGAGTTGGTGACACTAATCGTTAAAAACTGCAGTGGTTGTATAGATCAGTTCAGTTTACACTGAAATTCATACACTGAAATAGATTATAAGTCTGGCCAAACATGGATGCAAACTGCAACTTTACTGGTTGGCTGAGACATACAACTGCAAGGCGTTTTTTTGTAGTTTATTTTATAAGCTCATCATATGACTTGTACTTGTTTTAAGTTGCTAGCGCTAGCTAGCTTTGTCGGCAGAATGCTGGACAAGACATTTCTAGGCGACCAAAGTTTTCCAATTATCTTTGATAAAGTGAAAACACAGTGAGATGGTCAAAGATTAAGATGGAAAGATAAAAAACACCCCAACATGGCTATTTCAATGAACACAGTGCCATGGTTAGCATTGCTAAGCCTCTGTCCTGATGGACAGGTCGGTGTGTAGCCACGCCCATATAGCATCCTCTGCTTTATCGTCAATTTAAAAATAAATAGGACCATTATTTAAAAAATGAACCCCATGCTGTATTAAAAAAATACTTGCTACTAGCGATTGAGGCCATACACTTGTTAGGAAAATGTATATTGAATCAATAAATTAAGGTAGAAGTATGGTGTATATATTACCATTAGTCTATATCCTTTGCATTGCACTTCAGGGATTGCTCCGAAGCTGCAGGAAATTCCGCCGGATGCATGTATTTTCCATTTCCTTCCACTTTCTTTGTGTTGGAATTTTAAATTTGATGGATTTATGAGGACTATTGTTGACTGCTCCAATCTGAGTTTTCTCTCGCACGACTATTTTGCAGCGGCTCTGTGCGGAGTTTAGCACCGCCCGTGACGATTCTGATTGGTTTAAAGAAATGCCATTAAATGCATTAGTCTGTATCTGTGCCCATGTGTCAGCCCTTTTAGGTCAAGGTCTTGCCCCATTAACTTCTGTGCTTTCAGGGCCCTACCTTGAGTGACAGAAAAGAAGGTGGATGGATATATAAACAGCAATATTACCAATAAACCAAAAGGAATGTAAGACCTTTTAATGGATCATTATAATGACATGTAAAATTATATTTTATATGTGCATGCGGCACCCATTTACACTGCGTACACTTCATATAACTGATTGAAATCTGAAATAGAAAAATGTATGGTCCCAAGAAAATATTAAAGTTCTTGAACACTTACGTGTCTGCTGACGGTGAATGTTCGGCAGTAAGCAGTCAACTGGTCTGCTGAATTCTGTTGTACTTATCACAAAGTGTAGCCAGGCAGCTATGTGTTTTCTTATTTTTATTGTATATAGTGTGGTGTTTTGCTTTTGTTTGTGTTTTTGCTTGCCTGGCACAGACACTGTCGACTCCTCCTAACACACCTGAGGCACATCTCCTAATCAGGGGAGATGCTGGATTGGCACGAGGACGCTCTCCAAACACACCGGTAGCGCATCTCCTAATTAGGTGAGATAGGAGCTACATAGGGGTTCTGAGGCTGAAAACGTGAGGAGGAGATGTGGAGAGAGACCTGAGGTGGTGCGGGGCTAGTGGGTGGTCGGGACCTGCGGAGGCACCATTGGGTGCGCAAGACGACGTGCAGTGGCTGGCTTGGACGGCGGAGCTGGACCGAGGACAGGACCTGAGGTGGTGCTGGTCTAGATGGCGGTTGAGACCTGCGGTCAGGACCTGCGGAGACGGCCTTTGGGGGTGCAGGATGACGCACAGTGAGACGTGCAATAGACAGCGGAGCTGGACCCAGGATAAAGGGGCAGGCTGTCAGACAGCAAGGAGTACGCCTGGCCACCGGTACTGCACAGACGCACCGACCAGGAAGAGTCAGCAGGACAATACGAGTGCCACTGTCCCCCATCCACGCATACTGTACTGCTGTCATGTAGTCTGGACCAAGTGACACCTCCTGAGCTCTCTTAAAGAGCAAAATGTCACTTTTAGCAGTTTGATAAATATGGGCCCTGACGTGTTGATTTGCAACAATCAACAAGTATTTTTTATTACCATTGATTGACCATGACCATTTTCTCACACTCAACTTCTGAGATTTTGCCACCATCTAGTGCATGAAGTAGTTATAAAACACATATTTCCAACTCATGTTTGCTACATGTACTATATTCACTACACAAAACACGCGCAAAAAGTCATCAAAGCTTACTGCTGATGTGTGTATACCATGTAAATGGCTAATTTCTAGCTCAATAAAGCAAAATGTTAGAGCTGGACAATCTGACAAAAACATATGATGGTATATTTAACATATGGTATTTTAAAGAAACTTTACCTTGCTCTAGGCGGGTAGCTGGTAACTATTTTACGATAGTCTGGGCCAAAACTGCAGTGAAGAATAAGAGGTTGACGCTGTCGTAATGTTGCATCAACATGGACTTTGTTTCTTTTTCCACTTTTTATAGCTATAATGCTGCACCCTGAGCTTCCCTAGACACTTTATGGCTGACCGCAGTAACTTAACCACTATTAACAGCATGCACTTTGCTGCAGCTACGGCTAGCACTTCACATACACACCTCCAGAGGGAACTAACTTACTACAAAACTGACAAACCTAGATTAACCCACAAAGGACTCTGCACCTAGGTACAGGCATGCCCATTTACAGAGTCCCTCTATACTGTACAAAGTCCATAAAATCCTAGTAATTACTTACAAGGCTTGACCCCTTAATTTTACTCTTAGCTGTTCCAGAGTCCAGGTTAAAAAATTCCTACCTACCTAATCTGAGGGTTGTCGCCCCCTAAAAATATCATTAAAAAACACGCTGTGTATTGTAAATAATGTAATAATATATAATTAAAATAATTGTGTAAGTATTAAAACAATATAAATGGGGCAAAAATGGCGTTTCAAGTTTAAAAACATCTTGAGCCCCCCTTCCTTACCTCACAAGAGCAAAATGTCACTTTTAGCAGTTTGATAAATATGGGCCCTGACTTGTCAGCATGATAACCGTGATGGGAATAAGATGATAACATACTCACAGTGAAGTTTCTATTGTGTAGAGTCTGAAGCAAACCCACTTCACATGCAGATATGTCTTTATTGAAATGTGCAGAATAAAGTGACAGAGAGTTTTAATATTCAACCATTCATTACACACCACAGCCATTTGAAATAGCAATTGTTTCAATAACAGCGATTTTAACAGTTGAACACATATACCTTTATTATTTCCTGATATGTGTACCTGTAATATATATAATATAATAATTAACATTTGTTTACATAGAAAAAGAGAAAGAAATGTTAAATAAATTATCACCAAAATGATTTATAACATTGTTGGAATTTGTTTTCCACCTCAGAGAGTGTTGGTAATTCTCAGCTCTGCTTCCATGCAGAAGGTTTTCTCAGCCTTTCACTGATAGACACACAGGTACTCAGTGTGGCCGTTATTGCCTAAGTTGATATTTCTGTTGATAACAGAGACACCAGCCTTCTTATACTCTTGAACAACATCTGTGTTGAGAAGCAGGGTGATGGCCTTGATGGGATTGTTGCATCCCCGTTTCTTGTACCACAGGTACACCTTGTTACCTCTGGTCCCCTCATTGAGGTTAACACTCACTGAGGTGTAACCATGCTGCTTAAGGGTCTGATACTCAAGATCATTAGTTGAGACTTTCAGAACTCTTAGTGCACGTTGGGAGTCGGTGGTCTGACGGTACCAGATGAAGACATAGGCTCCATTTGCACCTCTGTTAGTATCTTCATCCACACGGATGTAACCTTCCAGAAAGTACTCTGTGTCTGAGCCGTAAGAATCAGTGGCACTGACATCACAGATGTAGGTTTGTTTCTCTCTCTTCACCCAGGCGTAGATCCATTTCCCTCCAGCCCCGCGGTTCAGATCACAGTCCAGTCTCTCCCAGTCTTGGAGAAACTTGTGAGCTTCACTTTTTGCATCTGTAGTGACATCAATCTCCACTATGGGAGTGTGGAACTCCCCGGACCCTCTGAAGTACCAAAGGTAAAGGTAATAACCTCGTGCTCCAGCATTGAGATCTTTATCGATCTTTGTGTACCCTGCATTGATCAATCCAACAGCCATGTCATCGTTGAATGTAACTTGAAGTCCGGTGATTGGTGCTGAGCGGGATTCTTTTTTGTACCAAATATAGATATACTTTCCGCCTGCTCCTTTGTTCAGATCAACATTGATTTTCTTGAAGCCTTGTGATTGAAGCTTTTTCTCCTCATCCTCATGGAGGGACACGTCAAGTTGTGTGATGTAGGTGGTCATTGTGGGTAACTGCATTACAGAAAAACAAATCACGAGTAAACAGAATATGAAAAGTTAGCAACATAATCATGAGAAATTAAAGTCTCACTGTGCAATCACTGCTTCTAAGGCAACAATCAACAAGTATTTTTTATTACCATTGATTGACCATGACCATTTTCTCACACTCAACTTCTGAGATTTTGCCACCATCTAGTGCATGAAGTAGTTATAAAACACATATTTCCAACTCATGTTTGCTACATGTACTATATTCACTACACAAAACACGCGCAAAAAGTCATCAAAGCTTACTGCTGATGTGTGTATACCATGTAAATGGCTAATTTCTAGCTCAATAAAGCAAAATGTTAGAGCTGGACAATCTGACAAAAACATATGATGGTATATTTAACATATGGTATTTTAAAGAAACTTTACCTTGCTCTAGGCGGGTAGCTGGTAACTATTTTACGATAGTCTGGGCCAAAACTGCAGTGAAGAATAAGAGGTTGACGCTGTCGTAATGTTGCATCAACATGGACTTTGTTTCTTTTTCCACTTTTTATAGCTATAATGCTGCACCCTGAGCTTCCCTAGACACTTTATGGCTGACCGCAGTAACTTAACCACTATTAACAGCATGCACTTTGCTGCAGCTACGGCTAGCACTTCACATACACACCTCCAGAGGGAACTAACTTACTACAAAACTGACAAACCTAGATTAACCCACAAAGGACTCTGCACCTAGGTACAGGCATGCCCATTTACAGAGTCCCTCTATACTGTACAAAGTCCATAAAATCCTAGTAATTACTTACAAGGCTTGACCCCTTAATTTTACTCTTAGCTGTTCCAGAGTCCAGGTTAAAAAATTCCTACCTACCTAATCTGAGGGTTGTCGCCCCCTAAAAATATCATTAAAAAACACGCTGTGTATTGTAAATAATGTAATAATATATAATTAAAATAACTGTGTAAGTATTAAAACAATATAAATGGGGCAAAAATGGCGTTTCAAGTTTAAAAACATCTTGAGCCCCCCTTCCTTACCTCACAGTGGTTTGGTTCGTTCGGTGGGACCTGTGTTATTAACACCATGTTGCCTCCGGTCACTAACTGGGAATTTTGTTGCGGTGCACACATGTTCCCACCCTCAGAGGTGTTTGTCTAAATTACACCTGCATAGATAAAACAAAATAACATTGTGCTTGGCAGGACTATGAGGAAAATGTAAAGTGCTCGAATTATCTTTTTGTCTTTAAGGGGGTCTCTCTATCTCATAAAGCGCTTGTCTAGGCGCTTGTGGCGCTTTTGCGCATTATATGCGCACGGTAGGCCTAGGCTATTATCTTGACACACGCACACAACAGACAGAGATTTTTTTTTTTTTTTTTTACAGAAATGGTTCCTTTTAATTAATTTCAATATTATTGATTGTAATAGTCCATATTTCATTTCAATTTCGCAATACAAAGAAATAGCCTAAACGATTTAGTCTGAGTGTCATTCTCAATTTCACAATGAAATAAAACGTAACTCATTTGAACCAGACCACCGTCTCAGATATCCTCAGTGTCAGACACAATAATGCATGTAGTCTTTATCTTGCGGAAAAGGGAAAAGACCCCGCCCTGAAGTAGGAGCTGAAAGAGTTACAGGAACTGCGGCCAGAGGAACTTAATAATCCCCAAATTGGTCCAGTCGGAACAGGATGAAAAAAGGGTTCTAGGAACGTTATGTTCTAGGAACTGCAAAAAATCCCTCCAGTCGGAAAGCAGCTAATGTAGCCAAGGGACTCACCTGCTGAAATGATCTGCAATGGCAAGAAGAGGGAAACAACACAATTAGTCTTTCTGTCATGGGTGTAATTCAGTCTTGTGTCAAATTAAAATAATATAAATTGCTTCTTTTTAGCATTCCAAAAAAAAAACCCATATCATTGAAAGGTTATATCCATGCACACTGCATTGAAATGGATGATTAGAATAAAAAATAAAATGAAAGTAGAAATTCAAACATGATTTGCTTACTAAGCAAATCATGTTTGAATTTCTACTTTCATTTTATTTATCCAGTATATTAATAATAATAATAATAAGACATTAAACTGACTAGCATCTTTACCTGACAGCTGATGTACACGGCTCCAATTAGAAACAAAAACACCTTGGAACACATTATTTCTCCAGTGTAAAAAAAAAAAAAGAGAAGGTAAACTAACATTAGCAGTGTTAAGGAACAAGGTGACTGAAAATGCAAACACTCACAAATGAACATACATGTATATATCTACACAGGGAAAATGCACTAACTGGCAGAAATGAATAAAGCCACTGCACAGCCAAACTATGTTCTAGTCTTATAATGTACATGTAGTGATAACAACACCTGGGTGTTCACTCGTCTCGTGTGTTGAACCGTGGAAATAAATAGATGAACAATTTTGGAATTTGCACTGCGATGTTGTCGGGAAGCCTATTCACTGGATATTCGGCCATCCGAGATCGCATTGTATTGCTGACAGGTGTTTAAAAATATCTAGGAACTTTTCCGGAGCTCTGAATGGCAGAGGATACAGATTTACTGTATTTATTTAAGTTGTATTGGTGGTATTTACCTCAAAAGCACATTAAGCTAAAAGCAAGGTGACTTCTTCGGACTTGCGAGTGCTGTCAAATCGATCGTATAGCCTATATGCGGTTTGATCACACAGCCTAGTGGTGTGGTGGTGAAGGGCAGTCATGCTGCGTTCATGAGTGTAGGGTAGGCTCAGGTCTACGTCCCGTAGTAGCCTATATTTTATATTTTAATTTCACGTCTTTAATGGTTAGACAGCGCACAGGGATGGACAATGAGCGGTGTTTAAGATTAAATTCCAATGCCACATATGGCAGACACCTTCAGATGTGAGAGACCCCCTCAGATTTTTGAGTTTGTTGCTTTCATGGGAGCCAGTCCTCACTCTATGGGAGCTGGCTCCCTCTGGCTCCCACGTAATTCGAGCAGTGAAAAGGTGTAGATCAAGGAAAGAAAGTAAATTCTTTTTTTTTATTAAACCACGCTACTTCCTCGTGTTTGTGTGCTCAAGTCAGTGGAATGTCTTCATGTTCTGGTTTGAATAACGGCCGTGTGTGATTTGAGACAACACCACCTTGCTGAAATGTACACGCTACAAAAGTGAGTACATACTGTAGTGTACACAGCCTACTACATGTAAGTGTACTAAGTTACTGAAGTATCCTAATTGAGACACAGCAAGTCTTTTTTTGACATGATTGGTTCCCTCCACCCTGCTTGAAAAACATGAATTGTTTAAATTTTCAAGAGATTAACAAAATTTGAAAAAGGGCAGCACTGAATCAAAACAATTTCAGTTATATATTCAATTCAAATTACTTTAACTCTTTTAAACGTTCTTGAATAAACCACTGATTTAATCATATTCATATAACAAAATAAGAAAAGAACTATAGCATATGTATTACTGTTATTTATTAAGATAACCTATCTATTATCTTAATTGTTTTTTGTTTTGTTTTTTATTATTTTGTGGGCACACGGCCCAAATTAAATTTGACCAGCGTGTTCCTTTTTTCCTTTGCCTTGTTGTATTGATGATTTTACTGATTTCAGCACATTTCTATTTTTTATTCGGTGGGTAAAAAGAGTTTCTCGCCTTTAAATGAAATGCCTCCTATTATATAATCATTTAACTGAATCACAAGTGTATTAAAATCATTGTTTGTTTGACTGTAACATGCATGCTCCCTTGAGAGTTTTACACTGCCACAAATTCCCCAAATGTAATTCCTCAAAGTGGCCACCAGATGTAGATGGACACCACGGAATCTTTTTGTCTAGAAACATGCTGCTGCAGTCTTTACCATGGTCCATGGATGTCATATATTAATGAGTCTTATGTCTACCATACACTAGAAGACTAGAGTCTGACTCCATCTCACATCTAAAGACAATCATCTCTCATCTAAAGTTAAAGACTGTCATAGTATGTAAAGACTGGAGTCCTGCAGGGTCACACATTGCAAGATCACAACTAGATTTGTTTTGAAAAATGTAACCAAGCTATTGAGCTAGCGTTAGCTGGTAATTTAAGAATTAAAATGCTTATTCCAAGCATTTAAATGTGGATAAATGTCACAGGAATTAGCCAAAAAGCCTTACTCAATGCTACTCATGTTAAATGCAGCAGCAGAGTGTGGCAACAACTGGGATATTACTTGATGTGCGCGAGTGTAGAAATGTTTCAAATCAACATGGATTATACAGTTTTAATGCTTCATTTGTCAGCACTGCAAATCAAGAAAAAGCAGAGAAGTCATGGAGACTAAATGGAGTCAGTACAAGGAATGTCATTTTTTGCTTCGTACAGCCGCAAAGCTATCCAGGGAAAACAAAGGTCCCATAATGTACGAGAATGCGCCAGTGATGTTTTTTCCTGACCTGAGTGCCAACCTGGTGAAGTGCCGAAAGGAAAATGACCGGGCGAAGAAAGAGCTGAGATCCAGGGATGTCCAGTTTGCTTTACTCTATCCTGCTACTTTGAGGAAAACACTCCCAGATGGGAAAAGGAAAGTATTTAAAACACCAAAAGAAGCAGCGATGTTTGTGAGAGACCACGCATGGGGAAACTAAAGAGAGGTGTAAACAAGTTACCTGACATACTTTTGTGGTCATCGCACAAAATGTAAGCCTTACGATATTGTTCACCCATTTTTTGTTCTTTGTTTAAAGAAATTGTAGTGGCAGTCATTGTTACTCTAGAGTGGTTCATATAATATCTTATATTATATGTCGGAGAGCCCCCGGGGGGGCAGGAGACCTTAGATTTAAGTTAGATTTGTTATTCACGAATACAAGACCTTTCCAGATGAAGAGAGGTGTGCCACATGTTTAGGGGCTGGCACTGTGGGGTTCTATATACTGTTTTTGGGGTATTTTTCCTTTTTGTTTTCCCTTTTGGTTGGGTGCTCCACTTATATGTTACACACTATCTTCCAAGTACTTTGTTTACTGTAATATTATGAGAGGTCAAGGGAAGTTTGTGAACAAAACAGAATCTCTATGGACAGCATATTGAAATTTGTCAGTTTTAATGTTAATGGGTTGAATGGGCCGATTAAAAGGAAAAGGGTTTTGACCTATCTTAAAAAGTTACAAGTAGATATCGCTTTCCTACAGGAAACTCACCTCACTTTGCAGGAACATAAAAAATTAGAGAGAATGGGTAGGGCAGGTAGTGCCGTCATCATTCAATTCAAAGGCCAGAGAAGTGGCCATTTTGATAAATAAAAATACACCTCTGGAAATACTTGATACTGTCATTGATCCCTCAGGACGTTATGTCTTTATTAACTGTAGAATATTCTCAGAACAATGGTCACTCCTAAATTTATATGCACCTAATTATGATGATGAGTTTTTCATGCAAGATATATTTCTAAAAATTGCAGGGAGGCAGCAAAACATACTTATAGGAGGTGATTTCAATTTCTGTTTAGATTCAACTCTGGACAAATCGACTAAGACCATCTCCAAGTCAAAAGCAGCCAAGACCACTCAAACGTATATGAGAGATCCCAATTTAATAGACATTTGGAGGCAGATGCACCCTCAGACTCGGGATTATTCCTTTTACTCATGCCCTCATAAATCCCACACTAGAATTGATTTATTCTTATTGTCCACCCACCTATTTCATAGAGCATTAGATGCTGAATATTTATCTAGAACTTTATCTGATCACCTTGTCCATTTATTCCCAGATAAGCCCAAAACACCCTATAGGTGGCGGCTTAATCACACTTTCCTCCAGAGAGCTGATTTTTGCGCATTCATAAGGGATCAAATTAAATTGTTTTGTGAAACAAACTGTGCCTCCTCTCCCAACAATTTTATTTTATGGGATACGTTAAAGGCCTATCTGAGGGGACAGATAATCTCCTATACAAAAGGTCTGAAAAAGCAATACACAGAGGATATTGATAAATTGGACAAAGAAATTTTGTTCTTGGAAAAAGATTATCAAAGAAATAGTTCTTCAGACACATATCAATCTTTAGTCCAGAAAAAAACTTCAATACAATATGTTAAATACCTACAAAACTGAAAGAGCTATTTTAAGAACTAAACAGAGGTATTATGAATTGGGAGAGAAGGCACATCAAAGCTTGTCCTGGCAACTGAAGGCAGAGGAAAGCACTAGGAGTATCAATGTCATTCAAACTGAAGGAGGCTCTATCTCATATAACCCAACAGAAATAAATGATACATTTAAACACTTTTATTCAAATTTGTACAAATCAGAATTGCCCGGCGATTTGACCGATATTGACAACTTTCTGTCTAAAATTGAACTGCAAAAAATTAGTGAAGAGGACCAAAAGAATCTTGACCTTCCTTTCACTCAGGCAGGAATTACAAAGGCCCTAAATTCACTGCAGTCTAGGAGAGGACGGTTTCCCCCCCGAGTTTTATAAAGAATTTAAAGATTTACTTATCCCACTGATTATGGATGTAATAAACCTTTCCTTTCCGTTTTTGGCTTTATTCAAAAACGCCTATCTGCCAATAACTTAAGTAGATTCTTTAATATAATCCATTTAGCAATCAAGATCTGATCACACTGTGGCTGTAGCGTTAGATGCCGAGAAGGCCTTAGATAGGCTGGAATGGCCCTATTTATTTAAGGTGTTAACTAAATTTGGTTTTGGACAAGTATTTATTAACTGGGTGAGAACCCTATATCACAAACCCAAAGCAAGGATTACTACTAATGGGCAAATCCCATCACCGGTTTCCCTAAATAGATCCAGTAGACAGGGATGTCCACTGTCCCCAAGTCTGTTTGTCTTAGCCATTGAGCCTTTGGCGGAGGCAATCAGAAGGTACCCTGATATAAAAGGCTTTAAGGTTGGTCAGACAACCCATAAAATTAATTTATTAGCTGATAATGTTCTCTGATATCTAACAGACCCTTCTCACTCTCTTACTCGACTACAGGATTTATTGGGCACCTATGGTACTGTCTCAGGATATAAGGTAAACTATGATAAAAGTGAAATAATCCCATTAACAACATTCAACTACTCTGCGTGTCAAAGTGCATCTGCGTTCAAATGGGCCCCAACTGGAATAAAATATCTTGGTATAGTAGTGGACAATAACTTAAAAAATCTTTATAAATTAAATTACAGTCCACTACTTAAAAAAATGTAAGAAGATCTACACAGATGGATTAGCCTCCCCATCACTTTGATCGGGAGGATTAATTGCATTAAAATGAACATTTTGCCGAGGCTGCAGTACCTCTTTCAATCACTGCCTATTCCATTACCCCAAACCTTTTTTAAAACTCTGAATAAAAATGTAAGACAGTTAATTTGGAATAACAAGGTACCAAGAATATCTTTGGAGAAATTGACGTGGGACTATAAGTCAGGGGGACTTCAGCTACCCAATTTTAAAAATGTTTATTTTGCAGCCCAAATGCGATTTCTCTTGTCTCTGTTTGAGAATGACACAACTCCATCCTGGGCTCATATTGCATTTTCTTCTTTGAAAGACAATTTCTTCAGTGATTTTGTCTACAAATAAAACTGCCGAATTTTGTCCAACAAGACTGATAACCCAATTTTATTACATCTCATTAAACTTTGGTATGATGTACATAAAACCATTGGCAAGGAGATAGGGCTGTCACCAAAATCACCTTTAAAACAAAACAACCTTATCCCTCTGACTGTAAACAATAAGATCCTGGAAGCATGGTATCATAATGGGATATTTGTTTGTGTTTGTTCTTGTTTTTGTAAACTGAAAATGAAAATAAAGTATTCCAAAAAAAAAAAAAAAAAAGGAATATCATTTTTATAGTCCCAGTTCTTTACAAACTTACCTTATAATTCAGCTGTAAGCACAATTTGGTGACAATAACATGTTTGTATAAGTGCCGTTTGTTTTTTTGTCTTTCCCAAAGTTTCCATCACTCTTCTCCAAGTCTGGTCCAACCATAAAGCAGGAAACACAAATAGTGTATGAGCTTTCTAGATTTGTATCATTTTAGTATCCTGAGATGAACTTAAAGCTACCTTGGGGAGAAACGGCTGTCAAACATCGCCTGCAGTTAGGAGCTTTGAAACCAAGTGAAGTGAAGTGTTGTGTTGTCAAATGCCCTGAAAACCTATTTTATGAATTGTCTTCTTATTATGAGCGATGGGGTCCAAAAATGAAAATCTGCCACAGCTAGAACAGTTTTGGTTATTTCTCATCATGAGAGATTTCTGTACTTGTCTTCAGGATTTAACAACATTTGAATCAAAATGTGATACCAATTATCTGAGCGTTTGAGTGTAAATGGTGTCAGAGTTAAATTCACAAAACCATAAAACTGATATGAGTACACACACTCTTGGTACATTCTCTTATTGATACTAAGTCTATGAACCTTTTTCCAAGAGAGATTGTTTATGATGCTTGAGAAAGTATTAAAAAGGCTATGACTGTTTCCTAATGGGATGTTAATCTTGATAGACAAAACAGTTGACTCACTGAACATTGATTATCCATAGTTTTGTAACCTCACAAAGATGGAACCATACAGTACCACCAAGGAGTCCGGGGGAGTCAGGACCCCCCCTTCTCAGGGTTGTCCCCCCCTAGAAATATCATTAAAACAATGCTGTGTAAGTAGTAAAACAATACAAACCCCAAAAATGCTTTTTAAGTTTAGAAACATTTTGAGTCCCCCCTCCCGTGCCTCCCAGTGGTTTGGTCCACTGCCTGCTGTACGTTAGGATCTGCACTCGACTCAGTCACATCGGTAGTGACAGGAATGTAGTAAGTAGGCGGTTCAAGGCTGTCTTATTCACATTAAACATCGGATGAAGTTGTTCTTTTCTCAAATAGAAATGATGCTGAGTAATTAATGAATTAGTCAAGACAAAAATGTTCGCTATGTTAGTGTAATTATTATAATGTAGCCTAGCTTGTTTAATAGCTTGTTGGATAGAAATGCACCAACTACAACTAACGTTACCATGGCGATAAGCCTAACGTTATGTGTGTGAACTGATATTAGGGTTAATATTGAAGATCTACAGTTGTTTTACTCAATATGAAGTTAAGTGGCAGATAAGTTAAATATATATCCTCTGTCCTACACAAAACCTAATATTTATGTGGAGGACGCAAGATCATTTTAGAATTATAATATGACCGCGTGTTGAACCTATTAACCTAATTCATATTCACACATCTGACGTTAAAGATTTGTGTTGTTGTTGCTCAGATAAAATGACAGAGAAAAGAAAAACAGGCATAAGGTCCTTTTTCAGTAGCCTACACCAAAACGCCAAGTAAGTACAATAAGTCCTCATATCAAGACAATTTGGTAACATCTTTATAAGAATGGGTGCTTATGGAAATAATAACGTCACTATGTCACTGGCAAAGGAGACAGAAAGAACTGAGGAACAGGGAGACCAGGGCCAGTCAGGTGGAGAGTCTCAGAGAGACCAGGGCCAGTCAGGTGGAGAGTCTCAGGGAGACCAGGGCCAGTCAGGTGGAGAGTCTCAGGGAGACCAGGGCCAGTCAGGTGGAGAGTCTCAGGGAGACCAGGGCCAGTCAGGTGGAGAGTCTCAGGGAGACCAGGGCCAGTCAGGTGGAGAGTCTCAGGGAGACCAGGGCCAGTCAGGTGGAGAGTCTCAGGGAGACCAGGGCCAGTCAGGTGGAGAGTCTCAGGGAGACCAGGGCCAGTCAGGTGGAGAGTCTCAGGGTGACCAGGGCCAGTCAGGTGGAGAGTCTCAGGGAGACCAGGGCCAGTCAGGTGGAGAGTCTCAGGGAGACCGGGCCAGTCAGGTGGAGAGTCTCAGGGTGACCAGGGCCAGTCAGGTGGAGAGTCTCAGGGAGACCAGGGACAGTACGGTGGAGAGTCTCAGGGAGACCAGGGCCAGTCAGGTGGAGAGTCTCAGGGTGACCAGGGCCAGTCAGGTGGAGAGTCTCAGGGAGACCAGGGACAGTCAGGTGGAGAGTCTCAGGGAGACCAGGGCCAGTGAGGTGGATAGTCTCAGGGAGACCAGGGCCAGTCAGGTGTAGAGTCTCAGGGAGACCAGGGACAGTACGGTGTAGAGTCTCAGGGAGACCAGGGACAGTCAGGTGTGCTCTACGAGTATAATTGGCTGTATTATTTGTGTCCCCTTCAAAAATTGCTCTTCCGAAAGTTTATGTTTATTGTCCCCCCCCCCCCCCCCCCCCCCCCCCCCCACTGTTAGATCAGATTCACGCCCATGAGTACCACACACCTAATAAAATGCTGTGGATGACACCTTTTGTGTACAAACCAATGAGGCTGCAGTTTTCCTCCTACTTTTCTGCCACCAGGTGCCAGTGTTTCCTCTGCTCCTCATCCCTGACAAATATTTACATGACATGACACTAGTAGAGCCCTGCACGGGCCAAAAACTCCAGCCCTAACCCGACCCGACCCGAGACCAACATCAATCACTTTTAAGCTCTCTCTGACGCGCGCGCTCTTTGATGCTCTCTCTCTCTCTCTGACGCGCGCTGTCTCTGCTACACACGCAAACACAGACACGTCACAAGCTACTAAGAGGTAAACTTTTATTATAGGCCTGAAACATCATGCCCAAAAATATTGGACAAACAGAAGCATAAACATGAAGGGAGAATATAGTGCTACGGGATCAAACCGCATAAGTAAATAAACAGGCTACCTTTGCTTTTCAGTAACTGAACTGAAGAACAATGTTCAAAACAATGTCCAAAAATAACTCTTCGCCAACTGGATAATGTTAAATAAAATTAATAAAATAAATAAAAATCCGTTGAACTGTGTGTGTAGGGTAGGCTGCTACATACAGTGGTCATCATTCAGTTTATTCACGAGTGCTGTGAAGAAAAAGAACAGCATCCACTGTTGAAGGCTTCAGAGATGTCCTCCTCTTCTCCAGCGTCCTCCCTGCTGTGCTGAAAACACGTTCGCTGCTACTGCTGCTTGCAGGTATGCTTAACACATGACGGGCGAGTCTTGACAACAAAGGAATGGTCTTCGCGTGTTGACTCCACCAACCCAGCAAATCTCGATCGGCATATTCCTCCTTGTCCTTGCTAGGCTTAAGGTTGAGGTATATGTGGATCTCATCCTCAACAGCTGTGTCATCACCCCCCCTGGGCGACATTCTCCCACTCCAATTCAAAGTCTGACAGGGCTCTCTTTTTTGCTGCAGGTGGCGGAGTATCTTACGTCACCTCTGTAGCTGGCTCCTCCGCCTCAGTCGCATTTCCCCCGGTTGATCGATAGTTTGCGATACAACTCTTTGCATCTCACAGGATAGCATTTCTCTCAGTTTCACAAAACATCCGCAGCTGGTTGTATTTTGGCCACAGGAATATTGCCAGCTTATGGAGTGACTGAATCTGGACCTTCCTACCAATCCATTCTAAGTGGCACGCGTGAATTGTGGCTTGATAAGGCATGTTGGTGCCTACTGGCTGGCAATGACGCTTCAGCTTCTCGTGCCACAACACAACAAGGTTCAAGGTTGGATATTGATCATCTTCCAACTCCCGCTGGGCTTCGTAGAAGGGGTGGAGAAAACCAACCAAAAAATCCAGAACATCTGGGGACACATCAGCCATTCTTTGGGCCTCTCCACGACTCTCCAGCTTTTCATGTAGTTCAGTATACACGTCTTTGATAGACTTGAGCGTGAGAAATACAGTGCTTTAACGTGTTTCACCCATCTGCAGAACGGTCTTGGATAACTGGCTTGCCAGGGACTACTTTCTTAACAGCCAGCAACGTTCCACCAACCTCTGGGACTGTTACTGACAGCTCATTGATGTCCAAGGCATGTCGGAGGACCGTGTTGTAGATGTGGTCCTGACAGTCCAAGCACCGGTAAGGTCATAATGCAGCAACAATATTCAAACCTTGATCAGTTACCCACACCACCTTACTCATTACAGATGGATCAAACTTGAGAACTGACACAAGCTACTTCTGCAATTCCTTGCGGATATTTTCAGCGGTTTTAGCATCATCGTGAGGGAACATGGCAGTGGTGAGTACATTACTCTTCAACTTGAAATCTGACGTTATGAAGTGACATGTCATCGCCATGTAACTGACCTTGCTGTAATCATCAGTCCACATGTCTGTAGTCATCCCAACATTAAATGAACACATCACCTCTTTTATCTCAGCAACAATCGCTTCTCTCTTTGTTGTTGCCTTTTCCTGGCATCTGCGAGAGATAGTTGTGGGGTCATGCAGCAACTTTTCTGAAGACAGGCGCCCATAGGCTGCTCCGACGTTTATTAGTTCCTGGGCTAACTTTATAAATCCTCCGCAAGCCACCGTTTGGAATGGCCGTATGTCTTTGCAGCAGAAATCCACACACTTATCAATAATTTGGGATCTGGCATTAGTTGGCACTGGCTTTGAAAAGAACTCTGACATTGATAACTGTCTGCTTGTGCTAGCAGAGCTACTAGCTGCAGCGCAGCCGCGCTCAACATGCCGTTGTAGATGTAATGTCCCAGTTTTTTTGCTGTCATATGAAAGTATATGATTGCAGATTCTGCACTGCACATTACCAATTGGTTTATTCTCTCTCGTCGTAATCAAATCGAAATTTTCCCAAAAAGCAGCTTTTCCCGAGGTATTCTGAACTTTTATCAACTCCCCACGATCCAACTTCTCCTTGATGCCCTGCATGGTCAACTGTCAGTGTCACCTGTTTAATGCACGTGAGTGACGAGCATTGGGCGTGCGTGTTGCGTTTGTGTTACTTTCTTAGGCGATGTATAATATTTATAATATAATCGATATAACAATATTTCATACACACTTTGTGACGTGTGCTCTGCTGCACGTATATTATGGGCACAATCAGGAGAGAAGCTAAACTAAGCCCGAGTCCGACCCGAGCCCGATTTGTAAAAAAAAAAAAAATGGCCCGAGCCCGGCCCCCGAATGGGCTTAGCCTGTTGGGCCCCATTGGGCCCCGACGGGCTTGCAGGGCTCTAGACAGTAAAGGTCATTTGGTGCCTTTGAGGATGCAGAGACCGTGCACGGCCTCCATTAGAAGACTGTAGCTGCACAATGAGCATGTGGAGTAACGGAGACAGGAACACAGAGGGTTGTTAGTGTGAGGTAGCAGACATCTCAGATCTGTGAATAGGATGTCAAGTTTAAAAAGAGCTGGCGGCACATTGTCTCTGTTTTTACTCTTTCTCCATTGTGGCTGGGCAGATATTCATGTCATGTCCCTCACCTCAGCCTCCTCCACTCTCTCCTCCTCTCTCTTTTGGACCATAGTTAAGGACAATTATTGCCCAAGCATGTTGTTCAAGATTTACAGTTGAAGTTTTAAAAATGTTGAATGTTTGATTGGTTTTACACCACACTATCAGACAGACCACATCTTAACCCTTCACACTCGTATACACGTATAGAATAGACAATAGACATGTCTATCAGGACTGTTTTGATTTCAAAAAAGCTTTTGATTTAATCTGGCAAAATGGGCTTAATTGAAGACATGTTTTTGGGGTTGTCCGTCTGTCCCGTTTTTGTAAACGTGATATCTTAGGACCCTTGAGGAAATTTCTAGAATTTTGGCACAGACATCCACTTTGACTCAGAAATGAGTCAAAGGTCAATGTTACTGTAGTCTGGCTTTGCCAGACCCTCCTCCAAAGCGTGCTAAAGGAGGGTCTGGCTACTCCACAAAGCATTCTTGGATGGTAGGAAAACGTGCTCTGGTTTATTGGCATTTCTTTAAACCAATCACAATCTGCATGGGCGGTGCTAAGCTCCGCACAGAGCCGCTGCAAAATAGTTGTGTGAGAGAAAACTCAGATTGGACAGATAGTCTAGCTAGCTGTCTGGATTTATCCTGCAGAGATCTGAGGAGCAGTTAACCATAGTCCTCAGAAATCCACAGAATTTAAAATTCCAAAGAAGGCAGAAGGAAACGGAAAATACATGCATCCGGTGGAATTTCCTGTAGCACGGAGCAATACCGGAAGTGGAACACGAAGGATATAGACTAATGTTACTGTGACCTTATAAAACACATGTTTGGCCATAACTCAAGAATTCCTGTGCTAATTATGACAACAATTCACACAAATGTCTAATAACATAAAATGATGAAGTGATGACATTTTATTTCCAAAAGGTCAAGGGTCAACTTCTCTGTGACATCATATTGTTGTGCAGACACACTTTCCTTGCCATTTTTCAACGGCATAATGCAGAAACAGATGGGGAGACATTTGTCGGATACTGAGTTGGTGACACTAATCTCTAAACTGTATAGATCTTCTGTGAAGCCGAGTTGAAGATGTATGTAAAGCATCCATGTTTTGCCAAAAAATACACTCAATACCTTTTTTTAATAAATTGCCTCAAAGTCATATATGATACGATACACATTTATTGTCAGTTTACACTGAAATTCATACACTGAAATATATGGCGTACAGCTGCAAAGTGTATTTCATAAGCTCATCATATGACTTGTTCGTGCTGTAATCTTCATGTGTAAAGTAACCAGTAACTACAGCTGTTCACACTGTAAGATAGTTCAGATTGTTAGAAAAATGCAGTGGTTACCACACCAAAATCCAACTAACAAGATTAGGACAAAATTAAATTTGTTCAACAAGTGAAGTGTATTGTTAATAATAATAATAATAATAATAATAATAATAATAATAATACATTGAATTTATATAGCACTTTTCAGGACTCAAAGTCGATTTACAGGGCAATGTAGGAAAAAAACAAAAAACAGAACAAAAAAAACAAAAAATAAAAACATAACAAAACCAGATTCAGGCACAGATGAAAAGGGAGGGGGGTGTGGGGCTACAGATAGGCAGAGGTGGAGAGATGGGTTTGAGGTGGGACTGGAAGATGATGAGGGACTCAGAGGTGCATGAAGCTAAATAGTGTTAAGTTTGACATGTTTATGACTATGTTATGTTATGTTGTCTTGCTTAATGTCAAGTTGTCATAACACAAACATCTCAAACAATGCTAACTCAGCATTCAAAGTGTCTTAAATTTCTGAATTAAGCTTAATGACAACATTCATAAAGACTCCAGTCCTTCATGCTAATGACTGGTCTGATGTCATGGTTAGGAGTCATCATCTCACCAAACAGCTTGATTGATTCAGCTGATCCATCAGAGGTGAGCTGGATTTATACCTCTACTCCGCTAGCCTACATTTCAGAGGCAGTGATTGTACATTTTACTGTACTACACTTATTTGATACCTTTAGTTACTTTGCAGATTTCAGGTTATAATACAAAATATAATCTATAAATAAATTATTATATATTATTATAGATAAAGATGAGACTTTATTGATCCATCTGTGAAATGTACAAGCTACCTTGGGCCTTTAGAAAAAAACTGCAACATTAAAGCAATGTACATATTACTGCAACCATAATTATAATTCAATAATATAATACATTATTCTAAAATGGGCCATTCTTCATAATGTGTACTTTTACTTTTTGTATCTTTAGCTATATTTCATGCTAGTACTTTTTACTTTTTATTTTTGAATGCATGCGTTTAACATATATTTTACAAGGTGGTATTGCTACTTGCACTAATTTAAAGATTACTTCCTCCACCTCTGTAATTCCAAAATGTCAATTTTAGCAGTTTGATAAATATGGGCCCTGATATGTCAGCATGATAACAGTGATGGGAATAAGAAGATGAAAACGCATTAAAATACTTTAAAGTGAAGTTTCTATTGTGTAGAGTCTGAAGCAAACACCTTGAAATGCAAAGTTTCTTTCGTCATCTTTATTGAAAAGCAATAACTGTGCAGAATAAAGTGATACAGAGCTTTGATTTTTAAGCATTCAATAAAGTTGTTGTCAAAAAGCCATTTGAAATAGTTTGATTGTATTAATTGACATCAAGTTTAACAGTAGAACCCAGATATCATTGGTACTTTCTGATATTATCAGTAATATTACTGTAATATAATTAATCACATTGTTTTATACACTGAAGAAAAAGAGAAAATAAAATGAAAATGATTTAAGAATATTGTTGGACTCTGCTTTCCACTGCAGTGAGTGTTGGTAATTCTCAGCTCTGCTTCCATCAAGAAGGCTTTCTCAGCCTTTCACTGATAGAAACACAGGTACTCAATTTGGCCTTTAGTGCCTGTGTTGATATTTCTTTCGATAACAGAGACACCAGCCTTCTCATACACTGGTACGGCACAAGGGTTAAGAAGCAGGGACATGGCCTTAATGGGCTTGGTGACGTCATCTTTCTTGTACCACAGGTACACCTGGTGGCCTCTGGTCCCCTCGTTGAGGTTAACACTCACTGAAGTGTAACCTTGCTGCTGAAGGGACTGATACTCAAGATCATTGGTGGAGATATTCAGATCAGTGAGCGCACGCTTGGGGTCGGTAGTCTGACGGTACCAGATGAAGACATAGGCACCTCCTGCATCTCTGTTAGTATCTTCATCCACACGGATGTAACCTGCCTTATAGTAGTCAGGGTCTGATCCGTAGGAGGCAGTGGCAGAGACATTACAGATGTAGGTTTGTTTCTCTCTCTTCACCCAGGCGTAGATCGAGTTCCCTCCAGCGTTGCGGTTCAGACCACAGGCTGATTTCTCCCAGCCTGTGGTGAACTTCATGGCTTCACTTTCTGCATTTGTAGTGAATTCAATCTCCACTATGGGAGTGTGGAACTCCCCGGACCCTCTGAAGTACCAAAGGTAGATGAAATCACCTCCTACTCCAGCATTGAGATCTTTATCGATCTTTGTGTACCCTGCATTGATCAATCCAACACTCATACCATCGTTGAATGTAAATTGAACCCTGGTGATTGGTGCTGACCCATTTTTGTACCAAAGATAGATGGCATTTCCTCCTGCTCCTTGGTTCAGATTAACATTAATTTTTTTGAAGCCTTGTGATTGGAGCTTTTGCTCCTCAGCTGCAGTAATGGACACATCAAGGTGTGAGATGTAGGTGGCCATTGTGGGTAACTGCATAAAAGAAAGACACGTCATTTGTTTGTATGTATAATGTATATATTTATATGATTGTCACCTTGTAAATATGGTGTGGAAAACACAATAGTGAGTAAACACAATACGAAAAGTTAGTAGCATGACTTTTGAGATGAGCTCTAATATGATTATGACATCTAAAATTGTATTTTAAATGTGCATGCCTCAACTATTTATACTGAATGTAATAACTTTGAAATAGTCAAATGTATGTTCCACATAAAGAAAATAAAGTTCTTGAACACTTACGTGTCTGCTGACGGTGAATGTTCGGCAGGAAGAAGTCAACTGGTCTGCTGAATTCTGTTGTACTTATCACAAGTCAGCTGCCTTTATATAGAGAGATGCTAGGGCTTATTGTGCAATCTCTACTTGTGAGGAGTCATTTAAAAAACGGTGACCATGCTTTTGCAATCAGGGCCCCTCAACTTTGGAACGACCTGCCCAAAGAGATAAGGTTCTTGAATGTAGTTTTTCCAAATAAGTTTTAAAAACCAGACGTGTTGATTGGTTACCTTTGATAACATGTCACGTCGACCCTCTCTGCCAAAACAAATACAAAAGCTATCTTGGCTTATCTGGGGAAACGTTCTGGGGACGGCCAAGAGCAATAATGAACCTGAAGAGTTAAATGGTTTGTAGATGTCAAAGAAAAGAAAACATAGTGTAATGCCCTATTAAATTGCTTAATTTGTTTTAAATACCAGACATAAATTCTGAAATCTACATATTGCTTGTTATTCATCATGACCAATGATAGTTTGTACAAACATGTTTTAGAAAGTGTTTCTCACCTGTTACTGTACTGCAGTCATCTAGGATCTACTCTTGACCAAGTGACACCTCTGAGCAACATTTCACTTTTAGCAGTTTTAATAAATAAGATGATAAAATACTCAAAGTGACATTTCTGTTGAATAGTCTTAATAAGACACACATGCAAAATTGTCTTTATTGAAAATAAAGAAATGTTTAGAATAAAGCGATTCAAGGCTTTAATTTTTTTGTGGCATTTTAGACCTATATTTTTGACAGCTTACACATGAAGGGGGAGAGAGAGAGGGATGACATGCAGCAAAGGGCTGCAGGTCGGAATCTAACCGCACAGGGCTTAAATATTTTATCGTTCAATCACATCATTGTTGAAAAAAAGCCATTTCAAATACTATGAGTGATTTCATTAAAAGCAAGTTTAACAGTAGCACACATATACTTTTTATTAAATTCTGATATTGCCGGTTGTATTACTGTAATATAATTTTTCATGTTTTTTTTAAGAAAAAGAGAAAAGAAAATTAAATAACTCATCACCAAAATGATTTAACATTTAAAATTGTTGTTCTTAGTTATTAGACAACCTTCCCCTGGGCAGGGCTTTGAACAAGTAAGGATGAAGAAAGTAAAAAAAAAAGAACACACACACACACTCACACACTATGTGTGTGATTATGTAAGTAAAATGTATTTATATAGATAGCACTTATCACAAAGTGCTTCACAGGCCAAATAAAAAAATACATTATAAAAAATTGATAATCATAAAAAGCACAATAAATCACAGTAAGTCATAGTAGCCATAGTAAAACACAAAAGCATAAAATATAGGAATACAGTCACAAGCTGCAAAGATGAAAATTACAGTCAAACTAAATCCTGAAGCCTTTTTCTTTTTGTGTTCATTGAAATGTGAGTAGATGTATAGTATTGAACTTGAACATTTTTTTCAGGGGCCTGTATGAGAAAATAAGAAAGCTCTATCAAGGATTATCACCAAAATAATTTAACAACACTGATAGACACACAGGTACTCAGTGATGCCAATATTGCCTACGCTGAGATTTCTTTTGATAAGAGATGAATCTGACTGGTAATTTTTCCGCTGAACACACAAGTGTTTTCCCAAGAAGATTGATTAGGCACTTTCTAGTTAATAGACAACCTTCCCCTGGGCAGGGCTTTGAAAAAGAATTAAAGATCAAGGATGTAAAAACACACACACACACACACACACACACACACACACACACACACACACACACACACACACACACACACACACTATGTGTGTGATTATGTAAGTAAAATGTATTTATATAGATAGCACTTATCACAAAGTGCTTCACAGGCCAAATAAAAAAATACATTATAAAGAATTGATAATCATAAAAAGCACAATAAATCACAGTAAGTCATAGTAGCCATAGTAAAACACAAAAGCATAAAATATAGGAATACAGTCACAAGCTGCAAAGATGAAAATTACAGTCAAACTAAATCCTGAAGCCTTTTTCTTTTTGTGTTCATTGAAATGTGAGTAGATGTATAGTATTGAACTTGAACATTTTTTTCAGGGGCCTGTATGAGAAAATAAGAAAGCTCTACAATTCAGTTCACTAATGTGTTGTTTCTGCTTTGAATGTGTAATATGCATGTGCATGTGTGTTTCCTATTGATCCAAAAATGACCTTATGAATAAGAAGTCAAGTCAATTTATTCATAGAGCACATTTAAAACCAACCTAGGCTGAACAAAGTGCCGTGCAAAGTTAGGTTATAAAAACAAAGGAAGACAATACAAATGTACACACAATGAACTTCATACAAACAACACACTTCTATACAAATGTCCCTAAGCTAAATCATATGCCAAAGAATAAAAATGTGTTTTAAGACGAGACTTAAAGATCTCGGCAGTAGAGGAGGACCTAATATGAATGGGAAGTTTGTTCCAGAGTCTCGGGGCCAGAACGGTTTCATCATAACCAATGATAGTTTTTAAGAACGTGTCTCAGAAGGTGTTTCCTCACCGGTTACTGTACTGCAGTCACCTAGGACCTTCTTTTAACCAACTTGACCCCTCCTGAGGTCTCTTAAAGAACACTGTAACATATATTGTACAATGTGGTATTGCTACGTACTTCTTCCACTTCTGTAAGTCCAAAATGTCACTTTTAGCAGTTTGATAAATATGGGCTCTGATTTGTCAGCATGATAAGCGTGATGGGAATAAGACAATGTAAACACATGAAAATACTCAAAGTGAAGTTTCTATTGTATAGAGTCTGAAGTGAAGCCACTTCACATGCAAAGTTGTCCATGCATTGAAATGCAGGATTTTTTCATTAATATCCAATCATTCATTAACACTATTGTTGAAAACCAGCCTTTTGAAATAGTTTGAGTGATTCCATTTACAGCAGGTTTAACAGTAGAACTCATATACCATTGATACTTTCTGATAATAGTTTCACTGTAATACATTTATTTACATTGTTGTATACAGTAAAAAAGAAAAAAAAAAGATTATCAAGGATTATCACCAAAATAATTTAACAACACTGATAGACACACAGGTACTCAGTGATGCCAATATTGCCTACGCTGAGATTTCTTTTGATAAGAGATGAATCTGACTGGTAATTTTTCCGCTGAACACACAAGTGTTTTCCCAAGAAGATTGATTAGGCACTTTCTAGTTAATAGACAACCTTCCCCTGGGCAGGGCTTTGAAAAAGAATTAAAGATCAAGGATGTAAAAACACACACACACACACACACACACACACACACACACACACACACACACACACACACACACACACACACACACACACACACACACACACACACACACACACACACACACACTATGTGTGTGATTATGTAAGTAAAATGTATTTATATAGATAGCACTTATCACAAAGTGCTTCACAGGCCAAATAAAAAAATACATTATAAAAAATTGATAATCATAAAAAGCACAATAAATCACAGTAAGTCATAGTAGCCATAGTAAAACACAAAAGCATAAAATATAGGAATACAGTCACAAGCTGCAAAGATGAAAATTACAGTCAAACTAAATCCTGAAGCCTTTTTCTTTTTGTGTTCATTGAAATGTGAGTAGATGTATAGTATTGAACTTGAACATTTTTTTCAGGGGCCTGTATGAGAAAATAAGAAAGCTCTACAATTCAGTTCACTAATGTGTTGTTTCTGCTTTGAATGTGTAATATGCATGTGCATGTGTGTTTCCTATTGATCCAAAAATGACCTTATGAATAAGAAGTCAAGTCAATTTATTCATAGAGCACATTTAAAACCAACCTAGGCTGAACAAAGTGCCGTGCAAAGTTAGGTTATAAAAACAAAGGAAGACAATACAAATGTACACACAATGAACTTCATACAAACAACACACTTCTATACAAATGTCCCTAAGCTAAATCATATGCCAAAGAATAAAAATGTGTTTTAAGACGAGACTTAAAGATCTCGGCAGTAGAGGAGGACCTAATATGAATGGGAAGTTTGTTCCAGAGTCTCGGGGCCAGAACGGTTTCATCATAACCAATGATAGTTTTTAAGAACGTGTCTCAGAAGGTGTTTCCTCACCGGTTACTGTACTGCAGTCACCTAGGACCTTCTTTTAACCAACTTGACCCCTCCTGAGGTCTCTTAAAGAACACTGTAACATATATTGTACAATGTGGTATTGCTACGTACTTCTTCCACTTCTGTAAGTCCAAAATGTCACTTTTAGCAGTTTGATAAATATGGGCTCTGATTTGTCAGCATGATAAGCGTGATGGGAATAAGACAATGTAAACACATGAAAATACTCAAAGTGAAGTTTCTATTGTATAGAGTCTGAAGTGAAGCCACTTCACATGCAAAGTTGTCCATGCATTGAAATGCAGGATTTTTTCATTAATATCCAATCATTCATTAACACTATTGTTGAAAACCAGCCTTTTGAAATAGTTTGAGTGATTCCATTTACAGCAGGTTTAACAGTAGAACTCATATACCATTGATACTTTCTGATAATAGTTTCACTGTAATACATTTATTTACATTGTTGTATACAGTAAAAAAGAAAAAAAAAAGATTATCAAGGATTATCACCAAAATAATTTAACAACACTGATAGACACACAGGTACTCAGTGATGCCAATATTGCCTACGCTGAGATTTCTTTTGATAAGAGATGAATCTGACTGGTAATTTTTCCGCTGAACACACAAGTGTTTTCCCAAGAAGATTGATTAGGCACTTTCTAGTTAATAGACAACCTTCCCCTGGGCAGGGCTTTGAAAAAGAATTAAAGATCAAGGATGTAAAAACACACACACACACACACACACACACACACACACACACACACACACACACACACACACACACACACACACACACACACACACACACACACACACACACACACACTATGTGTGTGATTATGTAAGTAAAATGTATTTATATAGATAGCACTTATCACAAAGTGCTTCACAGGCCAAATAAAAAAATACATTATAAAAAATTGATAATCATAAAAAGCACAATAAATCACAGTAAGTCATAGTAGCCATAGTAAAACACAAAAGCATAAAATATAGGAATACAGTCACAAGCTGCAAAGATGAAAATTACAGTCAAACTAAATCCTGAAGCCTTTTTCTTTTTGTGTTCATTGAAATGTGAGTAGATGTATAGTATTGAACTTGAACATTTTTTTCAGGGGCCTGTATGAGAAAATAAGAAAGCTCTACAATTCAGTTCACTAATGTGTTGTTTCTGCTTTGAATGTGTAATATGCATGTGCATGTGTGTTTCCTATTGATCCAAAAATGACCTTATGAATAAGAAGTCAAGTCAATTTATTCATAGAGCACATTTAAAACCAACCTAGGCTGAACAAAGTGCCGTGCAAAGTTAGGTTATAAAAACAAAGGAAGACAATACAAATGTACACACAATGAACTTCATACAAACAACACACTTCTATACAAATGTCCCTAAGCTAAATCATATGCCAAAGAATAAAAATGTGTTTTAAGACGAGACTTAAAGATCTCGGCAGTAGAGGAGGACCTAATATGAATGGGAAGTTTGTTCCAGAGTCTCGGGGCCAGAACGGTTTCATCATAACCAATGATAGTTTTTAAGAACGTGTCTCAGAAGGTGTTTCCTCACCGGTTACTGTACTGCAGTCACCTAGGACCTTCTTTTAACCAACTTGACCCCTCCTGAGGTCTCTTAAAGAACACTGTAACATATATTGTACAATGTGGTATTGCTACGTACTTCTTCCACTTCTGTAAGTCCAAAATGTCACTTTTAGCAGTTTGATAAATATGGGCTCTGATTTGTCAGCATGATAAGCGTGATGGGAATAAGACAATGTAAACACATGAAAATACTCAAAGTGAAGTTTCTATTGTATAGAGTCTGAAGTGAAGCCACTTCACATGCAAAGTTGTCCATGCATTGAAATGCAGGATTTTTTCATTAATATCCAATCATTCATTAACACTATTGTTGAAAACCAGCCTTTTGAAATAGTTTGAGTGATTCCATTTACAGCAGGTTTAACAGTAGAACTCATATACCATTGATACTTTCTGATAATAGTTTCACTGTAATACATTTATTTACATTGTTGTATACAGTAAAAAAGAAAAAAAAAAGATTATCAAGGATTATCACCAAAATAATTTAACAACACTGATAGACACACAGGTACTCAGTGATGCCAATATTGCCTACGCTGAGATTTCTTTTGATAAGAGATGAATCTGACTGGTAATTTTTCCGCTGAACACACAAGTGTTTTCCCAAGAAGATTGATTAGGCACTTTCTAGTTAATAGACAACCTTCCCCTGGGCAGGGCTTTGAAAAAGAATTAAAGATCAAGGATGTAAAACACACACACACACACACACACACACACACACACACACACACACACACACACACACACACACACACACACACACACACACACACACACACACACTATGTGTGTGATTATGTAAGTAAAATGTATTTATATAGATAGCACTTATCACAAAGTGCTTCACAGGCCAAATAAAAAAATACATTATAAAAAATTGATAATCATAAAAAGCACAATAAATCACAGTAAGTCATAGTAGCCATAGTAAAACACAAAAGCATAAAATATAGGAATACAGTCACAAGCTGCAAAGATGAAAATTACAGTCAAACTAAATCCTGAAGCCTTTTTCTTTTTGTGTTCATTGAAATGTGAGTAGATGTATAGTATTGAACTTGAACATTTTTTTCAGGGGCCTGTATGAGAAAATAAGAAAGCTCTACAATTCAGTTCACTAATGTGTTGTTTCTGCTTTGAATGTGTAATATGCATGTGCATGTGTGTTTCCTATTGATCCAAAAATGACCTTATGAATAAGAAGTCAAGTCAATTTATTCATAGAGCACATTTAAAACCAACCTAGGCTGAACAAAGTGCCGTGCAAAGTTAGGTTATAAAAACAAAGGAAGACAATACAAATGTACACACAATGAACTTCATACAAACAACACACTTCTATACAAATGTCCCTAAGCTAAATCATATGCCAAAGAATAAAAATGTGTTTTAAGACGAGACTTAAAGATCTCGGCAGTAGAGGAGGACCTAATATGAATGGGAAGTTTGTTCCAGAGTCTCGGGGCCAGAACGGTTTCATCATAACCAATGATAGTTTTTAAGAACGTGTCTCAGAAGGTGTTTCCTCACCGGTTACTGTACTGCAGTCACCTAGGACCTTCTTTTAACCAACTTGACCCCTCCTGAGGTCTCTTAAAGAACACTGTAACATATATTGTACAATGTGGTATTGCTACGTACTTCTTCCACTTCTGTAAGTCCAAAATGTCACTTTTAGCAGTTTGATAAATATGGGCTCTGATTTGTCAGCATGATAAGCGTGATGGGAATAAGACAATGTAAACACATGAAAATACTCAAAGTGAAGTTTCTATTGTATAGAGTCTGAAGTGAAGCCACTTCACATGCAAAGTTGTCCATGCATTGAAATGCAGGATTTTTTCATTAATATCCAATCATTCATTAACACTATTGTTGAAAACCAGCCTTTTGAAATAGTTTGAGTGATTCCATTTACAGCAGGTTTAACAGTAGAACTCATATACCATTGATACTTTCTGATAATAGTTTCACTGTAATACATTTATTTACATTGTTGTATACAGTAAAAAAGAAAAAAAAAAGATTATCAAGGATTATCACCAAAATAATTTAACAACACTGATAGACACACAGGTACTCAGTGATGCCAATATTGCCTACGCTGAGATTTCTTTTGATAAGAGATGAATCTGACTGGTAATTTTTCCGCTGAACACACAAGTGTTTTCCCAAGAAGATTGATTAGGCACTTTCTAGTTAATAGACAACCTTCCCCTGGGCAGGGCTTTACAAGAAGGATGAAGAAAGTAAAAAAAACACACACACACACACACACACACACACACACACACACACACACACACACACACACACAATGTTATCACCGGTAACTAACTGGGAATTTTGCTGTTGTACGCATATGTTCTGTACCTTCTCAGCCACAAACACACACACACACACACACACACACACACACACACACACACACACAGCATTGAGCTCTTAAGTAAGTAAAGTTTATTTATATAGCATTTACCACAAAGTGCTTCACAGGCCAAATAACAAAATACATTATAAAATAAATGATAATCATAAAAAGCACAGTAAATTAATGTAGTGGTAATATAGCTGTAGCCGCGAGAAAAGAATCATGATAAATACGATTGTGTATTTTCGAAGAGTAACGGTTTTCTACAGTCTATGGTAGTCACCAGCTGTTTCAGATCAAACCAAATCAAACTGTTACCTGGATGCTGACATAGTTCAGTAATGCCTACTGGAAATAAAAGCCAACAGCGGACATGGAGACTATGTGTTTTTGCTTTAAATATTTCAAAACCAGCTTGGCGCAAACTTGCAATTATTTATTATTTATTTTCTTAATTTATTTTTTGTATGTGGCTGCAATGTAGTGCTCATTTATACAATCATATTCGCAGCAATAGATATGAAAATCGCCAGTAATGTGTTTGTGATTGTGACGAATCTGACGAGAGAGGCAGCAACAACTGCTGCTGTTAGCTAAACCCAATATACGGAAACACGTTAGTGTGGAAACCAGTAGGGACATAATGGTGCCGGAATACTTTAACCCTGCAAATATATTTAAGATAGATCACATATTGACTGAGACACAAAACATTCAAACTTATCTGCCCTGGGACACAGAAACAGACACCTCATAGAGTCATCAGTCTCAAGTACACAGGGATTCTTCATTTCCTCATTCCACTAGTTCCTACTCTCCTTCAGACAGACACACACACACACACACACACACACACACACACACACACACACACACACACACACACACACACACACACACACACACACACACACCAAAGTAAATTCCTGCACCCAGAGAAAACCAACACTGGATGTTGTTCTGCACACTCATCCTGCAGTAGAACTGTCACCACGCCTGCACATGATCAAAGTCCAAAGAAAGCAGAAAAAGGAAAAACTGTAGATATTTATTTCATGCTGCAACATTTGTACAAATAAGCTTTTTCCAGCCACTGTCACAGATGGGATTCATCCTAACTGACAGTCATGGCCCGCTTTACTTCTCATTCACTGTTGTCAAATAGAAGTACATCCAACTTATCGCTTTGTACTCAGACTGCCCAACCAAGGAGACATAATAATAAGATATTCATATTATACATCACCATAATGTGCCCTGTGTTCTCTCTGATCAGGGAGTGTTACAGACCATTTGATTTCATCCATGTTGAACTATTGTCCAGAAGCATGGCAGATCTAGGTGTAGACAGAACTAGTGGTCAAAATTACAAAGTTAACCTAAAAAAAAAGCATTAAATATCTATTAAAAATGTTACTATTACCACTACTGTTGCCTGTTTACTTAAAATAACATGATTTATTTACATGGTATTCAGTCAGCACAGCATCAAAAATGCTACCTAGTCAATGTATTGCTACTTATGTACTCATCTCCAGCTGCACAGGTGTAAAAATATTTTTTGGGGGTTAGCAAATGCAGTTTGTAAATGCTACCACAGTCAACAGCTCTCCATGTTGTCACAGTATAAACATCATCAAAATAGTCATGACCCGCAAGTTAAAGCTTCAAAAGGTTCAGACCAAACTCATGTGACAGTGGTTGGAAATGAACAGCCAGTTCATAAAAGAGAACAAAAAACACATGGTTTCATTAGAAAAATGTAGTTTAGCCTGACACATGCAATATGGTTAAACAGATACTACCATTATTGTTGAATGAAAAACAAGTCTAAGTCCTTTTCCTTTTTAAGCAGTGAGATCACGCTCAGAATGACACACACTGCCCTCTGGAGGTAGCAAAGCCAAATCAAATACCTGTTGGGACTGATAATGGAAGGAAAAAAACATGCATCTACACATTAGTGCATTTTCTTGAAACCTCCAAAATCATTTTACACTCTCAAGTCAAAACTAGATATTTATATAAAGACACACAATCAAAGTATTAAGACAAAACTTTTCCAATTAAACTTCTGGGTCCTGAGAAAGAACTGTGCACGTTATTAAAAACAGATAGCATGTTTGATCCCATTCTTCACAATATACACAAGCAGTTTAATCGCAGTAAGAAGGCATACTTATAAAATTATTCATAATAGCCAAGCTGATATATTGGAACATTTTGAACATGGGAGCAAAGAGCAAAACTTACCAAAAATTATTCAAATGGTGAGATATTCTTGAAGTATAAAAACAAATGTATATATACAAAAATATACATCCTAACAAGACATTCCTAGCAAGGGGCATTTCTATTTTCCCCCAGTTTGCAAACTTTGAGTTTATATTTTTGAGTATTTTCTATTAAAAAGGCAATTTTTAAATAGTCCACAAAACCAATGTTTGACATTTTTTTCTTCCATCAAAAAAATCAAGTAATGTAGCTCCTTCAGTCCAGAATCAAGATTTGAAAAATTCAACACAAAAACAAAAAAAGATTATAAAAAGTCAAATCAGTCAGTCAATCCATTCATATTTGAGTTTTTGGTGAGACTTCACAGCCATTATTTGGGTTAAAAGCCCTTAGCAGCGCCAGGTTCCTCAGTAGACGCGGGGAATGATCCGGTAGCGAACCGTTCGGCAGTACTCGTCCCACGCCGAGCCATACTTCCTCCTGCACTGGGTCATGTCGCGGGAGTCTCGGTGCACCAGCAGGATGATGAAGTAGATCATGTAGTACCACGGCAGGAGGTGGCTGAAGCCTGCAGGGATGGACGTCACAAACATTTCAATGGGACTGCATTTATTAGCTGGTAAAAAAACTATGTGGATGTTGATAGCATTGTGATCCTGTTGCATACGTTCATGTTCTTGGGTAGAATTGGAGGCGTGTAAATGCGTTGGAATTACAACTTCTGTGTCGGTCACGTGATGCCCTCTGGTCACATCACAGCCAATAATGTTTTTGCTATTTTTATTTTATGATTCAACAAAAATGTAAATCAGATTTGACTTTGTGAATTCTATGTCGGGACAGCTGTAGAAGGAAAATCCTGAAGTGCTTTGTTAGTTTGAGACTGACCGCAGGGCAAAGACCAGGCCAGAGCCATCAGGAGGTCTCCCAGGTAGTTAGGGTGGCGGACCACCCCCCACCAGCCGGACACCAGCAGACTCTTCCCTGTGGCTGTGGGGATCGTCTTCACATCTGCAGGGAAAGCGCACACACACACACACACACACACACACACACACACACACACACACACACACACACACACACACACACACACACACACACACACACACACACACACACACACACACACACACACACACACACACACACACACACACACACACACACACACACACACACACACACACGTTAACAGTGTTGGGGAAGTTACTTTTAAAAAGTAGTGTTTGCTCGTTACTCGTTACTTCTTAAAAAAAAATATCCGTTACTTTACTTAGATACCCCCTATGGAAAGTAACTTTTTACTTTACTCGTTACTTTTACATTACTTTTAAAAGCAGGGGTCTCTGGCAGATACTGAAGTTAATTATACAAAAACTATCTTTGACCATAAATCCCATCTCTGGTGTATCAGTGAAGTGTCTGAACTCCTGCAGACTCATGAATCAGCCGTCCCTCACAGAGGGACGGCTGATTCATTATGAACGAGTCCAGCGCGGGTTGAATGCACATCAGCAGGTCATCTGCGTTACACTTTGTTAGTGTATACTATGTAATGTCTGTAACGACTTGCAACCAGCCTCTGTCACGGCCGTGTGGAGCTTGTGAGAAGGCAGCGTCGCTGTCAAATCTGTCCCTGGGAAAAAGTAGTTACGTTACTGTAACGCGTTACACCCAACACTGCACGTTAATATGTGGGCAGGCTATGTAGACATTATATTATCATTAGTATATAATAAGCAATCAGAGGATGGGATGAATAAACTTTAGTTTCGTCAATCATATAACTTAATGTTATTTTTTTAACAAAGACAACAACTGTGGACATACTGTAACTCTGCCGTGGAGAGAACTACAGAGCTCAAAAAGCCAGTCAGCCTTAAGGTGCTTACACACCAACCAGACGGCCGACCGTCGGCAGAAAAAGCAGTCGGACTGATGAGTCGGGTCCCCGAGGTCCAAAAAAATGCCTCAAAACACACTGAGGAGACGCCGACTTGAGCGTGCGCAAAATGTAATATGTCTCCAAAGCAGCAGGCGGCGCTTCTCTGTATTATTTCCCAGAAAATGAAAACCGGCAGCTGATTGGACGAATGCGCCGCGTGGGTCTTTATTCTCCGGAAATTCACAGCCAGACTGTCATGGCGGCTCGTTCAGAATACAATCTCATATTGGACTGAAATAGTTCACCGTAACGTGTTCCTGAGAACATGTTAAGAGAGAAATAGGCCGTGCAGTTTCTGAATCTGTCTTCATTTCAGATCAACAAAGGTCAGTTTAAAAGATTTTCGTCAGATTTTGAGAGGCTCATCCGCTCCCCATTTCCGGGTGATTCCCAACTGCCCTGTCTCCGACTGAACATGTTGGGTCGGTCCAAATGAAGGCCGACGGCTCCTCGGACGGACGACGGCACGGGACACACCGAACAGACTCGAGTCACCGACCTCGCCAGACGGTCTGACGGCCGATAATCGGCTTGGTGTGTCAGCTCTCTTAGTCGTTTTCCCTTGGAGGGTAATCAAGTCATAATCAGCTTTAAGCCTGCAGGAGAACTTACCAGACAGGTTGGGGTCTGATGGGTTCCTCCTGAAGGCGTTCTTCTCAGAGTTGGACTTCCTGAAGATGTAGAAGCCAACGACTGAAAGACAGAGACACCCAGAGAAAACATCAGCTTTGGAAACTGAGAAAATATAATGTTAACTTTATCTCTTTGGGACTAAACAATAAGTCACTACAATACATGACCTCAAGATAACGTCACAAAAACAAAGACAAATGCAGTTATGTAATCAAAGCGAGATGCTCAGTGGTTTGGTTCCTTACGTTTGAGTGTGACTAGGGCTGCCACGGCGGGGGGGCTCAGGGGGTTGGGGTGGTTGACCAGGTAATAGGCCTGCAGGGTGTAGGTGAAGGGAACCCACACCAGATCACCAAACGCCAACATGAAGCCAAAGCCATCGTGCATCAGGTCCATGGTGGTCAGGATGGCCTCCTGAGGACACAGAGAGACACCCGGAACATGTATCAATGGATTTTACCTGCTGCTTGCCTGTCGCAGGCTGCGCTGCCGTCTATCACTATGAAATTGAGTTTCATAACCAATAAAATCGTCTCGTAGCCACGTTAAATACTTTCCCCCATGCTTTGGTACAGTTGCTGGCCGTCGCCTCACTTCATGGAGCTCCTCAACTCCGAAAACTTTGAAGCAAATTGTCAATTCTGCATCAATTTTCGCAAGACTGCCTATATTCGAAATCTAAACAGTTCATTTCTCACCTAAAACATTGTCAGAAGTGAATTTAATGATGAATAAGATGGTGAAAATTGTTAAAAATGTCCCGCTGTTGCTCTGTCTGCAAGTTCCAAGTTGGCAGTGGGCGTGACTTATAAATTAATAAATATAAAAAGGGAAAAGGGAAAAGACCCTGCTCTGAAGTAGGAGCTAAAAAAGTACGCTACTGAGGCCAGAAGAACTTCAAAATCCCCACATTTTTCCTGTCGGAACACAACAAAAAAAGTGTTCTAGGAACGTTTAGTTTTAAGAACTGCAAAAATCCCTCCGGTCGGAAAGCCCCTATTGTACAAATCAGTAATAGCAATTACATTATGTAAGTCACTCCTACATTTTTCAACTGCTCCTTGGGAAAAAAAAAAAAGATACGTTTATGCCCTGTTTATACTAATCAGATGAGCTTGACATTGTGGTCAAGTGTAGTCGGATGCGAAAGCCCCCTTCCCTTACTGCATTATGTTCCATTATATTTAAAAATTTGAATATACCTGCCACCAGATTTTTGTATTTTCCTCGAAATAGATTAAGGCATTTTTACCATAAATATGTGCCTGAACATGTATTAGAACGCAGGAAATTAAGTATTTAATGCTCCAAATCTCCTGTGGGAGGACCCCCAGACCCCCCAAAGGCCCATTCTGAGCCAGCAAAAACTTAAACCCTGCAAATTCCCTGTGAATGGTACTCTGAAGAAAATGTGCTGAGCTGAGCGTACCTCGTTCCAGAGGCCGTCAGCCACGTAGAGCAGCTGGAAGAGGTTGACAAGGATCATGGAGTAGGACGGAGCATCCAGAGCCTGCTGCTTCATCTCAGCCAGCGCCAGCGCAAAGTTGATCAAACACTGAACAATGACACACAAATAACATTCAAAATAATTAGCAATGTTTAATGTGGCCATACCTGACAAGTCTCATTCAAGGTTATGAAGAAACAAATGATTGCAGTCCTGACGCTGCATCAAACGCTTCAGAAGTGAAGCCTAAGTAAATTCTTGTCATTGTTCAAACCGGATAACAGGGTGACAACAGTTGATTTCATGCTAACCGGTAGAAGGCTGCATTGGGATTGGGTCCTGTGGGACCCAACGCAAATCTCGCGGGAGCGGGCGGTTTTAACTTTGCTGCGGGCGGGAGCAGGCGGCTAAAAAAAACACTGCGGGATCGGGATGTAGCCTGGAATCCCCCCACGCCAGCAGAAACCATAGATATACATATATACTGACTGAGTATATACTGTATAGCCCATCTATGAGCAGACACCAGCGTTTCAGAGCCTCCCAGGACGGGGAGCTCCGAGCCAAGGCTCCGTCCACCGTCCGCCCGCTCCCTCATCCTCTGCTCCTTCCTCCCCCTCTCTCCCTCTGCCTGTCTAAAAGCAGCAAGCACCTGCCTTCTTTGCCTGCATATTCTCCCTATTAACCTATAAAATGATGTGTTTTCTCATGCGGGACAGGAGAAGACACAACATCAATGGGTGAGGCGTGTTGAACCACTATTGAAGTGCAGCACTAGGTGTAAAATTTGGTATACCGGTCCGGTTTTACACCGGCCCAAGCCTGCCAATCACAGGGACCCATGTTCACAAGCTGTGGTTCTCCAATGCTATAAAATATAAGCTGAACATCTGCATTAGCCTCATAGCTACAAGCAAACACAAGGGGCCTATTTTAACGATCTAAGCGCACAGCGTGAAGCTTACAGCGTGTACTGGTGAACTACTGTACTGATAACTGAGGAGAGGCTGAAAAAGATAGTGAGTGAGTGAGTGAGTGAGTGAGTGTGTGTGATTGCTCTTAATTAACTCATGCATGCATCTTTCCCCATTTTACCAGAAGATGAAAGACATACTGTAGTGGCAATTGGTCCACAAAAAATGCCACTACAGGGATTGTGAAGCCATTTCCAACTCTTGCTGTTGCAAATAAATGAGGTCCTCCATCGTCGTATGATTAATTCTTTATTGTATAAATGTATTTAAAAACACATACAAAAGACTGACTTGAAAGATTAAAAAACGAACAGACGAGATCTAAAAACCATCACAGCTGAGGTTGAAAAACTGTGTGGCTTCCTAGACTAGATTCCCTTACTACCCTGGCTGATTAGCACACACAGGTGACGTAACCACACACACACACACACACACACACACACACACACACACACACACACACACACACACACACACACACACACACACACACACACACACACACACACACACACACACACACACACACACACACACACACACACACACACACACACACACACACACACACACACACACACACACACACACACACACACACACACACACACACACTACTGATAGCTATTGTTTACCTGAGGCTAATTAATTAGCTAGTAAGTGGCAATTTTGGCAGCCAGCCTTCCAAAAGAAAGCACACTGAAATTAAATGTTAACCGATCATTAACTGTTGACCGACAAGCAGGAAATGGAGCCTCAGTTCACTTGTCAGTGAGACTCTTAGCGGACAGCTGTAGGCTTGTACCGGTTAATGTTCTGTGCATTGTCACGACCCCTGCAGCCACTTTCCTGAAACCGCTTGCGAGACAAGTCCACAGCGGCGTGTATGTCTGAGCTTGTCTCCACTGCCTCCACCTGCAGGTTGTCAACTGTGTGGTTTGGAATGAGAGGGAGAAAACAGGACACAGAGCAACACGGCGGATATCGCTCAAATAAATTTTATTTTTTTTTTCTTCTGTTAAATCTTGTCATGTAGGTCTGGTATATTGCAGCCGTCCAGAGTGCGTTAACGCCTGCCGTTTTGGACGGTATTATTAACATAGGTAGTCTATAAATCAGGTTTCCCCACACTGTGCGGGAACAGGCCTAAATTCTAATTAAATTTGCAGCAATTTCTGAGCGTCTGAGAAGTTTTTTGCATTTTCCACGCCAGTCGTCATGATTCGGCGTAACGAAAGAACACCTGCCAGGGTCATTAACATACTGATCAGCATTTATGAGGTGCTTTGCATTGACTATTTATGGTTAAAAATGGGCGTGTACAGGGCAGGATAAGAGGCTGATTCACATACGCACTTATGTGGATGATCTGTGATTTACAAAGGGAACATTGCTTACAGATGTGCGTACGCACGGTTAGTAAGGATCCTATGCACAGTTTTAGAAATGAGACCCCAGGTCTTTTTAATCAGTTTCCAGGTGTTTCCATGACTGGATTTTTTTTCACTAAATACATTTTTAAGACAAATGTTTGCTTTACTGTCCCATGACAACTCACCCAGCCAATCAGACCAGGGCGCATCTCGCAGAAGAATTTCAGATCAAAGTCTTTGATGCGGGGATTGAGCTCACGTCCTTTAAAAAAGTCATAAGCCACATTGCCTGGTGAAGTAGAGGGAGAGAAAATAAATGAATGAATGAATAAAAGAGGCACAACACAAAGTGATGTGATCAGTGAGTAATATGGATCTTACCAGAGCTTCCCCCCAAAGCCAGCTGCTCTGCAGCAGCCGAGCGAGAGCGGACATACAGGTAGAGGCTGAGCAGGACCGAGATGAGGAAAGAGGCCGTAGTCAGCTGCAGGAAGTGGCTGTGGATGTAGGTGAGGTCAACACCCTGGTGCACAGCTGCTGCTACCGCTACACTACTCACCACCATGGCGAAGAAACCTGGAGGGACACAGGTTTGGATACAGATGGACCTTAAATGTGATTGAAACTACAGCGCATGGAGGCTTAAAAGATTACATTTGAATATGACAGCAAAATCATTGTCTCTTAATGAATATTTTAAGCCTGTGTGATCCTTTAATAAAGCAACAGATAAGCCAGCACCTCAAGATTAGTTGTCAGCATTAGTGAATGGTAGTAAAAAAATAAGTTCACTGAATCAACGGAGACTTGCGTGCAGTTACACATTTCCTTCACTCAGCCTCACCATTGGTTCTGTACTTCAGCCGCTCCCCAGACCGCAGTGGCATGCCCTCGCTCAGCTAGAGACAGAAACACAAGAAGGTGGGATTAACAGATGAACAACAGCACATTGAACTAACCGTGATGGAAATGACCAGTAAACACATGCATGCTAATGACATTTGTAGATAGGAATAAAAGCCACAGACATGTTTGCTTCTCCGGTAGTATTGGTTTTCGTTCACTTCAGACACCAAAAAGTCAGTATTTTATATCAAACATCTGTTGGTGTATTCACTGCACCAGTGAATACACTTTACTACAGTGGTTGTACTGGTGAACTACTGTACTGATAACTGAGGAGAGGCTGAAAAAGATAGTGAGTGAGTGAGTGAGTGAGTGTGTGTGTGATTGCTCTTAATTAACTCATGCATGCATCTTTCCCCATTTTACCAGAAGATGAAAGACATACTGTAGTGGCAATTGGTCCACAAAAAATGCCACTACAGGGATTGTGAAGCCATTTCCAACTCTTGCTGTTGCAAATAAATGAGGTCCTCCATCGTCGTATGATTAATTCTTTATTGTATAAATGTATTTAAAAACACATACAAAAGACTGACTTGAAAGATTAAAAAACGAACAGACGAGATCTAAAAACCATCACCAACACAGCTGAGGTTGAAAAACTGTGTGGCTTCCTAGACTAGATTCCCTTACTACCCTGGCTGATTAGCACACACACACACACACAGGTGACGTAACGACACACACACACACAGGTGACGTAACGACACACACACACACAGGTGACGTAACGACACACACACACACAGGTGACGTAACGACACACACACACACAGGTGACGTAACGACACACACACACACAGGTGACGTAACGACACACACACACACACACACACACACACACACACACACACACACACACACACACACACACACACACACACACACACACACACACACACACACACACACACACACACACACTTTTTGACTACATTAGAAGAAAGTACTATTTGGACTGAAATCCCACCAAACAATGTTCAGAAGGTTTATGATTGAAGAGAGTAAATTTAGTTGGAGAAATAAGAACTAACGGGCAAAAATGACTCAGGGGGGAAAGGATGAGAGCTTGCTCTTTCATTTATGTCTGCCTCCTGCCACAGCTTACAACACTGTACCAGTGAGTACTACACTGGCTGTACTGATGATGACTGAGGAGAGGCTGAAACTGTGTTTGTGTGTAATTTCTCTTAATTAACTAAGTCATGCATGCATTTTTGTGTGTACCGCATTTAGCTCTTCTCACTCACCTTTCCAACCGGCAGGATGTAGAGCAGGACCTGGAATAAGACCCACAAGATGACAAATCCAAGAGCCTGGGCATCCCAGAAGGCATGGAGAGGGGGCAGAGGAGGGGGGAAGTTGGCCAGGCTGGGGTCCTCCAGGTTTACTTGGAGTACCAGGAAGAGAACCCAGGCTGGCAGGAAGAGCAGCCAGAAGTATGCTCCTGGAGGAAGGAAACACTTCCTTTACCACAACACTTCTGCATGTTTAGCTAAACACCAGCGCAGACCACTATTATGCTCCTCAACATACAAGCTGTTGCAGTGAATCCTTCTCTGTAAAGCTGTGCAAAGTTTCTGAGAGCACAGAATACACACGGTTGTGTTAAAACCTTACCAGCTATAGCTGGGCGATATGAAAAAAAACCCAACCAAATATGATATTTTTGATCAAATACATCAATGTCGATATTGTATCGAAATTGTAGGGTTGAATATTTGTGCTTTCACAAATACTTACACAATGAAAGTTTTGATAAATAATCACCTGTAATGTGGATACAATGACTAATTGGGTAAAGGCAAACAATAAAACTATCATGACATCACTTGACTGTAATGTAGCCTTTAAAACCAAGAAAAGACATAACGATATTAATATTGCCCAGTGCTAGTTTATGCTAGATTCTGTCTTTCCCTGCACTGCCAGGATCTATGTAGGCCGCGAGCCAACTAGTTCTCCCAGTGATTAACAACATATCAACACCAACAAACTAGATGAATATAGAGTAGGGATACCCCGATTGATTCACTGTCGATCATTATCGGTCGATGTTTACTAACAACGTGTGATCAGGTGCTCAGCATTCCTCTTTTCTAGCCAATGATAAACTACTACTCACATATCGTTAAACACTCGACCGAGAACAACAACCATGTGCCTGTGCCTGATTGGCTGTTCACGTGTAGTGAAGTCCTCCTGCGACCACTTCCCACCCACCTTATTGGCTAGAAGCTGCACGTGGTTACTGAGGCGCGCGTACGCTAATACAAACAAAAGAGAGAGAGTCGTCACCCAGCGGAGAGTGAGAAAAAACAGCACCCAAACGCCAGATAGTAATGCAACGATAGTAACAAGCAACTATAACTAGTTGTTTTGGTGCCTATTTCTAACTGGCATCACTGCATGATGCTCACCACCCAGTTTTGTGCACTGTAAGCTGTAGCAGGAAAAGTTAACACCCGTTTTGTGGTGTGTTCTTGACTTCAAACGTGACGCACCAGAAGATAAAACCAAAGGCATACCCGTTTACTTATAAAAACTTGCATATGTGCGCTAATATTTGGTGGGAAAAGGGTACCAAAAAAAAAAAAGACTGACTTGTGATTCTAATTCATAGGTCTACTAAAGAGTGACCCATCATTATATAGCTGGTTACACTGCCACCTAGTGGAGATCCCAATACACTACAAACAGGCAAACTGGCCAATACTTTACACAGCCACATCAGCTGCTATAACCAATCGCCATCTGCCCTCAATCGGCAGATATTTCTCATTGATGATCGACAATCGTATCAGAGGCTAAAAACGTGATCTAGCATCTCTAATATACAGTACACTGAGTTACTACAAAGGTACAATGCAACACTCCTGTAAAAGATATATTCAGTTGTTTCCACTGAGTCAGAAAGGCAACACTAACACAGCCTCAAACACCTCAAACACCCTTAAACAGCAGCGCTGGTTTCAATAAAACTGCTTTATAGATGGTCCCGCGGCTAGTTGCTGCCTGTTGGCACCGTCCTGTAACCTACCTAGCTTCCCTCCAAAGTCCAGAGGGAGGGGGGGAGAGGCAGCAGGAGCTGCAGCCGGCTTGGCCTCCTTCTCCTCCAGCTGCTGTGCTTTGGCCTCAACTGGCTTGGCTTCGTCCTTCCTACGGCGCAGATTGTAACGGCCTTGGTTCTTCTCAGTCTCTGCATCTACTATAGCATCGGTGTTCTGAAGGAAGATTTTGGGTCGTTAAAACATACAAACCAAATTAGCAATTTTAATAAAGTTCTTGCACACCATAAAGTCTTAGTGACAGGTGCAGAGGATCGTGGAAAGAAGAATCCGGTCACTGCTACATTTCTGACGAACGTTAGGGGAGAACAGAAAAACACATTAAGATTCCTAGTTCTTCATTTCTAAATGGATTCTTGTATGTTGATGAGGTATGTTTTTTTTTTTGTTTTTTTTTAAATCACTACATAGTATGTTAGTTGGATGGACTAAAAAGACTAAACTCAGTGATGCCAGTACACAGTGCAGTTGAATATATGCTGATACTATGGAGAAAATGTATTCTATAGTCAAACCGTTAATGGAGGTAAGAATTTGAATGCATTTGTTATTATGTGCCGTGAGCCAAAATATGTCTTCATATAAGGGGGATGTACGATATTTTGTTTCATCGTCAACATCGCAATGCGAGTATGTGGGATATGGCACGTCCTGCAATGCGAATGCTTTTCTTTTTTGCTGCTTTATAGAAAAGTAAACTTTCACTGTTCTCCTTTCACATTATTGTTAGTGGCCGACCCTTCCCCTTTAAGACAGGTGGCCATGTGGGAAGGGAGGCTCGCCCGTGTGTAGAAAAGTACCGTAAGACACAGTGGTGAACATGCTTTTCCATGGGTAATGTACCTACAGTAGTCAGTGTTTTATGTTCGCTACAAAGACAAAATGAATCACCTGATTAATGCAACGTTATCACGACGTCTCCTGGCCATTTTCCACCGAGAGTTGCCAGAAAGCTGTTACAATTCAGGCTAAAGCTAATATAGTTAGCCTTAAGAATCAAAGGGTCTGTACCAACTAACGTTAGGGTTCGGAGCCACGAAGCTGGAAACGTAACACTAATCTACAACAGCAGTCTGGGTCTGAACCTAACTGATATATAACTGATTTAAGTGTTCTAGCAGGCCCCACTAGTCAACCACAACCTTAAATTTACAGGAAGCAACATGCATGCATTATTAATATCATTGACTTTAGCCTGCATTGATAGTATTATACGAATACAATGGTGTCATGTCAGTCAACCAGTGTATTTAACTACCTCATTTCCAAAACCACTTCAGAAGAGTAGTCACAGCACTTACTTACTTTGGTGTTTATAAAGTATTAAAGTTCAACCAACAATGGTTGACATAAGAAAAGCTCCTTTTTCATTTTCTATGTAGCTTCACTCCCCTACAAAATCATCCCAGTAGTCGAGAATTATTTATTATTTCCAAATAGAGCTATTTATGTCATCTTATAAAATGTGCCTGTTTTCATATCCCTATATATATATATATATATATATATATATATATATATATATATATATACACACACACACACACACACACACACACACACACACACAGCCTTGCGAAAGTATTCAGACTTTTTTAACAGATACTGAAAAATTGGGCGTGCAAAATTATTCAGCCCCTTTACTTTCAGTGCAGCAAACTCTCTCCAGAAGTTCAGTGAGGATCTCTGAATGATCCAATGTTGACCTAAATGACTAATGATGAAAAATAGAATCCACCTGTGTGTAATCAAGTCTCCGTATAAATGCACCTGCTCTGTGATAGTCTCAGAGGTCCGTTTAAAGAGCAGAGAGCATCATGAAGAACAAAGAACACACCAGGCAGGTCCCAGATACTGTTGTGGAGAAGTTTAAAGCTGGATTTGGATACAAAAAGATTTCCCAAGCTTTAAACATCCCAAGGAGCACTGTGCAAGCGATAATATTGAAATGGAAGGAGTATCAGACCACTGTAAATCTCCGAAGACCCGGCCGTCCCTCTAAACTTTCAGCTCATACAAGGAGAAGACTGATCAGAGATGCAGCCAAGAGGCCCATGATCACTCTGGATGAACTGCAGAGATCTACAGCTGAGGTGGGAGACTCTGTCCATAGGACAACAATCAGTCGTATACTGCACAAATCTGGCCTTTATGGAAGAGTGGCAAGAAGAAAGCCATTTCTTAAAGATATCCATAAAAATTGTC
>CM042332.1:4148210-4195710 GCA_023566125.1 Zingel zingel
AAAAATAATAAATAAATAAAACGGAACATGAAGCTCACAGATATGTATTGATATCACACACATATCAATAAAAGCTAAGCCAATCTCCTGTCTAAATCAGTTCCCATATGTTTTAGGAGTCACACTGTGAAGAAATAAACATTATAACTTATACAGTTGACTAAATATATACATTTTTTTCAAAAAAAGTCCAGACACTTTTGCCCTCATGACATTCACTTATGCCAATAATCATTATAATAATGTCATATTTATTGAAATCACGCACACAGCAATGTTCTAAAACAGTTCTCCTATATATTTGGAGTCATGCAGTGCAAAAATAAACCTAATGAACATTATAATTTATATAAAAGAACAAACTATTTACATTTCTTCAAAAAAAGGCCAAAATGTTGCCACATGTCAAAACATTCTTCTCTGTAGAACGGTAATAGACCGGAGTGACCTATCTTTTCACTCTTTAGCCTTTGTTCTCGCTCGGATTCGCTGGAGTGATCCATCTTTTCCACTCCATATACTCTTTGTATGACGGACCTGCCTTCCCATTGGTTGAAAGACGTCAACGCAATCTCGCAAAGCATCATGGGATATTCAAAATGGCAGCTAGCAATTTAGGCCTTTTTTGAAGAAATGTAAATAGTTTGTCCTTTTACATAAGTTATAATGTTCATTATGTTTATTTTTGTACTGCATGACTCCAAATATATAGGAGAACTGTTTTAGAACATTGCTGTGTGTGTGATTACAATAAATATGATATTATTATTTGATTATTGGCATAAGTGAATGTCATGAGGGCAAAAGCGTCTGGACTTTTTTTTGAAAAAATGTATATATTTAGTCAACTGTATAAGTTATAATGTATATTTCTTCAAAGTGTGACTCCTAATACATATGGGAACTGATTTAGACAGGAGATTGGCTTCACTTTTATTGATATGTGTGTGATATCAATACATATCTGTGAGATTCATGTTCCATTTTATTTATTTATTTATTTGTCTTTAAGGTCATACAACCTTTTTTTTTACATCCAAGTGACCTCACTGCAGCACAAATATTCTAATAGCCCAGTTTTTCCTGAAAAAAATGATGTTCAGAAATTAACTGTAGACAACAGGGTTGATGTTTTACAAGCTTTTTTAGAAAATAAAACCAGACGAACAATGAACTGTAAAAATGGCCTTTAAGGATCTGAGCGTTAACATAAATTATTACCTTGAAACAAATGGGAAATGTTTGGAACATAAAGGGTGGATGAATTTCAGCATTATAATATGGTAATTACCAATTTTAAATTCCAAGACGTTTTATCTAATTTGGAAGGTATTATGCTGATAGTAGCCTATAATACTGTGAAAACATCAACATATATTACCCCATTATTACAATATAAATATAACTATTACCATTACCTAGATATACATATGGTTATTGTCAAACCCTTTCTTACTTATTACATCGGTAATTGCATGTTATTACATCTGTTACCTTATCACCCCAGTATTAGGTCTTATTACTGTGATGTATTACTACGTTATTACTTTGGTAATTACATGTTATTACCTATATATTACCTCTTTATTATCTCACTGTTACCCCACTATTACCATCTTATTACTGTACCGTAATATGCAGTGCTACTAAATAACCAGACGGACAATGAACTGTAAAAATGACCTTAGGTATCCAAGCGTTAATATTAACTTTACATATCATAGTTTAGTAGAGGTCGTCTGCTACAGTGGTATTCCTCCAAATCATTAAATAGATGAGACATTTTAAAAATAATAATAATTTGTGTTTCAGCGCTGGTCAGTCTTCTTGCAGTGTTCCTACACATTGGCTAAAACTGCCATATAGCCTCGACAATGACAGGAAAACTACAATTTTAATTCTTTAAAAAGACATAATATTTTTCAAGCTGAAATGTGGACCAACATGGGAACTCCCTTTATCTGCCTGAGTAAAGCAACATTTATCATTAAGGCCAGCAGCAGTAGTACCCTCTGGCTTAGCTATCATTACCACTGTAGATGTTAGAAACTTTAGCTTCTGAACCTTCCCTTAACACACTTTGTTAAATAATTCCCCTGTGGTTCGAGCCTGCACTACCTTGATAGCTGATAACAACAGTGTTTCCTCTATGTTGATTGGCAAGTGGCGGTCCGCCACGGTTAGATTTCTCCCGCCACCGTATCAGAAATGTACAAAAAGCCGTCTATCAGCAGCGATTGTTAGAGAGCACGTTGGAAAATAGCGCGTCACCTGCTAGCTAAATTGCACGTGGCTGTTGATTCAATACAACGCCCTTGATATCATATCATGGCATAGTAGGCTAAACCGTGATTATTTCACACATTCATGTCCCGAAACATATTGGGGGAAATTCATTCAACATAATTCACAGCCAAATAACAATTAAAAGTATGTTATTTGAACATTTATAACCTAACCTAACCTGGCGCTGCCTCCGTTTTGGTGTCTGCTGTGGTGCGCAGCGCTGTTTGGAACTCCGCTCTCAGCTCCTCTGCCAGTTGCTGCATGAACTTCCTCCGGGACATTTTACAGATGGTGCACTCCTTGGAGAGGATGTGTGCAATGATTCCAGCCAGTTGTAGAATGTATAAAGTTATATGAACACGTAGACAGCTACCGGCCATCTACGTGTACCGCGCCTATCACAGAGCGAGCGCCCGGTGCTTTTCTTCTGATTCAGAACAGAATCCATCCAGCCTACGTTACCGACTCTGGCCACAGGGGGACCATCTAGCAGCGTGTATGCTACTCAGCATTAATGGGCCACCTCTTTCTGAATTCCCCTATAACCAAGCCTTGGAGTTATTTTTCCAAAAGCCAAGGAAAATCAAATGCACACAGCAAGGCTGACAACTTTGCCACTGAGATAAATATGCAATTAGTTTTATTATGAATGGTTTTATACTATAGCCTACTTTGGGTTTGGGTTCCGACAGACCTGCCCCCACTGCTAAAAAAAAAAATCCTAAAGGAAACACTGAACAACCTAGAATTGTAACTAGGGCTGAACGATTAAGAAGAATCTGATTAGCTAATCATTAAGACCACGATTAATCAAATGCTCAACATTTAGTCAAATATGGTTGTAATATTTTTTATTCCTCTTTTTATTATTACCACTGTAGATGTTAGAAACTTTAACCGCTGAACCTTCCCTTAACACACTTTTGTTTAATAATTCCCCTGTGGTTCGAGCCTGCACTACCTTGACAACAACCTAGAATTTTAACCTAACCACTGAAAAAAAAGGATGATTACACCATGTTAGCACACAAAACAAAGTTACATCAAAGTGTGAGAAGACTGAGTGGAGTTGTGTTTGGGGCTACCTTGATGTCCTGCTCCCTGAGCTCCAGCTCAGTGCCATCCTTGTAGATGACGGTGTAATGCTGACTGTTGGCATCAAAGCGCAGCACCTTGACCTCATAATACAGGCTGCTGCCAGGCCAGCGGCCCATCACCATGTCCCCTCTCTGGTACTTGACAGAAGGCATCGTCACTGACCTGAGAAGAAGGCAAAGAGTGGAGCAGAAGATAGAGTGAAAGAGGGCAGAGACATGAGAGCAGACAGACAGGAGATGTGCGAACAGAGAAAAGAGAGGAAGGGAAACAAAAGGAAAGTCTTTCATCTAAACAGTGTAGGCTGGGTTTTAGATATTTTTTTAAATAAACGTACAATTGGAATCACACGTACATGGAATTATTCACTTAGAAAAGCTAATTTGCCATTGGTGCGTACAGTGAAGGATAATTGGCTCTTTCAGTTCCCTTAAGCCTCCTGCACACTGGCTGCGTGGCGTGAGCGTGGCGTGTCAGCTGCGTGGCGTTTTCTGTCTTTGCACACCAGAAAGGTGTCTAATGCGGCGCTGCTGCTAGCCTTGTCTGTACACATGGATGTTTCCCCATTGATAAAATGAAATACCATGTTAAACAAAATTTATACTGATTTGATTACAGCAAAGACGTCGGCAGTATTGACGGCAAAATAGGCTACAGAATATTTCGTTCTGTATTGACAGGTGCAATATTTGAAAATCAATAATTATTTATTATTTTTTTAAATTACATTTAGGCTATATCTTCATTTATGTCAAAACCTAGAGACTTCCAAACATCAAAATGTCATTTATTAAATGTATTTGTGTCAAAATGACATATAAACAAAAATATTTAATAGGCCTCGGTCCTATTTCTAGCATGGACGCGTTTTCGGCGCGGCTCGAGCTACGCCTGAGACGTGCGTGTCACGCAGGCAGTGTGTAAGCTCTAATATCACGCCATGCAGCTGACACACTCACGCCACGCAACCAGTGTGTAGGAGGCCTTAAAGGTGCTGTAGGTAGGATTGTGAAAATCCAGGACAGCCAAAACATTTGAACATCAACAACTTCTCAGTCCCTCCCCCCTTTCCGCTGAAGCCCAAACAGTCTCCTAAGCCCCTCCCCCAACAAGGGAGAATGAAAGCTTGTGCATGAGCAGTGATTGACACGCAGTTAGACACCCCCCCGGCCCTGATTGGTGCATCTCAACAGGGAGCGGTGGGTTTTTGCAAATCTCACTCCAGGCTGTAGGTGGTGCCAGAGGAGCTGGATTTATTTTTTTAATTACCTGCTTCATGTAGTTCTACTGGAACATAGGGTCAGTTTCAGCAGATATGACAGAAAGTTAGTTTTATAATTAGGGCTGTCAGCATTAACGCGTTAATCGCCGAGGATAATGCGTTAATTTTTTTGTAATAAAAATCATATTAATCGCATGCCGCCATTTATTAATTTATTTTCACTTCACTCGGCTTTGCGTCGTGCCTAACAGGCTACTATTTTGCCGTACTTCCTCGTAACACACCCTGCTGCTGCAGGAATAGCAACGCGGATTTCGGTGCCTCATTCTGGAGCCCCTGATATGTCTGCACTTCTCTCTGATGCTCTGAGACAGACGTTACAGGCAACAGAAACATCGCTGCACGTGACGCTAGTTAACACTCGACAGCAGCTAACGTTAGCCTACCGCTAGCTAGTAGCTGGATTAAATATAGTTACAATGCTGACAGCTAACGCTAAACGGTGTAAAGTGTGACTGTATTTTACTGTAGAGGATTCAACACCGGGATGTAACAATCTGCAGCTGCTGTTGTCGGAAAAACACAGAGCGTGCGTTCAATGTTGTTGTTAAATGCCCTTTTCCCATCTGGTGGTTGTTTTTGTCATTCAACAGCTATTTACTAGTGAAATAAGTTATTGTTATAGTGATTACATTATTATTAATCATTTAATTTTGACAATATGGCCTTAGCAATAAACAAGCCGTTCTTTAATGTTGCCAACTGTTTAGTACCCTTCTTTTTTTAAACTTTCTTAAAAAGTATCGGTTCAGGCACCAGTACCGTTTTAAAAGTACCGCTTTAGCACCGGTATCCAAACCAAACAATACCCAACCCTAATATTTTAATAATGTGATAAAACATGCAATTAACTACAGAAATTAAATTCGCAATTAAGAAAACTTAATCGTTTGACAGCCCTATTTATAATTCTTACCTACTGCATCTTTAAACGTTCAGTATACTCGCTGTTCCTGACCTGTCACACGCCAGAGTGACGTCATGGGGGCACCCTAACTGTTTATACTCGCGCTGGTGGTCGCGACACTAGTTGCAGTCTTCTCCTGAACAGAGGTGTCGCTAATGAGGAAAGCCTACCGACTTTGCTATTTATACGGACTAGAAGAAGAAGAAAAAGGTAAACAACGGCAGAACTGGCAGCAGCATTGACGTCAATGTCAACAGTGGCTGAGATGATACTGGAGTCAATGGATGAGGAAGAACAGCTGCTTTTGAGCCTGCTTGCAAAGAAACAAAGAAAAAGAAGGTGGAATGTTGGTCCTTTGAATAATACCAGACATAAATATGGTGAGTTCAATATCCTCGTGAAACAAATGAGGATAGACGAATAGAAGCACTTTGAATTCAGAATGTCTGCACAACGATTCGATGACCTACTTCGTTGGATCAAGCCTTTCATTCACCATAAAAGAGCTCATCTTAACCCAGTAAGTTTACAAGAGATACTTGCAGTCACTCTGAGAAGCTTGCCCTCAAACTCGTCCATGCTTCTGTTTTCGCTTTGTCGTGCGAAGCTGAAAAACAGAGTGGTGCATGACCTCTGGTTGCGCACTTTCAACCCTGGCGCGCCAGCGACATCTACGTCATTTTGATGTCACATTGTCGCATGACACACGTCGGAAACGGCGAGTGTAAAAAAGCGGACTGTACTACAGTCCGCTGAAGCACAGCATGAGCTCAATGATAACTATAGAGCCCTCTCAAAATCTCAATAGGCTCATTGTCCCCGTCTCTGCTTTGGCACAACTTTCTGTCTGTCCTCTGCATTTACATACACTGGAACTATGGCTAATTCTGCTCAGGATACAATATCATTCCAAACTGCATTTGCAATATGAAATACTGACAGCTGCTGCTGTAATTAATGAGACAAACTTACTTTTCACAATCATTATTGAGAAATGTTTGAGGCCTAGGACACCATGAAAAATACTCAGACCCAGGGGGAATCACTGAACTACACAGAGAAATGTTTCTGATTTAACTCTGTTTGCACATGTGTGAAAGGAAGCTGGGCAGATGAATGGTGCAGCAAGGTGAGGTCTACCTTTCACTCAAAAACACACATGTTGAACTCAGCCAACTGCCCTGCTACATGTAGCCTAGCTGTCTGTGATATGGATTATTTGGCTGTACCTGCTTCGGCATTGTATCAAAAATTTGATAATATCCTGGAGGGGTACAGTGAATTTACCACAAAGGTCAATAAAGTATCACAATATGTAAGGCTTCATTAAGAGTATGAATTAGACCATTTCCATCTCTTCTGTTTGAAATGCTGTCTGTGTTTACACACCTGATGAAATTGTTACTAGACCATGGCAGCATTTTGAGAGTCTGGGCCACCTCCATAAGCTAGCACTTTAGAAAGGCCCAATGTGACTGTACAGTGCACCCCTGACACAAAGAGGCAGGCCAGGCCAGGTCAGCAGCATTAGTGAGTGAGCAGGAGGCTCCGTGTCCTACTGCAGAACTGCTGACAGGTATGTCCCTGCTGGGCTCACCCAGAGCTGTCTGTCTCACAGAGACACTGTACACATGATGACAGGAAACTAAACTGTGCTCATAGCTTTGCCAAATCTGCCGCCTAAGGTAGTGATATACCACTGCACGCCCACTGACTTCTGTGGACTTTTCTGCCATGCTGCAGAAACCAACCCCTGAATAATTGCAATGTAAAAGGCAACCCATGCATAGACATACACTTGTGTCACACACAGCTCTTTCAAAAAACCTTTATAGAGATAAATGGAAGCATGGGCATGTTTCTGTGTCTCTAAATCACTTTTCCATGTCGCCTTGCCACTGCCAGCATACGAACATTAAGGACTCATTGTAATATGAAGGAATGTTTGATTAGTAGCACCTTAACAACAAAAGGAAGTTACTGAGAGAAAAGAAGACTGACTTAAAACACATTCTTTGGTTTCAGCAAAGCAAATGTAGGTCTTTAAATGTTAGCCACATAGTATCGCCTAACGTACGGCCAGCCTCCAGTCAGACACCTTGCTAATTAAAAAGCCAGTGGTTAACACAGTGCCATACTTCAGTAAATGGCAGGCAGTATAGAAACCGCTTTGAGTTGTACAGGTTGAATTTTTATCCTAAATTATCCATCTGAGGAGAAATTAATACACATATCAAAGAACCCCTTTGTGTTAAAACTAACAATAAGAGCTGATCATTGACTACTAAACCACTCTGCTGTCCAATCAAATCTCCTGAATGCCTCTATACACAAAATAACTCCCAACAATCCTTTAAGAAGTTGGCTAACCGGGAGATTCACACATATGCAGTCAACCCCTAATCCATTTGATCTAAGACTGTAAAACACAAGAGTCCACAACATGTAAGTGAAAAGCACGTGGATATGACACACCCAAAGTAAGTCCCTGCGCTGCTCTCCTGGCTTGTTCCATATGGGATGTGGAAGTCAGTTTCCCACCATCAGATCTCATGCTGGGCTGATGAAAGGATACAGGCTGGACTAGGAGGAGTTTTAAATACAATACAATACAATACAATACAAGACACACACACACACACACACACACACACACACACACACACACACACACACACACACACACACACACACACACACACACACACACACACACACACACACACACACACACACACACAGTTTAGCTCCACCTTTGAAATGCAATGCAACATGTGAACTGAGTTGTGTTATCACAGCAGTCCCTAACCCATAGCAGCAGGAGACATCTGAGCGCTTTTCTTTAATAACACGGCAACACAAACTCCCTCCCTGTGTTGATAACCTGCCATCACATGTGTCACTGCTTATTATATTACTCTGTATTGTCATGAGACTTTATATAAAACTTAACACCATCAGATGTAATTAGATTACGAGTTATTTGGAACAATGTTGTTAATTGTTGTGTTAACTTAAAAGTCACCTGCGTGTTTTTACTCTCTCAGTTACACTCTTTCTATATAAAATAAATATATTTGAATGGCTGACGGTTTGTCGTCTTGAATAGCTAGTAGTAAATGATATTCTTTTTAATGTAATGTAATGAATGTATGTAGCTAACGTGCGGATCGGTCTCTTTAACGGTAACTTGGTTAGCATTGATACAACAGCCTTTAGGAGAGAACACGTCATGCATTCAAACACAACACACGGCAACGGACCGAGCCGCTGTGTACCAAACACTGTAAAACATCTACGTTACTGTCATTAACGTCAGAATCAGGCGCCGTCTAATCACTAGCTACATGGTTGTGTGTGTGTGTGTGTGTGTGTATAAACTCAAAGTGTCCATAACGTAATGCTATAATGTTATTTGACGTCACAATACTGCTGTCAAACATTTCTAACATTAACCCAACAAATCTCCAGTATCTTTATTAAAACTATTCAGGAAAATATATATCAGCCAACAGCTGCCCCAGTACCTTTACCTGGACCAGTGGAAACAAGTTAAGATTCCAGGGACTAGTCGGAGCCAAGTCTCTGTTATAACGTTAACTTCCCAACAAAGACAAATGTAAAGCGACTTGCTGTTTCAGTCACAAGCACATGCGTTGAACGGAAGCACTTACCTTATTACCATGCGAGTAAAACTGATGAGATATTCCCAAATAAAACGAGGAATTAATACATTAAACTTTATATTTTAATAAAAACGGACGGTGCAGACGTTTGACGTAGCGCTCGTTCTCCCTCCCTTACTGGGCAAAACCCACCAGTGACTAGGAAGGCGCGAAGGCTGCTGATTGGCTTGTTCAGCGTTCATTTCAAACTGCTCTGCAATTTGATTGGTTATCGGTTGATTTTTAACTGCGTTGGGATTGGTTTTGAGGGTCACGACTACTTTGTTTACTGGTGTCATATTACCGTCAGAGAGAGTCACAAAATGGTAGAAGTAGCAAAAACCACAATAAACTCTCCATCACATCCAACATTAACACCCGAATGAATAAATTAATAAATGAGAAATAAATGAATAATTATTTCGAAAATTAACATAAAAAGTAGTCAAATATAAATCCACTTAAGGTTATTGTTATTAAATTACAAACATTACATTTAGTATTAATGTGAGATAACACATTCATATAGGCCTATATTATTTAATAATGCAGCCTATGGCTAGAACAAGAATCCTGGTGAAATTCTTACGTTTTATGCATCTTCATTGGTAATAAAAAGTGACACTAGATGTTTCTGCTCCTGTCTACTCCTTAACACTTGTTGTCATGCTGTTAATCCGATGCATTACGTATAGACTGCACTTCTGTTGCACTGTGTTCACATGTGACGCTTTATCAGAGTAGCTACATTCATTCTAACATACTTACATAATTATAATTATAATAATTATATTTGCATAATTATGTTGCATAGTAAACACTTATTTGTCCTCATATTTCTGGTTTGCTATCATGAGGAAATCTTCCAAATAAGAAACTTGTCATTCATTAAACTTATTATGTAAAAATATGTAGCCGATCATACCGTAGCATCTCTGTGGGAAAGTGAGAAGCAAATGCCTCTGGGAGAGCTGACTGCTGTGACACCTGCAGCTCATACCCAAAGCTCAGAAACACATTAGGAGGAAGAAAAACTGATTTTGAAAATTCAAACGGTCCAATCCAATAACAGCATCATCGTTGTCTCGGCTTCCTCGTTTTTCTCTCTGCAGTCACCACAGCCCAGCCCCTCTCTGGAAGCAAGTCAAACAAAACCTCAAATGAACTGCAGATGCACTGCCAGACCTCTCTCTGCCCCGCCCACAGGAAGTGTTGCTGTAAGGCAAGCTGCCCAGAAACTTTTTTACAACCAATAAAGGGCGGCAAGTCTCTTTAATCTTAAACAGACCAGAAGTATAGTAATATTTGTAGCAACTGCAGTTTTTGCAAGTGTCACCCAGAAACTTGTTGTGAAAGTTACTTCTAATAACTTAACATCAAATATGTCATATTTAGATACTTTGCTTTTCTGAAACTTTAATAGCCTACAATTAGCTAAACAAAGAAATACAAATAACTGACTATTCATTCTTTTGCAAAATACCACACGCAAAAATTAAAATGTACAAAGTCAAAGGCAACGGATGGACAGCTGAGCTGGAACTGGAAATAAGTAAGTACACAAAACCAAGGTTCCACAAAACATAGTTGTGCAAGAGTGTAAAAAAAAGGACAGACCCCTGATTTTGCACAATCAAAAACATTTAAAATATTGAGGTTTGTTGCATCTGACTCTGGTAGGAAGGGTCAGTACAAAGTCCTCTGAGAATATCCCTTGTGGCTGAGCACAATGAAAGTGTCTATCCCCAACTGACCCCGGTTCAGTCATCCTTTCACCATGCAGCGCAGCAGCAGCAGTCTGGCTCAGCTCACTGACAGACAGCTGCACACGGGGAAGGACTGCAGAGAGACTGCATGCATCATCCATCAGGCTTGAAGAAATAGAGGGGCATGCTCTTCCTCTTCCTGTGCTCTTCCACCAAGCATGAATGTGAGCCGCTGTCAGACATGTTGTCGCAGTTATTGAAGCCGAGGCTGAGCTGCTGTAATGACAGATGTAGGCACACCAGGAAGCGATAAGGCCTGCAGGGACTGCAATGTCAATAATCACTTAAAGTGAGACATTACCGTTTTAAAGAAGAATTAATACAATATTTCTCTTACAACCAAAAAGTTGAACTTCTAAGCAATGAAACACACCATGTCTCAGTTCTATAGATGTAATGTTTGCAAACTTTAGATCAATATTACTGAGTCAGTTCTCTGACTAAAGAGTTAGTAAATTAGTTACATATGGAACTCTCATTTGGAGTTAAAATTTGAAGAGACCATGAGGGACAAAATTAGCTAAAATGCTGTTTGATAGTTGTTATACAAGTCTGAAAAATAAGATGAGGCTAAACCAAGTAAAGCTGAAAACCCCGCTCAAGGTTCCTAACAGTGAGCATCATTTTAAAAAACACAACTTCTAGTCTTGTACTGCAATTTTTATTTAATTTGCTCAAACAAATCAATATGTTAGCATGTAAGAAAAGACTAACTAACATGAGAACAGTATGGTACAATGCAAATGAGAAAAGAATAAATCTGGAATCTCGCTTCAGCCAAATGCTTCAGTTCCCTCGGCAGAAAACTGGGTTGAAGGACAAAGATAAATATTTCCATCAGCAATCTGACATCAGCGTGGAGCAGACGTCACTACAGATTTCTAAGCACGTAAAGAAAGCTGAGATGCAGAACACACACAGTCAGACTCATCTGGACTTCAGGTTTAGAAAAATCATGTCAGAGCGAAGCTCATCTTTGAACCCTTCCAGGCCTCATTTCTCAACGCTTGATTGTACTCCTGAGCTGTTAGAAAAGCAACCTCACAGCTGTATGGAAATAAATCACATGTATGGAAAAAACAAAGATCTTGGTGCAAAGACGTTTTCTTTACGGGGAACCGTAGTACCAAGGTCAATAAATTCTCCCTTCAAATAAAAAACAGAGCCAAACTTAATAAAAACTGCACGAGAGCATAATGACAGTCCCTAGATATTATTACTAGTCATCTTTATGTCTTTGACATAATAAATGCAACTTCGGAACAAGGCACAAACCACACAGCTTCACAAAGAGTTTGTCTTGATCAGAACATTTCACCTGCAATCACGTCCAAAGGACTGAATATAGAGACAGACATCTTATTCTCATCAAAATGATACAAAAATCAGAAAGGCGACTTTGTTGAGAGTGATTATGTTTAGTTGAATCCTTTGGTGAGGATGCCATACTGTTGGCGACAGAGGCTATGTTATCAGAGCATGTTGGATTGCTCTGTGAGTTTGCTCTTAAAGTGCAGTGGATGTAAAAACTCATGACAGGGAGCCTCATGGCTGGGTCAGGGTCTCCATTTAGAAAAGTGGATGAGAAGAGGAAACGACTGAGAGAGAACATGAAACAGAACTGACCGTAATTAACCCATTCATTTTTCTCATCACAGTATTTAACAAATTTGACCTAATCCAAAGCAAATGAGAGCATCTTTCTCAAATCTGTGACTCCTCATCTTCTCGTCATATACATAGAACACAGCCACTGATTAACCAACCTTTGGCTTCTCCCCATCATAATAAAGGGGCTCTCTGTTCAGACAGTGAAAACAGTTGTATAATGTCTTCTGTGCTTTTTGAGAGGCTTTGTCGAGTCTGAGAAAATAAGGTGATAACATCATAGTTAGGGTTGGGCATCGTTTAGATTTTAACAATTCTGATTCCAATTCAAATTCTTCCTTTTGATTCAGGTTCTTTGAGGGGTGGAGTTGAAACGGGTCACGTGCCTATTTTCACAAATAAGAGGAAAGTTGTATTTTGATTCAGTGGTGGTTTGCAGTTTTACCAAGCTTTTTCAACGTGAAATAAAGCCAGACTAGAGTGCTGCTTACTGAGCTCCAAGGCTGCAACACATCAAGAGCCTGGCCGCTATGGAAACCAAAACTTGCACATATTAAATTGGGAAGCGATGATCAGATTTGAAACCAAATCCTCTTAACGATTCCAAACGATTCCAATAAAGAAACAATTCTACTGGAATCGTAATTTTTGAAATGATTCCAAGTAGGAATAGGCTCTCGATGCCCAATCCTAATCATAGTGATGTCACCAGGGTTTTCTCGGCCTAGGCTTGGAGACTACACATTTAACATTCCAAAGTGAGAGTGTGGAGTTTGAAAGATGTCCACAATTATCAGGCAAGGAGCATCAAATGAAAAGATGCTATGGAGTTGAATTATGGGAATTGTAGGACTAAAAGTAAAAAGTAAAAGTTGTTACCATTCTTTTTCAAAATAGGCCTAATGCAAGTCTCCCAACTTTATGGAAAGCAATCAATATGAAATGGGTGAACTGTGGCGATAGCATGCACACTGTATTGCCTTGTGAGTTCTCAATTATGATGCATGGAACAGTCAAGATACCACACGCTGTAGATGCTAAAACATAAAGCATCATTTTACAACTGGTTCAAGATATCCTATCACCTTGGATTCCTTTGGAAAGTCAAAAGATTGTTGTCCTGTAGACCCCACGGCGAGAGACATATCCTCCTCAGAGTCTCACCAGGACAGACAGAGGACATTAGCTACAGCTCCAACGTATCCCTCTCAGGTTGATTGTACTTTTAGTGAAACAAACTCAGCACTGAAGTGTTTTTAGAATAACGTGACAGTACATTTATGTAACGATACAGTTTCTCATGTTAATGATTTGACATTGGCAGGAGAAAAGAAGATGAAACAGTAAGCACTAGAAATAGTAAATGGCACATTCATGTCCTCATATGGACACCATCTCTCACACATTTGGGTTGTCCTGTGCACCTTCCAAAAGGTTAAGTTTATAAATGCAGTAAAATAATAACACTTAATAATAAAGGATAAAAAGACACAGTATCCTTGGAATACTTTATAGAAAATGAACCAAAAACAAAAAGGAGAGTATTGTGACTAAAAAAAAAGTGATTTTCCATGAAATCATGTCTTACAGTGTTGCTCTGGTATTGTGTCCTGTCAGCCTTCAGGGTCACAGAATATCTGCGATAAAGTTGACGAGAAGTGGCGAGGTGTCCCACAGTAACATTGTCCAATGGGGACAGACAGACATGGAGACATGTTTGGTGGTGTTAGGACTGGGACAGGTGGGCCTTCAAATAGATGCTACACTTATTGCTTGTTATAAAACTTGTGACAGCTAATGTCATTCCGTGGCAGACTTGTGACCCTCAGCGTTTAGAGAAAACAACCATGCATGCAGAGTACCTAAATATGACAAACATGACAGAGACCCAGAGAGTCTTCAAACCAAAACGTATAGGAAGAAAAGTCAGTTCTAGCTACGCGTCACGTCACCATGGTCAACTAGCTTGACAGGTATCAGCCAATCAGCGCTTTGCGTTGCCAGAGAAGGTTTGGTAGAGAGCTAGGACGGCTGCCGTGTGATTGGCAGCTGCCCTCCGTGTCCGTCCACCTGCCATTCAACAGCATGGACAAAGACATGACGGGAGACAACAGCACTTGTGATTATGATTCCACAGACGAGAGAAGATTGGATTATTGAGCTACATGGCCGTAGATCTACACGGCGACAGACATGGTGGATAGATGCTTTTTTCTAAATAACTTTTTCTCTCCTTTGTACATATTCAGGTAAAATAGTATTTGAGGAAGACAAGCTTTACAGTGTCCTGCAGTGGTGGACTTCACCAGAGACTGTCAGTCCCCATACACACACACACACTCACACGCACGCCAGCACCCTACCCCTATGGCATTATGGGAAAAAAGTTGATATTTTCCATCCCCCATTCTTCCTGCCTCCAAACTCTCTTAATTAAACGTGCCTTTTCATTCATTTAAAATCACAAGAGTTCTGATTCTTAGCATCACCGTTGCTGTTCACTTATGCGCCAATGGTTAATACAGAATCATAGAAGAGTTCAAGATTGTTTTGTGTTTCTTTTTCTTTCTTGTTATAGGACAAGGAGAGAGAAATCTACTTTGCATAAAGACATTTGCTTCTGTTTCAGACGCTGTCCAGGATGCTCTCCAGGATGCGATGCCCTCAGTGGGAGGGGGCGGGGGCAGCAGGCTCTCAGAGTTACAAGCCTCCCACCACCACCCTGTCCATTGTTGTTCTATCCAATAATGTCCTCTCTCAGTATTAATATGATTATTGTCATCATCACCGTTTGTTGATTTTATTTTCCGTTCTGTCATGTCTTAAATTGGCCGGGGGTTTGTCCGTCGGGTCGTGTGGATGTCGATGTTTTGAAGAGGGTGTTTGGTTCCTCTACGCCGTGCTGGACTTCCCCAGCTCCTCCCTGATTGCTGAGGACACAAAGACAAAGACAGACGCATCATGTGAGAATCACCCAGTTCAGAAGGCTGCATTTGGTGTAAAGTAAGGAACCAAAAACAGAACTTAAGTCAAGTCAAGTCATTTTATTTAAATGAACAGTTGACCCAAAGTGTTTTACAGGTAGAGCAAGGAAGGCAGAAACAGCATGCCTTAAAGATACATAATCAAGTGTGCAAGGTTCTATGAATATAGTTAGGCAAAGATAAAGTGAAATAATGCAACATAGAATAAAACAACAATGGAACAAAATTTGCAAATACAAAAAGATAAGAAAAAGTTGAGTTCAGTTCATAGCTCTGAATCTTAAAAAAAAAAAAGGAATTAAAGGGAGTTAAAAGCAAGAGAGTAAAAATGCATTTTCAGGTTTGATTTAAAACTGGCAATTGTATTACAGGATTTGATATGGGGTGGGAGGGAATTCCAGAGTTTGGGGGCTTTTTGTTGGCCTGCAGAAACTACTTTGGTAGGTACAATATAGATATATAAAGACCCAATTTGTAACAAACTAGAATCGTACTTTCATTTATTCCTCATATTCAGGACTGGATCAAGCCATTAGTGGGCCCTGGGTGTTCTCATATTCCTTTGTAAGTATAACTCCTGCTAGCATTGCTAAGTGCAACCTTATTTTTGAAAGGCATGTTTTGTTACTTTATACAAACTGCAGATCCCCACATTTTGGCTTAAAGTGCAACAGACAAGCAGCTCATAAAATAGTTCATAACACTGGTTCACATTTTGGACTACCCATCCAAAAAGGGTGGAGCAGCATAGGGGCGCTTTGCCCACCTACAGTAGTGTCTGGTCGGGCTGCTGTGAATGCAGCCATTTGTCGTCTGCAACATCATGAGTGCTACATACAATGATGCATGTGAACATTATTCACATTCTGAGGCATAACAATACAGTACCTTTGATATCAACCAATGTATTACTGTACATTTGTGAGAAGAGAGTATGTTTTTTTCACATCCTGTCTTCAGCCAGCATTTCACTTTAAACAGAAGAAACCCCTGAAATACAAGTTATCTAAACAGACAAAAGTAAGAGTGCCTGCTGCATTGCCATTTGTAGTGTTTGGTGTATAGATTCACTGTTAGTGTGTGTGAAAAGAGAGCACAGGTTTCAATGACAATTACCATCAATGAGCTCTTCTTTTAGCTTTGACAGCTCCTTCCTCATCTCATCCAGAATGTCCTAAAAAATAAAAAAACAAAGTCACCTTTGCATACAAACGGGATAAATGTCAGACTCCACCTTCCACTCCCCTTGCACATTGCTAACACAGAGGCTTTAGGACTTAGTTAGGTGGAGGCACTGCCGACTGGCAAAGGGAAATTCTCTGTCTTCTTTACAAAGTAGCTAATTCCTGTTTGGTCCCTGTGTGGGACTCCCTGTCAGATTGTTTTCTAAGATTCTAAACTTAACTAACTTAAGTAGTTTTGGTGCCTAAACCTAACCAAACTGGGGCCATTTCACAACGTTAACGACGTGTTTAAAATCGCGACCGTTACCTTCTCTGGATTAGATATGAAACTCTCCTGTGGGTCGTATTAGAGGGGGGGACAAACCACCGATATCATCTTATGGGTTGGACGACTTGTTGCTTTTGCCTCCAAACCCCTCTGAATAAGAAAGCAACCATGACAGTGAGTATAGTAAAGGGTTTGTGAGCAGTTGTGGGAACAGATAGGCCGGACTCAGAGAGACTCAGGACTTATCTAACAGGCTCACTGACTCAGGCCGGAGGGAGGAGCTGCCTTACAGCTGCACGCTAACGCCAATGGAAACCCTCGTGTCAGTGTAAACTGTGCCTGAAATGAGCAATTTGACGGCACAATCACAATGAAATATCAATGGTTGACGAGTTAACTGATAATTAGAATACAGTCAGATTACCGTCATGCTTGCAAAACTTGAATTTTTACTTTGAAAATTATGGCCATTGTAGATCTGCTCAGTGTTAGAAACAAACAGATAGTAGGTTTAGGAAGAAACACTTCTCAAAATACATCCAATGGAATTAAATAAGAAAGCCAAACAGATGAAACATGAACGTACGTGAAATGTGGAAGTAATTAAAGCAATTGTATTAAACCATTTAACATGTGAAAGTATTATGAAATCCTTGTCAGTGACCGAGAGGTGGAACAGTGCACTGATACAGTATGAGTGGATCATCTCACTGACTCCAGTACAGCGTCAGTGCAAAGACTGTCTGACTTGTTCTAGTCAGAACAGACCTGTAGAGGAATAATGATCTGGTTTGGTCAGGGTCAGTCACATTTGTATCATGGGCTGTGATAAAGCATCAAGTCTCTGAATGAATGTTAAAGTCGGTTCACCTACCTGTTTTAATCTGTCATAGTCAACAGCTTCTGTTGGCACACCGTTGGCACTTAAGGATGCAGTAGGTGTAGGAGTGGATTTAGGTCTGTGAGGAGAGACAAAGAAGCTCAGTGGAAAAGAACCAGAGATAGGAATGAGGTGGAGAAACAGGATGCTCAACTCTGGCTGCTACATTATTATCATGTACAGTATATCAAATTTATACACATTTTGAATTCACTGTGATCACTCAAAGTGCAGCATCCTACTTACTAGCACCTAAAATAGAACATACATTAGACTGCAACTCATCTTACAGATGGAAAACAACTGAAACTGGAGTATCGCTGGATAAATATCACACAAACTGTGCACGTCTAATGAAAAAAATAATAATAATTTCAACATTTTGTGCCATAAACTTGAAAATCAACCCAGATTCTCATAACACCCAGGGTTATTAGCTGTGGCATCTGACAGCAAAAACCTGTTGAATTTACTTCAGTTATTCTGTAATAGTTTCATATCATGTGCACACAAAAAGATGCTGCTTAAACTGCAGTTAGGAACCAAATCCTGGACATAGCATGCACACTTACCTAGACATGCATGTAAACACACACACACACACACACACACACACACACACACACACACACACACACACACACACACACACACACACACACACACACACACACACACACACACACACACACACACACACACACACGGGGCTCTCAACAAGTTATAAAACTTAATAAGGAAAATGTCGTTTATTTCAAAATGTTCATCAAAGACATTTCTTTTCAATTTGCATCTTTCATTGAAACTTTCTAGGTGCAACCTTTTTCTTCTCACATGTCTGAAGACAAGCGCTAAGCCAGCAGGATGCCAGCCACACTGAGAGGGCTCCTAGCTCTGTTCACACAGCAGCCAATCACTTTCAAGAGAGGAAGCATGACAGGAAGGAGAAGTGAAAGAAAAGGAAATGAGCTCTGCAGCGGGCCATTTAGTAGCTATGGGTTGGAAATACTGTTTCCAGTGTAAAGATGATTCACAGCTGCACAGTTTACACTCAGCCCAACAACCTAACTCTTACAATATTCAAACTGGGAAATAGGGGAATAATGCTTTAACAATTTAACAGTAGTAATCAAAAAAACAAACATCTTATTGTTCAAATCAGCAAACAGTTAAATCAGGTCATGTGAGTGATTTATTTAACTATAAATGGTGTGAGGTTTATTAGATGTTCACTGAAGCATTGGATGAGATAATGTATGATTATGTTTCTATGTAGGTTAACTGTATGTTTATTGTGTGTTTATGTGCGATGTGTCACCATTTCGTTCTCTCGAATGCCCAAGATGAATTTCTCCTATAGGAGACAATAAAGGCTTATCTTATCTTTTCTTAAATTGCCATGAATGCTGCTTTTTTGATAATAATCATAAAATCTATAAAAACTAGTGTGAACTAGAGATCTTCTGACACCATTCTTTCCTTTCTGATACTAATTCCAATACCTGAACTTGAGAATCATTAACAGTGCATTTAAAATATCTACTACATATATTATTATTTTACCAGCTGTACACTACTAACCCTGTATGGCTGTGATATGATTGCTACCATTGTTGCACAGCCTGTCTCAGGTTAAACCCTTCATGAAACATAACCAGATAAACAGAGAACTTTTTTTAATATCTAGTTAGACAGTCATGAGGAAAAAACAGAAATAAACTACTTCAAAGTAGATTTTCTTCAGGGCTAAATGACGTGGTATGAGATCGGTGCATAGACTCACATACTCGCCGATACTGATACCAGTGTTTTAGGCATTATGGGATGCTTTTCAGGTACTGGTATCGGTATTGAAACAACTCTAATGAAAATATGTGCAGGGTTATAAGTTCATGTGCTTAACACATCTCTCTGTGGGTCACATATTAAAGTTATAATAAGCACTCATCTGCTCTCCTCTCTCGTGTGCGCGCACTCACACACACACACACACACACACACACACACACACACACACACACACACACTTCAGGGCCTTATCTGAGAGGGCCTGCTGGATCTGTTCTGGCTCTACAATGATAACACTGTGCCAGGTCTCCTGTGCACTGGGCGGACTGTGTTTGTGTGTCTGATAGGGCGGGTGTATAATGTGTGACACACACTTTTGGATTTCCCTGTTTTAAAGAACAAGGGCAGCAGGCAGAGCAGCATGCAAACACAAAGACTAGATCTTATAAGATATCAACCACAGGAACACATGATCCATTCCAAAGGTTTGATCCAAGCATTAGAAAATAAAACCACGTCCATCACAGCAAACCTGGCTTGTTCTGCACAAGCCTGCAGGGCCTTTTCTCTCTACCTGTTGGAGGAATCTGCTCCCATGGGATTTCTCCACGGAGCCTCTCGTCTGTGTGAGCAGCAGAGACACAGCTGAGTATCTATGTGACCCCCCCCCCGCCCCAGCCTAATGTGTCATGGCTGATCAGAATGCCCACTCAGCTTTGTTCTGAAGGTTGCTCTCTACTGAACCTTTAGCACTGTTTTAACTATACATATATGTTCTATATCTATGGTTGTAACCCTCAGTACACTCCAAAGCATCTATTACTGTCCTAACTAATTACTACAGTTGGATCTTGAAGTATTACTGAGCAGTTTCCAAATAATGTGTTTACTAGGGTAGAGAACTAGACAGTCCCAGTTAAGATGAATGCAGGGTCATATGTGTTTCATATAAGGCTGGATGTTAGCAGTGAAATGTACATGTGGTTGGAATTCATTCATCCAACATACAATCCAATCAGTAGCCTTGATAACTGCTTAGCTAAATGTGATACGCAGCTATTCCTCTTCCTTGGCACACAGTCCCCTCCGCTTTCGTTGGGTGTCTGACGCACATCCAACGTGCACATGACGGCAACATAAGCTTTAGTGATGTTAGCCAGTGCTGAGCGGCCCCAGCAGTGCATCATGCTAAATCTAGCTGATGCTAATGTGTTTTAATATGCCCCTATGGTGGACGTTTAGTAGCATCGCTGCTAGCCATTCAGGTAGACAACACATGAATTCAAATGAATGAAACTTCTGAACCATTTTAGATGTAAAATGTACAGTAACATTACACAACAGATACAGAGAAAGGACATGTCCAACAGAGGAGTGGCGAGATGCTGTACCTTCCGATAACTGGAGATTTGCTACCATTCATGGTGTTTGTTCTTTCCCATGGCTTCCTGGGCATGTCTGCAGAAAAAGGAAACGCATATGAAAACCAAACTTCTTTACCCATGTGACCGGATGTCCAATATCAAACAGCTGTGATGAAAGTGACTGCCGTGGATCAGGAGGGTTCCCTCTGACACTCACCTGGTGTGCTACAGGCTGACACTTTAGGGGTTGTGTTGATCTCGGCCCCCTCCTCCTGTTGGACAGACAGACAAGGGTCAAAGGTCAAACATGAGTCCCCCTCAGAGGGAGATCAGGGAGTTTCTACACAGACTGCATATCTTCAGCTGTGTTTATCAGTAACACAGATAGCAAATGTATCAAATGCTGTGAAATAATAAAGGGGTTACTAATTTCCCTAATAACACCCCCCATGTATCTATACTTGCATCTTTTTTTCATTGAGGTGTAGATTATAATTGTGCTATTAATGTCCTATGGCGGCGATGGTACACCTGTGTAGTGCAGGTGATTTGTGACAACCTATAACCCATACATTGACTTAGTCGTTGTTTTCTCTCTTTTAAAATCAGACGCTGATGATGAAAATAAGTAAAAAACTCATTAGAAGTTTTACTCTGTAGTTTAGGCCAATTAAGTGACTACAAGTCAACACCTCATCCAGATGTTTGACATTAAAAGCCTTCCAGGAAAGGGAGGGATTTTGCTCCGTGAGCTGCTGGAAGACATTTAATAATCCTTTCATTGACGTTAGCTTACAGCTGATCAAAAAAACAGCCAAGTGGAAGTGATTGGAGACTGGTGAGTATGATATGTTGTACTGATGGGATAAAAAAATATGATAAAACACTATGATACATTAGAAATTAAGCCTGTTTTAAATGCAGGACTGGTTTTCTCTGCAGATGTTAGGGTATGTGAGAGTAGTGATTAGACTGTGTGTAATGTATCACACTGTGGACAGGAATGTGAATGTGGTACAGCCTGTAGACTGAGGAAACCATGGCTATTACTACACAGAGGAGTGTTTGTGTGATTCAACAGTGAGCCGTGAGTAAGGATATTTTAGACCTAAATAAACAAAATGTAGCCAGGACAGAAGCTAGTACTTACTGATCTCTGGTCAGGTTCAGGTGACGAGCCCTTCTCTGCAATTCTTCTCCTGTGAGATATAAAGCCCAGATACAGTTAAACTCAAGTTGCATGAAAGTATTTTTTCTAAAGGAATTCAAAGAGCCCATCAGGCGCATGGCGTGTAGCATATATATGTATACATATTCTTGTCTTGTTGTTTTTCTACTCAGCATAAATGCTGGCTGTTCATTCTGACATTTAGAGCACATTGCTGTATTTTCAAAGTGAAAACACCCTGTTTTGGGTACCTTTTATTATTTGAATCTGCTATTCCTGACATCCAGTGAATACACATGGAATGTAGCAGTATGATGGGCCCTAAGGTAAGGACCAATGGGATCTAACAGAAATCTAATGTCACCACAATATAAATCAATACAATTCAGTATATGAAACAAGATCTGGATTTCATCAGAAACCGTACGGCTGCCTTCCCAGAGCCTCAGGTGATTGGCTGCAGAGTGCTGCGGTGGGGGAAGTGTCACTTAAACGGCCCATTTGTGTGACGTCCTGCTGTGTTCTTTAACCCCCCCAATGTAGACTTTATATTTCACAGTTATTGACAGTGTTGAACTGTCTGAATGAAGTCGGTTCTTCTTCTGCAAAAATGTAAACTGAAATGATTTGAGTCCATGTTCACATTTTATTTTCTTTCTTGTTGGTTTCTCTGGCCTGGTAGTGTAGTCTCCGGTAAGTTTTGGGTTCTCCTTAAAGATTTGAGTTTTTATTAAGGTTCAATTACCAAAATTATTTTCCACTGCTTATTAATGTTTAGGTTTGTGTTAAACCCTGATCTGGACTGGTTGGAGCTCCATCTGTTGGGATTAATGTGCTAGTTGTGGACGACTAACTCCACCTGTGCTGTACATAACTAAACCCACCTGTGTGAGGAGTACTGGTTGTAGTACTAACCCACCTGTGTGAGGAGTATTGGTTGTAGTACTAAACCCACCTGTGTGAGGAGTACTGGTTGTAGTATTAACCCACCTGTGTGAGGAGTACTGGTTGTAGTACTAACCCACCTGTGTGAGGAGTACTGGTTGTAGTACTAAACCCACCTGTGTGAGGAGTACTGGTTGTAGTATTAACCCACCTGTGTGAGGAGTACTGGTTGTAGTACTAAACCCACCTGTGTGAGGAGTACTGGTTGTAGTACTAAACCCACCTGTGTGAGGAGTACTGGTTGTAGTACTAACCCACCTGTGTGAGGAGTACTGGTTGTAGTACTAAACCCACCTGTGTGAGGAGTACTGGTTGTAGTATTAACCCACCTGTGTGAGGAGTACTGGTTGTAGTATTAACCCACCTGTGTGAGGAGTACTGGTTGTAGTACTAAACCCACCTGTGTGAGGAGTACTGGTTGTAGTACTAACCCACCTGTGTGAGGAGTACTGGTTGTAGTACTAACCCACCTGTGTGTGGAGTACTGGTTGTAGTACTAAACCCACCTGTGTGAGGAGTACTGGTTGTAGTACTAAACCCACCTGTGTGAGGAGTACTGGTTGTAGTACTAAACCCACCTGTGTGAGGAGTACTGGTTGTAGTACTAACCCACCTGTGTGAGGAGTATTGGTTGTAGTACTAAACCACCTGTGTGTGGAGTATTGGTTGTAGTACTAAACCCACCTGTGTGAGGAGTACTGGTTGTAGTACTAAACCCACCTGTGTGAGGAGTACTGGTTGTAGTACTAAACCACCTGTGTGAGGAGTATTGGTTGTAGTACTAAACCCACCTGTGTGAGGAGTACTGGTTGTAGTATTAACCCACCTGTGTGAGGAGTATTGGTTGTAGTACTAAACCCACCTGTGTGAGGAGTACTGGTTGTAGTACTAAACCCACCTGTGTGAGGAGTACTGGTTGTAGTACTAAACCCACCTGTGTGAGGAGTACTGGTTGTAGTACTAACCCACCTGTGTGAGGAGTATTGGTTGTAGTATTAACCCACCTGTGTGAGGAGTACTGGTTGTAGTACTAAACCCACCTGTGTGAGGAGTATTGGTTGTAGTACTAAACCCACCTGTGTGAGGAGTACTGGTTGTAGTACTAAACCCACCTGTGTGAGGAGTATTGGTTGTAGTACTAAACCCACCTGTGTGAGGAGTACTGGTTGTAGTACTAAACCCACCTGTGTGAGGAGTACTGGTTGTAGTACTAAACCCACCTGTGTGAGGAGTACTGGTTGTAGTACTAAACCCACCTGTGTGAGGAGTACTGGTTGTAGTACTAAACCCACCTGTGTGAGGAGTATTGGTTGTAGTATTAACCCACCTGTGTGAGGAGTATTGGTTGTAGTACTAAACCCACCTGTGTGAGGAGTACTGGTTGTAGTATTAACCCACCTGTGTGAGGAGTATTGGTTGTAGTACTAAACCCACCTGTGTGAGGAGTACTGGTTGTAGTACTAAACCCACCTGTGTGAGGAGTACTGGTTGTAGTACTAAACCCACCTGTGTGAGGAGTATTGGTTGTAGTACTAAACCCACCTGTGTGAGGAGTACTGGTTGTAGTACTAAACCCACCTGTGCGAGGAGTATTGGTTGTAGTACTAAACCCACCTGTGTGAGGAGTATTTGTTGTAGTACTAAACCCACCTGTGTGAGGAGTATTTGTTGTAGTACTAACCCACCTGTGTGAGGAGTATTGGTTATAGTACCAAACCACCTGTGTGAGGAGTACTGGTTGTAGTACTAACCCACCTGTGTGAGGAGTACTGGTTGTAGTACTAACCCACCTGTGTGAGGAGTACTGGTTGTAGTACTAACCCACCTGTGTGAGGAGTACTGGTTGTAGTACTAAACCCACCTGTGTGAGGAGTACTGGTTGTAGTACTAAACCCACCTGTGTGAGGAGTACTGGTTGTAGTACTAAACCCACCTGTGTGAGGAGTACTGGTTGTAGTACTAACCCACCTGTGTGAGGAGTACTGGTTGTAGTATTAACCCACCTGTGTGAGGAGTACTGGTTGTAGTACTAACCCACCTGTGTGAGGAGTATTGGTTGTAGTACTAACCCACCTGTGTGAGGAGTACTGGTTGTAGTACTAACCCACCTGTGTGAGGAGTACTGGTTGTAGTACTAAACCCACCTGTGTGAGGAGTACTGGTTGTAGTACTAAACCCACCTGTGTGAGGAGTACTGGTTGTAGTACTAAACCCACCTGTGTGAGGAGTACTGGTTGTAGTATTAACCCACCTGTGTGAGGAGTACTGGTTGTAGTATTAACCCACCTGTGTGAGGAGTACTGGTTGTAGTATTAACCCACCTGTGTGAGGAGTACTGGTTGTAGTATTAACCCACCTGTGTGAGGAGTACTGGTTGTAGTACTAACCCACCTGTGTGAGGAGTACTGGTTGTAGTACTAAACCCACCTGTGTGAGGAGTACTGGTTGTAGTACTAAACCCACCTGTGTGAGGAGTACTGGTTGTAGTATTAACCCACCTGTGTGAGGAGTACTGGTTGTAGTATTAACCCACCTGTGTGAGGAGTACTGGTTGTAGTATTAACCCACCTGTGTGAGGAGTACTGGTTGTAGTACTAACCCACCTGTGTGAGGAGTACTGGTTGTAGTACTAACCCACCTGTGTGAGGAGTACTGGTTGTAGTACTAACCCACCTGTGTGAGGAGTACTGGTTGTAATTGACTGTGCATACGCTGAGGAAGGGCACTGCCCGAAACGTCCGTTGTGTGGCAATAAACTATCAGATTGGAGTGCTGTCCTAGTAGCTTTATTTATGACTGACTGAATGTGCCATATGTGTACGCTCTGAGCTTGAGATATAGATAGATAGATAGATAGATAGATAGATAGATAGATAGATTTGATCTACGGTATAATGAAGCTAATAATATTATGTGACAATGGGACTCTACCTTCTGGCCAATAGGGCACTCATCTCCTCCATAAGCCCCCCTCCTCCAGGCAGAAGGCCGTTGCCTCTGGCTTCAGATTTGGCCCCCGCGGCCCCTCCAGCCCCCAACATGGCTGCTGCCAGAGCAGCCCCTGCATCGTCACTCTGAAGGGGTACAAGCAACACCTCTTTACATTCACACGGAAGTATCAACCTGGTACTGAACTGAAATCATATGATTGGTCTTTTTTATGGTCATCCTATATCAGAAAATCCATAAATATAAAAAAAACACTGTATGTGTTATTCCATTATACACACAAGCAGACGTGCAGTGTTTTACAGGAAGTGCCTCCTCTGAGTCTGATATCACAGATGGTGACTCTGTGTGTGTGTGTGTGTGTGTGTGTGTGATGATTATGAAGATAATGTGTGAGGGCTGTGTGTGCACATGCAGCTAATAATGTGTAATAATGTGTTCATGTACTATAGCTGGTATGGTACAGATATGAAGAGCTATGTGAGTATAGACATGCGTTGTCAAGCTTCCATTGATCAGACAACCAATCAGGCGCTCACCCTTGGCACTTTGCGCAGTTTGGCTCCGGCGAGGGCAGCAGCCAGTCCTGAGACGGGACGCTCCTCGGCAGGGCAGAAGAGTCCGGCGGGAAGGGGAGGCGCCGGGGGAGGGAGGGGGACTCCAGGAGGAGGGGGAGGACATGGGGGAGGAGGGGAGGTCCCGCCTGGAGTCAGTGTAGGAGGGAGTGGAGGAGGTGGGGGAGGGGGAGGGTGGCCGGCTGGGGTGGAGGGGATGGAGGTCACAGTGGAGCTGGGTGGCAGGGGTGGAGGTGGGGGAGGGGTGGGCGTGGTCAACTCTGGGGTCTGCACCAAGTCTGTTGGGGGGAGGGGACAAAGGGTGGGGGATGGGGCGAAGATGGAAAATTAAGTTCAAACTGTCATTTGTTAGGAAAGCATCACAGAGTCATTCAGTTTTGGTCTGCCCCCTCCCTCCCTGCAATCTTCTGCTGTCTGGATGGATGGCAGTTCATTTACTGGATAATCGCTGGATAAACCTTCCAGCGGATGTCCCTCACCTTGCAAAACTCAGTTTGTTTCATGAAACAACAACCTTATAGCTAGCGAGCTGCACGCTGAAAAGTCAAGTTTAGAAGAAGATGTGGACGGTGCAACAAGGCAGACCTGCTTGGTTCTTTCAGGGAATGATTGTAAAGATTTACTAAGAATATGTTGAGGTCATTTCCTCTCTAACTGGGAGGTTTTGGGACTGATGGTGGGATTGGTACACACAGAGATACACTAGTAAGAGATAATGAGGTTTAACCATGTATCGGCTCATTTAAAGTAGCTATGAGGAACTTTGAATTGTTTCTGAAACGGTTTCGTTTTCATCTGCCACCGTCGCTGCGTCCAGAGCTCAGCCTCGCCCAAGACCATTGTGATTGGTTTAAAGAAATGCAAACAACATAGAGCGTTTTTTTCTCCTATCCCAGAATGCATCTGTGATGAAGCCAGCCTTACTTTACAGCGCTGTGGAGACAGAGCTGGCTATGAGAGACTATCTTCTTGTACTGTATACTTATAGCACTGGCAGATTCTCATACATGACAAACCTGCTAAAACAATCTTCTTTAACAGGTTACACCATTGTCATTGAATCTGTGGTGCAATAATGAACATGTAATACAACATCATGCCATATCATATCACAGCACATTGTATTTGATCAACATGCAGCATTAGTGACAGGGTCCATAGTTCAAACAGGACTGGGCAACATGACAAATGTGGTTAGTTACACATGGTTATTGTACTGTAAATAGATGTCAGTATATTAAAGCTCAACACTATCTGGAAGGAATACATTCTAATAAATGGAGCAGCGACATTGAGACACACACACACACACACACACACACACACACACACACACAGTGCAGTCGTATTAATCCTAATTCATAGATGCCTAAAAATGATTTATAGAAGAACATTTATAATCTGATAAATATAAGTTTTGTTCCCTTCAAACTAATTAACCAGATGTTAACTAAAGTTATTATAATAATGAAATATAATTACGTTTCTCAGTTCTCATCACAGACCTCGATTCATGATCAATAATCTATGGTGGAATGTGAACATGCTGAGCTGTGATCAATATTAAAGGGGGACCTCTGAGGTCAGAGGTGAGTAGAACAGCTCCCGAGGCCAATCAGAGAAAGGGAGAAAGGTCACTGGAGCACAGCTATGTGTTAGACTGAACCAGGAACTCAGTGAATAATTCTAGTGAATGTTTGTTTTTGTTTCCAAATAAATACCAAATAGACAGACGTGCCATGCTGTAAGACCAAACATGTTTCATATGCAATGAAGAGTCGTCAGACAAATGGACGTACATGCAGTTTATGAAATCAGCCAGGCCTGAGCAACAGCCACTTTATCCCACAACCATCAGTGAGCAGCTGTTTAAATGAACAGTTGAGGAGAAGTGTGGTTACAGCAGCCAGGCCGACACGTTCCTCCTTTGACACCATCAGCCTGTGTTATGGGACTCACTTTGTGCTGTGGCCCGCTCAGTAGCAAGCTAACAGTGTTCACTAGCCCCCCGTGTTAGTGTGTGAGTCAGAAAGCAGTGAGACACAGAGGGGGCAAAGCCAGTGAGACAGAGAGACAAGAGTGTGGACTGGAGGCCTTACCCTGGGGCGGGGGTTGATAGGAGGAGCCCCCCTCTGAGCCTGTAGCTGTGTCCGGATCCCCCGGCCTCGACAGGCCCAGGCCTAGGCCCACGTGGAGGGAGAGGTGCTCAGCAGAGGCAGAGGCGGCGGCGGCAGCAGCAGCAGCAGGGGGCGCTGTGGAGGGAGAGGGCACACCAGGAGCCTGGGATGAGGAGGGGGAAGACGAGACGAAGGAGGAAGACGGAGGGGGAGCTTTGGGGGAGGGGAGAGGGGGCGGTGTAGGTGGGGGAGGCGGGGTGGGGCAGGCGTTGCCGATAGGTGTGTGGCTGTGCAAGATGGTCACGGGAGAAGGTGCAGGGAACATGGGTGGGCCGTTGGGGGCCGGAGAGGGTGGCTTCTGGGTGAGAGGGGAAGGTGCTGCAATGGGGATGAGCGGCCGCGGACCCGCAGCCTTCCCTGGGGGACTGCTTATCATGACAGGGGGTGAGGGGGGCAAGGGAGTGAAGTTGCTCGCTGACCACACCACAGACTTGGGTGGAGGCGGTGGGGCAGGGGTGGGGGCCAGAGCAGTAGGCGGGGCTTGGGGGAAGGCTTGCTGTCGCCTTGGGACAGTGGCGTAGTGAGGCAGGACTGGGTGGAAGGCAGAACCAAGAGAGGTGGCGAATCTGGAGGCCGAATGCCTTAGAGGCGGGGTTGGCGGCGTGGTGGAGGAGGGTGAGGGTGTCCCGGGGGCTGGGTAGGTGGGCGTGGATGGGGATACAGGTGTGGAGGACGTCCTGCTGTACTCCTGAGGCGTGGGAGTGTACAGGGTGCTTTCGAAGGCTAAATGTACGCCACGCAATTGGACAAGCCAAGGACAAGACAGGACAGTAGGGAAGGAGTGACGGACGGAAGGAAGGAAAGAAGCAGCCGTCATGCACACAGAAGGGAAAGACAGCAGGTCAGGAAAGAGAGAAGGAAGTAGGGAGGGAGGAAAAAAGAGAAGGGGGCAGATGAAGCAGGAAAAAACAGCACAGAGCTATACCAAAGTCTTATTCCAGGCTGTGTGTACGGTACTTTGTTGGGCTGAAGTGATGTGTCTACGTTAGTGGACAGGTGTTAGCACTGTGGACAGAGCCAGAGACACGCGAGACAGGAGAGGACAACACAGCATAGATGCTTTAGTGTAGACCTAGAGTCCCATTAGACTAACGGCAAACACACCGGGCCCATATGGGAAAATAATGTCATTGGGATTTTTTTTTCTGATCTTCCTCTATCTTCTTCCTTATCCCTGTTCATCTCCTCTTGGTCAGTAACAGTATTGTAACAAATCACACAAACTAAAGTGCACACCGACGACGGCTCTACCACTCTTGTTGTAAACATGTTGTTAACTGGTCCTGCTTCAGCTTCCAGACTGTGGTTGGGACACTGATGCTCTCTTCAGGGCTAACCCCCTTCACTTCACAGGACACAGGACTTTACTGGGTTTTAATGAGCTGCAGCGTTTATTCAGAGACAAACTGAAATCTGTACATTTACTACCACTCAATAATAACTCAACATCTTCATTTTGTCTCAGGACATTTTACAGGTAGAGGGTGGTCTAGACGTAGGCTGTGTCCTGAGATAACTTCTGTTAGGATTTGACACTATAAATAAAATTGAATTGAATTTTGTGAGAGGATTAGGGCTGTAGTCAACCATAGATCTTGATCGACCAAAATTCTACCAACTCTTCAAACAATCGATTGGTTGATGGGGAAAAAATACATCTGCGCGTTATCTCTAGATGAACTAAATCATCTACAGAGCTACAAACATGAGGTGGGCGCGAGGAGGCACTGAGCGTGTATTTTGCACTGAGCGCTGCACGTTTGTTTCTGCTCACTGATAAAAGGCTGCGCTCGCCACTGTCACTTTTTACGAAGCTGTCCAATCAAAGTGGAGGAAGGGCAGGACAAGACCAACCGTCGCATCCTAGATGTACAACAACGGAGGAAAAGGAATACTGCTGGTCTGTAAATATATCTGTCCTCTCTCCCTGCGTGCTTCAGCCTTTCCTTCATCCAGAGCGAGTACTCCACCTTGTGCCCACACATTTTTACTTACACGGATATTCCATATCATAGCAACCAAACACTTTGCTTGCACTAGGCCTTATGAATGTAAGACCAAGTAACACCTGATGCATCCCCTGACTTCAGCTCCAGCATTACGCTCACACTGGTGGTTTTGAGTGTCTATTGGATGGAGTGTCCTAAAGTTGTTGATCACCTGACCTTCTCCAACATTTTATTTTTTTATTTTTACAATACTTTGGTTTATGACCAAAAACATCAGCCTCAGCTGTACTTTGTGTTCATTGCTAATTAGCACGTTAGCATGCTACCAGGCTAAACTAGGATTGCGAACCTGGTGAGCAGCTTAACTTCATCATGTTAGCATGCTGACAGTAGCAATTAGCTCGAAGCTTGGCTGTAGACTCTTAGTATCATTATATATGAGTCCAGGTCAGGTGACGTGTCATGTGGCAGCGGTGGGGGGGTCACCAGGGTCAGGTTCTCACCATGGATAATTAATTTCATAACTAAGGGCTTCATAAAGCAGTGTGTCATGTTGTTTAAATCCCTCCTGTGTTTCATCATGTGTCGATCCTTGTTTGTCTGTGTGCTGCTGTAGCACTGAGCGTAGCCGCCTGTGGAGCAAGGCGCTGCCACATGTCTTCTGTGTGTGTGAGGATGATGTAAACTCGTTAATCATGTTCGCATTCTGCTCCACTTCCCTTTACCAGTGATGTCATTCTACCCTTTTCTCTAGTCCTTAGGCCTCCTGCACACTGGCTGCGTGGCGTGAGCGTGGCGTGTCAGCTGCGTGGCGTGAGCGTGGCGTGTCAGCTGCGTGGCGTTTTCTGTCTTTGCACACCAGAAAGGTGTCTAATGCGGCGCTGCTGCTAGCCTTGTCTGGACACATGGATGTTTCCCATTGATAAAATGAAATACCATGTTAAACAAAAATATATACTGATTTGATTACAGCAAAGACGTCGGCAGTATTGACGGCAAAATAGGCTACAGAATATTTCGTTCTGTATTGACAGGTGCAATATTAGAAAATCAATAATTATTTATTATTATTTTTTTAAATTACATTTATGTCAAAACCTTGAGACTTTCAAACAATTTATTAAATGTATTTGTGTCAAATTGACATATAAACATCTTTTCCTATTCTATGTTGCCTAGAAACGCTTGTCACGTGAAAAATAGGCATCTGTTCTATTTCTAGCATGCACGCGTTTTTGGCACGGTTTGAGCTGCGCCTGAGCCGTGCGTGTCACGCAGACAGTGTGCACGCTCTCTAACCTGTTAACATGGGAGCCCAAATAAAAACAAACACGCCACGCAGCTGACACGCTCACGCCACGCAGCCAGTGTGTAGGAGCCCTTATTCTTATGACAGGATTTCATATTTTTGTTCAGGGTTTATACTACAGTATTTAGTATATTAGTATATTAGCATATACTATATACTAATTAATTAGTTAATGCTTGCTCTTGGGGGGGAATTGTTGGGTCCCTGTAAATTATAGAGTCAGGTCTAGATCTGTAAAGCATCCTAAGATAGGATTTGACGCTATAAATAACATTTAATGGAACCAAATTAATTACTGCATTGGACAATAAGCCACAACACTGACATAATATTAATGTTTCTGTCTCAAACTTTATGTTGTAGGGTTTATTCAATCAGCTGCTTCAAGTCACAGGCGTCTGACCAGGACTATGAGCAGGAACACATTCACGTGAACAACAGCTGAGCAGCAGTCAACTGACAGATAATGTCTACAGCTCATTTATCCTCTCCAACTGGAGCCAATGCTCATCCCCACTTCCACACCACTACACACACAATCTCTCTCTTGCATCTATTTTTCATTAACCCAGATTTGTTCTTCACGTTTTACTTCTTCCTGTGCCAACTTCCCCCGCTCTACACCTCCACACTGACTAACTCTTCCTGCGTCACTCATCGTCTGCTCCTTTCACTAAACTTTGACCTTTCCCATACTTCTTCATCATTCCTTTCATCCTCTCTGTAGCTCTGGGCAGGTCATGTGACTATGAGGCCGCAGCTTTGCTCTGCTCCCCAACAACTAACACACGATCACAACGCAGTGATTACACGTAGAGCTGGACACGTGCACACATGCACACACGAGAAAACAACAGAGCCACACTGCAGCCAAGCTTCTCAGCACCAAACCAACGTCAACATAAAAACAGTAGCTCCACCTCAAAACATCGAAATAAAAGAAAGAATAGACAGCTGCATGTTCTTTACACACAGACACACACACAGACACACACACACACACACACACACACACACACACACACACACACACACACACACACACACACACACACACACACACACACACCCCTGGGGGTCTTGATCTATCACAGCTCCACTTTAGAATCTGTGTGTGTGTGTGTGTGTGTGTGTGTGTGTGTGTGTGTCGGTGTGAAGTGTCAGAAGTTATGTGTGTGTGACTGATGCAAGATGTTTAAAAAATAATGCACTCAACCCTAAACTCACGTGCAAAGACTAGCACGCCCCAGTGATTAGCAATCTGTTGTTAGCACCTGTGCAGCCCATGGGCAGATGAGCAGAGTGTGAGCCATACTGTTGCTTAGCACCGACAGCGGAAGCTAACCGTTCTAGCACTGAGGCAGAGAGCTGCTCTTATTGGAAAGCATGTTCATCTAGACTGAACATATTATAGCTCAACATTTAGATGTTAGATGTCATGTTAAAGTTCAACTGGCCGTGTCCCAACTCCACACTACATATAGAATCCAACCAGGGTCTGAGCACGTACACTTCACACTGAAGACACGGAATGAAATATATACTCACAACACTAATCCTGCAAATTAAAAATCGCTTGATTTTCTGTTGAGTGTGTGCAAACTGCAAACTATTTTCCCACTATGCAATGCACAAAGGGAGTGGAAGAACTGCACATTTAAAGCAAATTGTGGATGCGGTAAAACATCTTTGTAAACACAGCAGAAATGTAATTGGCCAGCATGTATTTTATCATTTGAAGGCAAAACAGTACTAAGACTGATAGATACAAATGAATAAACTGATGTATAATACAGTTAGAATACAGTTGGATGAATGGGGACACAACTCACTCCAGAGTCAGCTTCACATTTTTTAGACAAGATTATTACTTTAAAGTAAGTTAGAAAAAAACATAGAAACTACCTCCATTCATAAAGCGCCCTATTCAAACATTTGGCTTGCAGCATTTTCTTTGCATGCTGCTGTGTTTCAATCTGTGAATCAATTGTTCAGAATAGCACAAGAACATGTTCATGTTTTAACATATCATTAATCAGCAAAACTCTGCACATTCCTTTTGTCCAATAGTGTCAGAGACTCAAAATGTGTGCATGTGTGTGTGTGTGTGTGTGTGTGTAAGTGCATCACTCACCGGCGTTGGAGATGCGTCTCCCTCTCTCCCAGTCCTGCTGCTCTCTGTCCAACTGCTCCTGCTGCTCCCTGTCAGCCTTCTCCAGCAGCTCCCGCTCGCTGCGCTCCTGCTGCTCCAGGCGCTCCCGCTCAGCCTGCGCCTCACGCTCCTGACGTTCCTGTTCCTGACGTTCACGCTCCTGACGGTCGCGCTCCAGCATCTCTCGCTCCAGGCGCTCCTTCTCCTGACGCTCTCGCTCCTGATGCTCCCGCTCCATCTCCTTCTGCCTCTGCAGCTCCTGAAGCTGCCTGGAGGAGGAGACAGGAGACAGGAGAGGAGAACAGAGGAGACAGGAGAGGAGAGGAGAGAGAGGAGAGGAGAACAGAGGAGACAGGAGAGGAGAGGAGAGAGAGGAGAGGAGAGGAGAGAGAGGAGAGGAGAGGAGAGAGAGGAGAGGAGAACAGAGGAGACAGGAGAGGAGAGGAGAGAGAGGAGAGGAGAACAGAGGAGACAGGAGAGAAGAGGAGAGGAAAGGAGAGAGAGAGGAGAGGAGAAAACACATTAATGCCAAACTCACAACATATGAATCTATTGTCTTCTGAAATGTCCCAATATAACTTGTGTTACTCGAGACCAGAGTCCAAAATATATATATATATATATATATATATATATATATATATATATATATATATATATATATATATATATATATATATATATATATATATATATATATAATATTGAAGTTAAGACAGGCAGAATGAGTAAAAAGGAGTAGATTAGTGTGGTCTGTGTTGACCCATGGGCAGTTATTGTTGTCTTAATAGAAGTCATTAAAAACACACAGTGAGGACTGTCGCACACTGTGTGTCTGAGCAAAAAAAGAAATATTTTCATTTGTGTTTTATTTGATGCCAAATCATTCCATGTGATGTTAATGATGTTGAAGCATGGTGTGTTCAGAGAGCTTTTCATGTGCTGCAGATCCAGGTTACACCACTGGGTGTCAGCAGAAGGACGGTGCATGTGTGAGACTGCAGCAGCAGTGCAGGGAAATACAGCAGTGTGTTCTTGTGACAGAGAGAAAACCTTCACTATATGTGAGATCTGCTGAAAGAGCTGTTTCGATCCCTGAGGGGAAACTGGGCTGATGTTAGTTTGTTCCAGAATATCAAATAAGATGAAGTGCCAACAGTTCCAGAGGTTATTTAGATACTCCATGACACACACACACACACACACACACACACACACACACACACACACACACACACACACACACACACACACACACACACACACACACACACACACACACACACACACACACACACACACACCTTCCTGCTGCACCAGTGGGTGACTCAGGACCCACTACATCATGTCAAATATACAGGCACACATACTTACATCGAAATTAGATTCCTGTCTCATTGTGTTGTTTGTAAGAGCCAGAAGTCTTATGTTGTACATATTTGTCTCTGTATTTATTGTTTGTTTATTTCATATTAATGTTTAATATGTTTATGTATGCATAACCAAGGCAAATCCCTTTTAAGTGTTACTTACTTGGCAATAAATCTTTTTCTGATTCGGATTCAGGGCTTTCTAGATCGGGCCTTGCTAGAACGTCCAGGAAGGATGGCCAGTAGATGGCCAGGTAACGTCCCGGACATCAGCACCACTTTCATTTTGGAACTATTTTGAACTATAACAGGACATCTTGATTGTACGTTCAAATAACCGTCATTTAACGTCTGCTGGGTACGGCTCCCTTCAGAGCCACATTAGTCTGAGCTGTCATGATTATGTGAAAGATGTTTATGGATGTACCAGGATGTCAACAAATTTGAACATTATAAAGTGGTTAATGAAAGAAATTTGAACAAAGAAGATGACTAATCTATGAAAGTCAGTCAATAAATATGTTATGCCGAGTCTTTTAACAATCAGGTATGGTCATCCTTCTCTGTGCCCTCCTTCACACACCTCCACCCAGTGGAAAGCATCTTATCAGTGTATTTACCTAATGCAGTGGTTGGTTGCATTATTATTATTAAAGTGAATTTAGGTAGCACCAAAGCTGATTCTCTCAAACCCAGAGCTTAGCTGTGACATGGCTGCAGAGGGCTCAGGGCCTCAGATCCACCTATCAGCTTCACAGGATTGTCATGAGCAATATGATGCAAGGGAAAGGTGTGAAGGATATTTCAGAAAGATATTTTTATGTCTGCTAAACCTCCCTTACTCCCCTGCCCTTTTAATACGAGAGTGAGCATAGCATGGGATGTCCCTATCAAAGTCTGTCTCTTTTTCCATCGACATAGAAAGAGAGATGGATGGAGAGAGACAGAGAAACTATAACATTATACACACCATGGTACCATCCTGACCCAATATAAAAACACACACACACACACACACACACACACACACACACACACACACACACACACACACAGTGTCCCAGTTCTCACGGTGTCTCAGTGGTCCATTAATGTAATTACAGAAACACAGGGGTACGCTGGATTTACGACCGATGGAAGCGTGGCAGGGTCATGTCTCGGAGGACTCTATCCAGTCTCGTCGAGGGGCTTCCCTCATCTACAGTAATATATTTTCTCTCATGGAAAGAGTCCCTGTGGGAACCTCTGCACTGTAAAAGCAGCAGAACATCTTCATACAGCTCAAGATGTAATGTTGTGACAGTAGTAAAATCTAATCAGGGGCAGATCAGAGCGGGTTCCACATTTTTTTATCCATGTTTTTTTATTCATATTCGTCATCGTACGTCAATTATTGCAATGCAGCAATTAGTTATAATAAGATATAAATTACACCTGTCTTTGACAAGTCAGGTTTGAACAGCTCTGTATGCTCATGTGCCCCATGTATTCACACACACACACACACACACACACACACACACACACACACACACACACACACACACACACACACACACACACACACACACAAAATACAATATGTTGGAATGAATCCACTGTAAATTACTTTTGCAGCCACCTTTCATGTCTTCATGGAGACAGATTTGATCAGAGGATCCCTTTAACAATACAAATTCCAGAGCAGACAATGTTAATATGAACTATGAGTAATGAGCATCGTTTCATGTATTTTGTCACTTCCAGAGGACTAATGCAGTGACTCCTACATACCTCCCCTGCCTGCACTGTCTACATATTTCCTGCCTCTGATGGGAGGACCTAAAACAGGTTCCTCTTCCCTCCACGTCCCTCTCTGCCTTGCAGGGAAACGGCAGGATTCAAAGCTGTGAAAAGCCTCATACACTGTTTAACTGGCGTCTTACTCTCCTCCTGACAAGAGTTGCCAGGGAAACCGTTGCTAAGGGAGCGTGGGCTGCGGCAGGGCCTGAATCCCTACATGCACATAGACACATGGGCACATGCACATTTATTCCTTTCCTCTCTGCATTAACCCACAGGAGTTGACAATGACACATGTATGTGTCATTGTCAGGAGTGTGGATGAGAGATTGAAAGGGATGGAAGCAGTGGCAAACACCAGCACACCAGGCGCTTCTACACAGAGAACACTACCGAGGAAAAAGACTATTCTTGTTTTCCCACATCACAAACTTTTGTAGATACACCTTCAAAACCTAAACTACAAAAACAAGGAAGAGCAGGGCTGGCTCGGCGAGGACGCCGACGGAGCGGATGCCAAGCTACGGCGCGGTCCCGAGGCAGCCTTCTTCACACGCTAAACCATGCAGATTCTGGCCTAGTCAGTTTAACACAGCACCAACCCCTCTAGAAGTAGGAAAGACATACACTCATCCAGGCAAGTTAGTCTCATTCTCGAGTTGAACGCAACAGTAGGGAGAACGAGACAGGAGGATTCATGTTAGCGGCTAGGTTAGCCTTTAGCAGCTGTGTTTAGTTGTGTAACGAGCCCAGGTTAGCTTTAGCTGTTTGTAACACAACACAGTGGGAATGTGGGTGCTGCAGCCGCATTTCTGGTGTCTTTTTTTTAAGCTTGTTTTAAAAGTCTGCGAGTGAGGGTATGTTTGTACATCCACCACAGATGGTGCAGTAATGTTACGGTGTGTGAGCTGCTGTCCGTGTCACCCAGGCCGTTTTACCTCCAGAGGGAATTCCCAAAAGTTTTCCAAACTGTTGTTTACATTCACTCCGAGGCTGACTGGAAGCCCCAAATTTGTCTTCAGAAGACGACGAGTGTTGGATGCTACTAACGCCTCTCGTCTTTGAAACCCATACCCTTCTGGTTTTCTTTTTCTTTCTCTGCGCAACGTTCAGCAGCAACGGCTGCAGGGCCCTAACACAGCACGTGTCTTTATGTTGCCTTGAGATGAAATTATGTCACATTCAGGTTTTGCCACAAGTGACAACTGTGCTAAATCTCCAGGGGACACTGAAGTGTGGCCAAATCGGTTGGCCAGCTGGACTCAGTGGCTGGCCTGATTGGCTCACAGAACCAGGAAATGTTGCATGAATGGATAGGAGCCCAGATGGACCATATGGCCATACTGTAGTGAGGATCCAGTCCAAGCGCACACGCACGCACATATACACACATGTACACACATACACACACACACACTCTCGTGTCAACTGTCCCACTAACATTAAAACCACAACCTTGTTATAAAAGCCAAGCTAGCATATTAGTTTCACAGATGTTTCTGTGTGTGTGTGCTACCAGCTAATACTCTCTGTCCTTACTATGTCTCCATCCTCACTTCCATTCAAGACCATGTAACACATTTCCTCTCTGTTCCAACACACACTGCCTTGCTCCCACACACCACACAGCTATTTATACCACAGCCTATTATTTCCAGCTCATGTCTTTTTAATGAGAGTTGAGAGTAGCACCCTGCATTTGTGAACAGGTGCTTTATCTGCACTCAGCCATCCTGCTCCACTCTGCTTCATCCATCTGTCTCAATGAAAAGTGATGAAGAAGGAAGATGAGTACAGACAGTGAGGAGGAAAAGAAGATGTGCATCATATTTTCCACTACAGAGACCATTGAACAGTTCAGCCTCTCCATAGGTGAATAATCTCCATGTGTACAGAGTGAGCCAGAGGATGACTGTGGAAGTGGCTGAACATGTGTGCCCACTGAGGACTGTTAGCTCATCTTATTTAATGAGGCCGAGAGGAACATCCCTCTCCCTCATCCATATCTACAATTCTTTCTTTTCTCTTCCGTCTTCCATATCAGGCTTCACGGCTCAGTGTGACACATGATGAGAAGCATTACTGAAGTATGATGTAGCCAAACATTAGCTGACGTGTTATAAATCATTTGACAAACATCTTAGGCAGGTTATTTTCCCTTTTACAAGCTTTGCGCTTTTACAATGGGCTGACTGTGTAGACTCATATTCTTTAGACATTGTTCCAGCCAGAGAAACCCCGAGCAGACCTTTTTTTTTAACTTACTTTTTTATTTCAAACATACATACACACAACACATACATTAGGAACGCACATTAGGAGATACTCGTACAGTTTCAGTTCTAACATATAATCATGCCCTCATTTCCTATCTTCAAATATTCCGTCCCTCTTAAAAGGAGGTGAAATAATCAACATGTAACAATGAGTACATACCTTTACTGTCGAGCAGACCTCTTTCAATAGTGGGACAGAGGCTGGCAGCTGCTTCCATTAAGATCTGGAGTGATATATGTCAAGCAAACTAACTGTTTGAGCGTTTGCAGTGCTGTGAAAGCTGGTAAAAATAGATTTCTAGAGTAAGCCATTTTGGAGCAGTGTAAAAGGAGGTGGGACAGTTACACTAGTTAGATACAGACAAAGAGAGGTTGGTAACAGCTCAGACACATCTACAAAGTCATTTATGTAGCAAATTAAAATCCTGGAAATGCTTTGAAGAAGGTTTATGATTCAAAATTTGGATTCAAGAATAATTTGAAAGAGTACTCCCTGACAGAACCTGACAATGGCCATCAGACCTTCCACATCTTCCAAAGCCTAAAGGGTGTCAGCTTTCCTTTTCAAGAAGCACAAGTGTGCTGCACATCCAGCCATTCTTTCATCCTCTTCTCACTGTGCTCCACGCGGGCGCACACTGGCCTCTGTATCAGCAGACCACCTCTGTCACTGATCCCCCCGCTGTCAGTCAGTCTGTCTGTCTGCCTGTCTGTCTGTCTGCCTGCCTGCTTGTCTGTCTGCCTACCTGCCTGCTGCTGCTATGAACCCAGGGGGAGAGGGGAGGAGTAAATGAAGCTCGACAGAGGCAAAAGGGTGAAAATGAGAAAGCAAAAGATGGAGGAAAAGAAGAAGAAAGGGAGAAGAAGGGGGGGGGGATCCATCAGGCACTCTCAGACCAGAAGAATGCTTCACTACTCCTGTGTGTGTGTGTGTGTGTGTGTGTGTGTGTGTGTGTGTGTGTGTGTGTGTGTGTGTGTGTGTGTGTGTGACAGAGAGAGAGAGACTGTGTGTCTGAGGGGTCACAGAATGAACATGTGTTTTAGAATAATCCATATTTTAGCATCCCTCATCCTGGACAGAATCTAACTTCTAATAAACTTTTTGGTGGACGTTGGTTTGAGAAAGTGACCCAAGTGGCGGGACAGAGAGGTGTGGGGCGATACTGGCCCCTTTACACATCTTTCCACAATGTTTGGATAGGATGACCATCAAAGCCACGTATGGGAGCATCTGCATTCATAATGTTTCTCCTCGACTCTGATGTTACGTTATGTTAGTGTTACGTTGCCATTCATGACATTACGATGCGGTGAGCAGGCAGCTGGCCTTTATCTGACCTGCTTACTGAATCAGTCATCATTGTTTGGCTCATGTAACTGATTCTAAAGTTAGATGTTTACGTGTCTCTGTGTGTGAATATAGTTCTGTTCAAGATGCCCATGGCGCCTGTGTTTGCATGTGAGAGAGCGTGCAGACAATTCAATCTCATAAATCCTTGAACAAGCTTTCTGGTGAACAGGTTCTAAACCTTGGCCAACAGCTGGCCTCCATTAATACAGCTCTGGGTGTATGTCTGCAGGTATGTGTGTGTTCCAGAGCCTCATTATTACCTGAGGGAAAGAGTGGCCTTGTATGGGGAAGAAAAATAAATGCGAGTATGCAAGGCTTTGTCTGAGTGCATGTGTGTGGATTGGTGTTGAAAACAAGGAAAAGAAATCAAGAAATGAAATGGGAGAAGAGGGAGGGACGCAGATGGAAGAAACAATGGTGCCTCCAAATGGACGTGATCTTTTGTCCTTACCTTCTCTGCAGCTCCATCTCTTCTGGTGTGGGGCCATTCTGAACCTGGGGGCCCTGTCTGGGCAACGTGGGGCCTGTAGGGGGCGACACACACACACACACACACACACACACACACACACACACACACACACACACACACACACACACACACACACACACACACACACACACACACACACACACACACACACACACACACACACACACACACACACACACACACACACACACACACACAGCTCCTGTTAGACATTTAGCTGACATCCTCATTATAACTGACTATTTAAACACCCCAAACACAGCTCTACGGGAAAATAAGTGAACAACAGGAAATAAGTGAAGCATGAGCTCACCCAGCACCAACACTATTTTAAATAACAGTAGCCTATAACATCAGTCAGTTCTTAATGGAAATATTAGTTTTTACACATGAAATTAAAGTACAGTATGTTAAATACAATGAAAGGAATATGTGTTACCACTGTGTTATTAAAATAAAAATCAAGTGATTGTCAGTGCTCATGTTTCATTTAAGAGCACAACTTAAATCCTTCCCCCTGCATGAGCATGTCGATGTATGTGGACGCTGATCGTTTCTGTCTGGGAGCTCAGGGACAGTCTGTGTTGGTCAGCTTGGTCACATTAGTTTCTGGAGCAGCACAGGAGCAGAGACGCCCCCAAAGTACTCACTGTGAAGAATGGCTCCTTTCTGATTACCAAATGTATTTATGCTATGTTTTATAGAGCTGAAAAGATTAGTTGATTAAGCAATTAGTCAATCAACAGAAAGTTCACCGGCAACTACTTTGATAAAAATAATGAATCACTTCAGTTAATAAGATTTGCTCTGCAAGTCAGTCTGGCCAAGAGCCCATTCAAGCCCATTTACAATTTTTCCAAATCGAGGCACCAATCACAACCGTTGAGGCGGGCTTTACACGATGACGATAGCGCAGCGACGGCAAGCAGCTTTTTGTTTACATTCAACATGGCGGCCACTGAAGCACAGCAACCTGTTGATGCCGCTGTCACTGCTACATCACCCAGATCGTTGCTCTGATTGGTTGAAGGACTATCCAATTGCGCCCAGAGGCATTTGAGCGGCGTCCGTTGGTGACGCCCCTTTGGAAATGGGCTGTGAATGAAGCTTGCCCAGACCCACTCTCAGTTACAACTGAGAAGGGTCTGGTGTCAACCAGGCTAGGCCTAACCTGAAGGATCAACACAAATACAAAGACAGCTTTCTGTGTTTCCATCTGCTTCTCAACCACTTCATATCAACCTATGAGCCTAGAACTGAGCAGCTGCTTCTGCAAAGACGAAATAAACACACACACACACACACACACACACACACACGCGCTTCTGGGTCTGGATGGAGCAGATTTGACTTCAGTAAGTATTCAGCCAAGTGTTAAATGTCTGAAGCAACAGAAAGAGATGAAGCAGGCTGAATCTGGGCTGCAGCCAGCCTGATGACTCTTTCTGAATACCAACGTGCTCACACACACTGACCCTAGTTAACACCATCATTGGTGTCGGCATTTGCTACTTTTCCACAGGAGAAGCTCAGACACTAACAAATCTCTTACGGAACCTTTTCTTGCTCCTTGTTATTGACCAATGTTGAAAACATGCAGGTTTGTGAGTGAAAAGACACATCACTCTGTAACATAACTCTGAGAGTGGCACCATGAAATGATCTCACAACACTCACCGGTCAATGCCCTGTTACCATCACATAGTTCACATTAATAAACATAAACATATGTCTCATGCAGAAACATGTTGGCAGCCAATCTGACCTCTGCTAGAGATCAGTCTGGAGTATTTACAATAATACACAGCGTCTCCAGGGAACACAGAGCTAGCTCTCTATCTGCCATGCTTATCCAAATCATCTCATCTTATTACCATCTTGACGGGTTCCTTCTTGTATGGGCTCAGGTGAAATAGTATTGAATTAAGCCCACAGTCAGCCAATATCTGCAACTGTAATCGCTGACATGGTCTCTCGTCTCCGTCTTCCGTTGCCTGTGGGTGTAATTGCGTTACTGTCAGCTCTAATAGCTTACTGTGTGTGCTAATGACAGAACACAGGCAGCAGCCAACAGGGCAGGAGACAAGACTTAAGATCAGATAAACAGGCCTAACATTCCTATTACACATTACTTATTATCTAACACAAGTCATATATGGCATCTCACTTCTAAATGTTAACGTCACAACAGCCACTAGACCCAATGACTCTCAAGGTGCCTTCAGTCCTTTTCCCTTCTCGTCAAATGGAAGTTCTTACAAGATCAGAATTGATTTAATGATCCAAGACAACAGCACTTAGACTTGGCCCTCTTCCAAAAACACAATCAGACACAATGCTGGGAAAGACAGGGCAGAGAGAGAAGGCATGCTAAAGGTAAAGCTAAAGGGAGGTATTCACAGACCGAAGAAGACAGAGAACAAGGACAAACTGTTTTCAATATCTCCTCGGTAAAGCTGATAATAGTTCATGGGGCTAATGTAAAAAAAAACATTTCTACAACTGATAATGACGTTTTCAAAGTCACACACACACACACACACACACACACACACACACACACATCCACACAGTAAAACAACTATAGACGTCTGTTCCCATCCCTCTTGTATACCTACATGAAGGCAGCGTCAGTGTGGGCCTCCTCTGGCAGCAAACGTAGCGCCACAGTCCGTGTGGGGCCCCGTCTGACCCATTGCCAGGCCCCAGTGCCAGCACCACCCTGCTGCCAGTCCCCCCCACCAGCCCAGCTCCCCCAGTACAGTCCTGGGAGCTCACATACAGAACCATAGCTCAGGCTTCGGAGGTTCTTCTTTCAATTTCCTGTGCCTTAGCCCTGCATCATCCCCCGCTGGAGGTTTGTAAAGCTCAGATGGTTATGAACTAAAGTTACACAAAGAACAGACAAATACAAATATTGAGCCGTCTTCTGCTGCAGTAGCTGGGCAACTTCTTTATTCTCTGATGCCTTAATATCCTGATGGTACACCTTTAAAGATGACGCTGAAATGCCTGCCTTTGTGCCGGCTCTCCAACAGATTCGAATTGATGGAAACAAAGGAAGAGGAGAGAGATGGAGAGTGGGAGGAACATAAGAGGCAGAGAGGGAGAGAAAGACAGAAAATGAGAGCCAGACAGAGATACAGAGGCAGAGAAGGAGACAGAAATAGAGAGAGAGAGAGATAGAGAGAGACAGAGAGAGAGAGAGACAGAGAGAGAGATAGAGAGAGAGAGAGACAGAGAGAGAGAGAGAGAGAGAGACAGAGAGAGAGAGACAGAGAGAGAGACAGAGAGAGAGAGAGACAGAGAGAGAGAGAGAGAGACAGAGAGAGAGAGAGACAGAGAGAGAGAGAGACAGAGAGAGAGAGAGAGAGACAGAGAGAGAGAGAGAGAGACAGAGAGAGAGAGAGAGAGAGAGAGAGAGAGAGACAGAGATATGCGTACAGGATGTGGTGGGACTCTCTACCTGATGGGTTGGTCAGCCAGTTTGTACTTCCTTCCAATCTATTATTCATATGCTGAATAGAGAATAGAACACAGCACTGCTGCCCTCAATATCATTACGTGTTATGTGTGTGTGTGTGTGTGTGTGTGTGTGTGTGTGTGTGTGTGTGTGTGTGTGTGTGTGTGTGTGTGCGCGTGTGTGTCTTAGTGTGTGTGTGTGTGTGTGTGTGTGTGTGTGTGTGTGTGTGTTTGAGTGTGTGTGTGCGCATGCACGTGTGTTTGAGTGTGTGTGTGTGTGTAAGGATGTAATGAAGGATACTCAATGTCTATTTCAATTATTCATTAAGATCCCAGGAAGTAGCGAGAGTTTTTCGAGCGATACAGATAATTTTGCTTTTATTTGCTGAGTCTCTGACATTATGATTGCACTCCAATGTAGCCAACCTCCAGCAGACTGTTGACATATAGTGAATATGCATATGCACTTTTACATCAATTGAGCTAAGGTGTGATGAACTCTCTGTGTGCTATGCTGTACATTTACAGAAAGTGTTGAACACTGTCTGAATACAGGTGTGCAAAGAGCACTTCTCCTCCAGTGTTTGATTCAGTCACATTCCAGAATCTCTTCATGGGCTGCATGGCAGCACCAGCAACATTTCAAAATACTATGAAGCAGAGAAAGCGCCCAATGATGATGGTTTAACATGGTTATATGCCCTTTCATCACCAACCTATGACAAATACACTGTACTGCCTCTGCCTCCCCACAGTACCTCAGAGACTTTGATGGTCGCTGTGAAATAGTTACCTGCTCACCAGGAAATAAAAAAACAAAAGCTGATATAATACATAAAGCAGTACATGCAAAAAGTAAACATTGTTGTTTCTACTGACTGTGGCTGTGATTGTGTGTCAATGTGTTTGCTAATGCTGTCTGTACTGAGAGGTACTGAGATGAGCAGGAGACATCGTTATGAACATAGGAACACAGGTAAGATACTAGCCAATCAGCTACGAGGGCCAAAGAGCATCACACCAGAGCATTATTAATAGGTTTAGTGTCCATGTCCGAATCTGTACTCAACTCTAATGGTATGGAGGACCTTCTCAATAATCTCAGAATAACCCCGTGGTCCCCAGACCTGAAGGCTATCACACAGGAAGTGACAACCACAGCTATGTTCTCCACGCACGCCGGTAAATCCCCGGCCAATGATGGCTTCCATCAACCTTCTATAAGAAGTTTTCATTGCAGCTCTCTCCTCACCTAGTTTCCATTTTTTTCAGTCTATTTTGACGGATCGATTTATTAGTTGTTTGCATTACGAGCTGAAGATCAAGTATTACACACTATGGCCCTCATTTATCAACCTAACGTAGAAACCAGGGCAGATAGGAGCACAGAAATCATCTTACGGCAGGCTTCACGTGTGATTCATGCAACGTTCGTATCACACCCATCAGAGCGTAAGAATGGTCCTACATTGATAAATGCAGCGGCTGGAAACAATCGTAATTTACATATCACGCCCCTATATATTCTGGGTTTTGAGGCCTCGCCCCTACAATGTACGACATGGCGAGACGTAATCTGTCTAAGAAGCGGCACTGTTCAGAGGTGGAGACTGAAACCCTGATATCTCAGGTTCAATTTGGCAGCCTGAAAACTGGTATTAAAGGCTGTAGAAAGAATGCGGAACGGAAAGAGATCACTGATGCAGTCAACAGTGTTGCCGTGGTAAATCAGACTCCAGCTGAAGTTTATTTAATTTATACATCCTTGACGTATGCTATAATCCTAATAGTAATATACAGGCTTATATCGCAATCTCTTAGGCCTACACCTACCTATATTTAAATAAACACACAGTAGCGGAGTTTATGCAGTGTCTTATTTTACTCATGCTTTTTTCATCGTTCACTGTGGCCATTAACAATACTTTAAAAGAGAAATGAAAACCTGAAGAACAAATACATTTTTTTTTTAATTGTAGCCTACGCTCACGTTCAAATTGATAAATGCCTTGCTTTGCGTAGGAATCGGCGTACGCCCGCCCTACGCACGTTTTAGGTCGTACGCACATTTCATAAATGATGGCCTATGTGTTTATTTGATATATTTACCACTACACTACCACAGCATGTCAGTAGACTTTATGAATGACAACGCACAGCAAAGGAAGGAATAATTCAAAAAAGATGACAAAAAGGAGACAAAAGGTGACGAGAAGAGAAAAAGACAAAGTGAACACCAAAGGAGAGACGGAGTGTTTATCCGGACGGTGGACATGGACGGACAGGGAACCACCCAGAGAAATCAGCTGTCATCAAAGCTGCCATCCATCTATGTTTGTCTGAGTGAAGAGCGGACACTGTCCCATGCCAACAGGTCAAGGTCTTTGTGTACATGTGCTGATGAGCATTAGTCCAGTATGTCCATCCATCATCCCGTCCTAGACCGACAGACTACAGAGCACCCA
>CM042332.1:4200710-4293210 GCA_023566125.1 Zingel zingel
CGGTCTCTGGTTTGTCCACCAGAGAGCTCTGACAAGGGTAGGGTAGGGTCTTCCACTGTAAAATGTCCACACAGCTTCAGAGATATGGCGTGTCACGCTAGCGGCTACACTAACCTGTGCAGTTGCGTAGCTTTCAGCTACAATGTTCCAGTCATTATACTGGACACATACACATACACATACACTATCAGCCATCTACATATACTTTGTAGTGTGTGTTTGTGAATTCTTGGTTATTTTTAATAAATATCCCTCCCAAAGTATTATATTATACTTGTTGTTTATGACATTTTGAATCTGCATACTCATAACTCTTCAAAAGATCAGGAGACCATGACAACTGTGGTTCCTCCAGTCTTGCTACTCTGTCGCTGCATGACAACTAGAGCGCAGCTTAACCAATGACATTACAGAATGGCTCTGCAGCCAATCAGGAGAAGTCTCCACAGAGGCCTGGCTTCCGGCTGAAATGTGCCTGAGGCTGGTGTGACTGAATGGTTAAATGTTAAAACACAAACACACACACACACACACACACACACACACACACACACACACACACACACACACACACACACACACACACACACACACACACACACACACACACACACACACACACACACACACACACACACACACACACACACACACACACACAGTTTGTGCAAGAAAGCAGCGGCAGAACAGCTGCATGACGCTGAGTAGAGATGAACTCATTCTACCTTTTCTCTCCTGATTCCTTAATAAACACAAAACCTCTCAACTACAAGCTAAGATGTTCATACGCCAACATTCTCCAGACTGGAACGTTTATGATTACGTTTATGTCAGTAGTCAAACTGACATAGATGAGATGAGAGATGTTAAACCAGTACCTAACTCCTTTTTTAAACTGGATTTGATCTTCCAGATGAACTTGGTCCTTTCTTTGTCTTGGTTGTACCTCCATGACGCGTTTGAGACGTCGTTGTGATAGTAGTCAACGCTTTCAGTTCCATTTACTTTCTTTTTAATAAGTTACAAGGCAGATGGATAAGAAGGTTAAATGTTTACATTACGTTATTCTATTTTTGGGTTAATAAATGATTGGTTTAAACTGGTGAAACCTCTGTTATAATCTCTGCTTGTCTCTGATTCTCACATGGGAACTGGAAACAATAAAGCTCATCTGCGATTTTAGGATAGCAGAGTTGTATTCTGATCTACAGACTATATCCCTAATACAACAACAATTAGACAATGACGTTAGACCTGTTTAAAGTGAACTTGGCCTGATTTGGTCCTGTAAGTAGATGAGGTCTGCAGCTACAGTCTGTGGAATAAAAACCTGGACAATGTCAAAGTAGCTTTTTGTTGCTTGATCTCATGTAAGATATCTTCTGGGATCAGCTGCTTAAATCAAGAGAACTCAAATGATGCTCTATGCAGGAAATAATGAAAAAATGTACTTACTACCAACACAGATACATCCCACTCAATGTTCACAAAAGTCTGGACTAATCTAGTGACTAAACACTGCTCAGCTGACAGTCCACTTCATATCTAATGCTTCAGAGTAGCAGTGGGGCGTCCTGGTAGCCCAATACTGAAAGCTCATTCCACATATCCACAACATGTCCAGGAGTGTATCAATCTGTCCAACACACCACACAGAGCAGGCCTACCTGAGTCCTGGGAGTTGAGCACCTCCAGGGCGTGCATCATGGCACTGGCAAACACGTTGGCGTCCTCCTTGCTGCCGAAGTTCAGGCCGTAGACCTGCCGGGCGTCCCGCCACTGGTGGAAGGTCTGTGTGGCCTGGTTGTACTTCAGCCCCTTGGGAATGGCACAGTTTATCACCACCTGGAGAGGTCCATGATGAGCGGGTGGGGAAAGCGAAACGAGGAAAGTGGAAACATCTTTTAGAAATGATTTACGAGGTAGCATTTTTAAAGTAAACCAATCAGAAACTGTTTAAATCACAGCTTTATTTACAGAGCTACTAAGAATATTGCAATGTTTCTGACGTGTCGAGAGCTTGAACTGACGGGAAATAGCCTTGTGGAAAGGAAAGCTTAAATGGGGCAGCATGTTTTAAGGCCGACCTGAGATTTATGACTCTTTCTGTCAGTCATGACGCTCGCTCTGTCCACCTGCCGCTCACAACAGCTCACAACACACCCACATACTGGAAAAGCCCAAACTCATGAAACACAAAGTGACAATACTGGGGCTCTGCAGCCATTATGTGCTAAAAGCTCCTTTTTACGGTATCTGCTCGTAAAGAGACTTTATGATCCACTCACTCTGTGTTTACGGTGCTTTGGATGCTAACCTCAGGGATGTTCAGTGTCCTGGGCACACGGCCAAGTCAAGAGTTATTGAGAACCTTAAGGACTGGGACTCCCTCTACTTTTGCAGCCTCCATGCACACAGTGTGACGGGTCTTTATCTGCTTATCATAATGGTGGAAAATCACTTTCATCTGATTTAGCTAAAACCCAATTGTGTAATGTGGTTTAATCCCTGTGTCAGCTCATGTCCAAACTAATAAGAGACTGAATCCAAACCATTCTCCTACAGGGACGCTTGTCTTTCAGGAACCTCACGGTGACACAGAGAGGAAACTGTTCTGAGACCTTCCTTCATAAAGCCATATGTTCTCCCGAGCACCGTAACACGTGGGACCCCTTAGCTGAAAGAGAGACCCCCTACTACATATATTGTATAAAATGAAGTTGCATATTAAACTGGGCCTACAATAACATGTAGGGCGGCCTAAAGCCTTTATACATACCTTTTTTGCATAGAATATTTTAGCTATTCAAATAGTCTAATAATTGTCGACATGATTTTATAAATCATCTTTTAATGTTAAACATACATGAGGCACACATCTGTGGATGGCCTTAGTGACTACCTTGACTATAAGCTAGTAAGCAGTGGGGATTTATATTCACTAATAGTATCCTAGTAGCCTGGATGCCAGCCGATCTTAGTCCCGCCCACAACATTCGAGGTCGGGAAGTTCGCATTCTGACTAGAATCTGAGTATGACAATGTCAGGCTAGTATCCTAGATTAATGTTAAGACTTTTAAAATCTTGAAAAAACTTTCAAAATATAATAATTTGGAGCCCCCCGGCATTGACTCTGAAGACCCCCTAGGGGTCCCGGACCCCCTGTTGAAGTTCCCTGCCCTAGTTTACTGAACAAGGTGTAGTGCTGCCATGATATAACCTGTGGTTATGCTAATGTTTGTTCCTCACATACAGTAAGCCTTCTTCTGTTGGTGACGGACTGAGCATTACAACAAGCAGCCAGTAAACTGAGATGGAGGAGGTCCAGATGCTTATTGTCGCTGGCCACACAAACTGAGATTCAGCCTGAACCCGCTAACACAGACGTCCCAATGCTTTTTTATTATTTGGTCACAGCAGGATGACAAACAGTCCAGCGTCAGAGTGTCTTTTATGATCACATTCTCCCTGTTTTCTCATCTGCTCCCATTTTGATTTACTCTTAACACTTCCTCCATATGTATTTCTAATGTCAATGATACAATTGTTGCTCTAAGCTGCTCTGTTCTCACTGAAATAATTCCACTCAGTTCCACTTTGTCAGCGACGCTCACATACTGTGAAACATCGACAGGAAGTGTTGAGTTTCATTCACAGTAGCTAAACATTGATCAAACACACACACACACACACACACACACACACACACACACACACACACACACACACACACACACACACACACACACACACACACACACACACACACACACTACACAGTTCTTTAGCTGACTGACAGAACATCACTTTGAAGGCATTACATGCTTTTGTAATTGTGATTCTGAAAACCCAACACCACAGAAAATGTTACAGAAAATAGAGATTTCAGTTTACAATTTCAAACAGCAGTTATTCAACCTTGACTTCCACTGTAAATAAAGTGTTAGATCAGACCAACTGACTCCAGGCATTGACTGAAGAAGGGTTCCACCCACCTGGTGATCCTGGATCTTGCGTCCCACTACACGGAAGGCGTTGTTGCCCGTATGGTGGTAGATGTGGACCCTGCTGAAGCCCGTGGACCCTCCAGCTGGGACCCACTTCTTATTGGCGTCATCGTACACCATGACAGCGGCTCGTGCCTGGCAGATACTCTGTTCACTGCAGAGACACAAAGACAGGAAATCACGATACAATCATGCATTTCAGCTGCTGATAATTCCCCCAAAACACGGTGTACGATGGTTTACTGATGCCGACTGGAGGGAGATAGACAACCATCTTAAAGACGATGTTCTGAGCTGTGATACCATGGTGATCAGTCAGGCCATGTCACTACTGCTGTCATTAACTCCTTTCACAAAAAAGACAAAATGAATGCTCATTTACAATCTGTTGCTAAATATTTCAGCGAGTCTCCTACTACTGCACAGGCTGCCACACTGATGCCAAATAATACCTTTATTTTGAAAACCATGCTAGCTTCACTACTCCTTTCACTTTTTTTAAAGTCAAACTAAGTTTGTGATATTACATGTTTTGTCCTGAAACTGCCACTGTATCTGAGTGTGCTATCAGTGAGCTTATCTGTTTGGTTAAACATAATATTACATTTCTAATAATTCATCACAACACAATCTCTAACATTGGGCCATCAGTGCTGTGAAGAGTTCTTTAAAGAGTAAACAGTACTTTCCTCCACGACATCTTAATATTAATAATAATCCAGTTTATGGTTCCCTTAAACACACAGAAGAGTGAAGGAGGACAGGTGATTAAGACAGAGACAGAAGGGGACATGTAGACACAGACAGAAGGAGACATGAAGACAGAGACAGAACGGGCCATGAAGACAGAAGGGGACATGTAGACACAGACAGAAGGAGACATGAAGACAGAGACAGAGACAGGGTCTTCAGACTGCAGTTACAGCCCACCAGCACCAGGGGGAGCTGACATCAGACCCATTCAGACCATTTCTGCCCTGAGCGCCAAACTAATGAATGTGTATGTATTATCTGTCTCTAAATAACAAGCTCACAGAGAGTTCAGTGACATGTGACTGATAGCTGGACACCTAGCAGCATATTTAGTATCACAGTTGCACTCTCACAAGGCCAATTCAAATCAGCAACAGAGGCTGAGATATCATTTCCCATGATGCCTTCAACATTATTTTGTTAGACCATCACTGTCTGGTAAATAAGGGTAATTTTTCTCAGAAAATCTTGTCCAGAGACAGACAATATAGAACTTTATCACAGATGGGTAGTACTCCTCCTGACAAGTAACTACTAATACCAGAGATCGACAGAGGGGAAAGCACTACAGTGCTATGAATTTGTGTATGTCACAATCTGAATACAAGTAGAGAAAGAGACAGACCCAGGACACAATGAGATCCGATCACTCAGACCACATACGGAGGTGGTCTGGACCGCATCATTCTAACAGAATTGAGAACGGGAACGTGTCCTGGGCCACATTAAGGACCGCCTACTTAACTGTGAGCAGAACAACGGACTCATTCACTGGCTTTGTCCACGTCTGTGCTATAGGCAGCTCTGTGAATCTTGGCTGTCTTTGTATTTTAAAACAGTAGTATTTTGAAAGTATTTCTCACGCCACAGAAAGTGAGAGGATGGTGTGTTTTGGTTGGCTGCCTGGAAAAGGCGGCTGTGTCGCGCTGGGAGACAATAGTCTCATAAAATGTACCTGAATTCACCAATATGTAGGACATTACTGCAGACATTCAATTCTTATGTTGCAACTTCTGCTGTTGCTATTCAGAAGCTGGTGAGTGAAACGGTTTCACTTCCCATAACTTCTTCACAATAAAAGCTAATTAAAAGCAAAATCAGGAAATTTAAGGTCTTCATCAGCAGTAAAGTAACACTCTAAGTGAAGATAAAAAGTGAAATAAAGCAGATATAATATAGAAACTAAACTTCAAACCACAGACATTCAGTTAGAAGCTACAAACACTGCGACTTTTAAAACCCTTGGCCTCTCCTGCACAGGTCCCGCCAGAGACAGTTTTTGGTTTTAGGTTCATAAAGTGTTTTTGTGATGCTGTATGATTTATGTGAGTGTAACAACTGAAATGTATTTATTTATTTATATATTTTTCATTCAAACATGTATTTTTGTAAATGCAAACAGGAAATGATGAACATGTTTATTTGCATACAGAGAAAGAAAATCAGATCCGATCACAAGTGTTAACTCAGGACGCATGTGGACACACATTCTGCTGCCAGGTGGAAACAGGGCCTTTTAAAAAGGATCTGTTCCAGGCAAGGTTATAATCGTTAACAAAAACGAACGAAATAACAAAAACTAGGTGAGAAAAAGCATTGTTGTTAACTGAAATAAAAATAAAAACGAGGCATTACAAAAAAAATGACAACTAAACAAAAACTGTAATGTCTGTTTGCAAAACTAACTAAAATAAAATAAAATGATCGAGTAAATGTCCTTAGTTTTTGTCTTTGTCGATGTCTTTCATAGAGCAAATAATGTTATAGATCTCTCTGACCATGACATTTCCCGTAGACATGTATAGTTTCCGACTGGGAACCCAGAAATTCCGACATTCCACCTCAAATTGAATGGCGTCATCATGCCGGTACCGAAAATCGGAAGAAAGCGGCAGAGTCCTATTTAATTATAACTGTGTCAGATAAAAGCAAGTGCCTTGCAGTGGAAGGTGGTAAAATATATGGACAATTTATTACAGGGGGAAAAAAAGTACATTTGAGAAGCGCACACAAGCTAGGAGGCTAACCTAGCTTACCTTAACAAGGTAAAGGAGAATGCAAAGCCTCCCTCCTCCGAAACAGAAGCTAACCCCGGTACAGGGCATGGATGTATGGGTACAGGGTATGGATACAGGGCATGGATGTATGGGTACAGGGCATGGATGTATGGGTACAGGGTATGGATGTATGGATACAGGGCATGGATGTATGGGTACAGGGTATGGATGTATGGGTACAGGGTATGGATGTATGGATACAGGGCATGGGTGTATGGGTACAGGGCATGGATGTATGGGTACAGGGCATGGATGTATGGGTACAGGGCATGGGTGTATGGGTACAGGGCATGGGTGTATGGGTAAAGGGCATGGATGTATGGGTACAGGGCATGGATGTATGGGTACAGGGCATGGATGTATGGATACAGGGCATGGGTGTATGGGTACAGGGCATGGATGTATGGGTACAGGGCATGGATGTATGGGTACAGGGCATGGGTGTATGGGTACAGGGCATGGGTGTATGGGTAAAGGGCATGGATGTATGGGTACAGGGCATGGATGCATGGATGTATGGGTACAGGGCATGGATGTATGGGTACAGGGCATGGATGTATGGGTACAGGGCATGGATGTATGGGTACAGGGCATGGATGTATGGTTACAGGGCATGGATGTATGGGTACAGGGCATGGATGTATGGGTACATGGCAAGGATGTATGGGTACATGGTAAGGATGTATAGGTACAGGGCCAGGCAGCATGACAGAGACAACAGCAGGACAGAGATCACTACAGGAAGGCTTTCACTGGCGACCCGATAGCTGCTGGTTAGTAAATACGCAGGAACACCAGAAGCGGGAGGAAGCGTGGGTTAATATGTGGATTATTCTGGGATGTCTACACAACTGTGTGAGTCGACTGACTTCAAAAAGTTCGCCACTTTACTCGAACCAAAGTTGAAAACACCTGTTCATGTCTGTCTTCTTTAGTCGGTTGGCTATTTCGTTTTTTTCCTGGAACACGTCACTTACACATTTTGCTCTTACTGCGGCGTCTTGTGTAGACTGTTTACATATTTATGACCATAAGTAGGCTACATTTTATGTACTGGTGTTATTGTTGAATACATTGTGAATACATATTTCTAAAATTGTATGATGTGATTATTACACAATATTTTTTGAATCCCCTGACAAATAACCCATATTACAAAAAAGACTAAAACTAATAAAAACTAAAACTAAAACTAAGCATTTTCAAAAAATAATAACTATAAATGAAACTAGCAAACCCGCTTTAAAAACTCATTAAAACTAAACAGAATTTGAAAACAAAAAGTCAAAACGAAATAAAAATAAAAACTAATGAAAAATGCAAAACTATAATAACCTTGGTTCCAGGGCATGAAAATGGAGACAAGGAAACACCGAATGAGGCTCTTAAACGTGCACACACTGCTACTGAACATGCACTCCAGGTTTGAAATAACTTTCTGTTACAAGACTGAATCTTCTTGAAACAGCTCTGTAACGTGTGTCCCCTGTGTGCCCTCTACACAGTCAAGGACACACACACACACACACACACACACACACACACACACACACACACACACACACACACACACACACACACACACACACACACACACACCTCTGCTAATGTGCTTCATAACAACAAAAGAAGCTGAACTGCGGCAGTATGAACTCATACTGCCATTTGTTGTTTTGTCCCATGATGCATTAACACCTCAGCACATATGGAAGTGGCTAACTGTGAGCAGAAACTAACTGGAGAGGAGAAAAGAAATCAATCAGGAGAATTCATTCACAACCTTTTACAGAACCTGCAGGCAAATGATTAAACCTTACATCTTTAAATGACACAGAGCAGCAGCTACAGTGGTTCCATGACTGGATGAAGCACAGGGTAAAGTCACCCACATTCAAAGTGGAGATTTCAGCAGACACACATCTTTATGCTATAAACGTCTGGTATATATAAAGTTAGTTTGATGCATGCTGACATTTTAAAAGAAATGTGATTTCTGATTCACAGACGGCCTGCACATTCAGACTTACACAGCCGCTGGGAGCCAGCTCAAAGCTGCAGTATTCCACCGCTGATTTTTCATGTGTCCGTGGAGTTGGTGGGACTACTTCTTGACCAGGTGCAGTCACTTCCTGGAGCTACTGGCTGCAGACACACTGAGGTGTGTGTGAGCCAAGGATTTCCACTGAATGCAGAACGTCTGCGGACCGGCTCCACTGCGGAACGGCTGCGTGCTCCGCCGTCCGTCAATACCCACCAGGTCCGGATTTGTTGCGGCACGGCTGCGGCCATGACTGACAGCTGTAGTCACGAGGACCCACGAGATCTCACAAATTCACGTAGAATACAACCACTAAACCAACACCAGTTAGTTTCCATCCAGAGGAGTAGAGGGGAAATGACGCTGAGCTGTGTTTTCAAGGTGTAGTGCAGGAAAATATGATCCGCCGCGAGCACGCTGGATTTTATTTTGAAAATTAACCGGATGTTTATTTTGTTTCTGTGCTCGACTTCCTATCTAGCGTCCGGCAAAAATAGAAGCTCTGCGTATCTGCTCCGGAGGGCTGCGGACTGACGGAGCTGGGACGGAGTAGGGACGCAGACGTTCTGCAGTCAGTGGAAATACACACATTGACTTTAAAGGAAACCTAATGACTCCGTCGACGTTCCGGAGACGTTCCGGAGACGTTCCGCAGACGTTCCGCATCCAGTGGAAATTGGGGGTAAGGACCAATGTCTTAACGACAGTCTGGTTTGGGCCTGCACTGCTCTCATGATTACATGCAGCCAATCACAGATGGCCCTTTAAACACTGAAGAATAATGATTGCATTGCTGCATGTTTTGTTGACTGTGGTCACTTTGGTCAGATGGAATGTCAGCGTGTTCTTATACCATGGAATAAATGCAGGACCACTGCAGAGACCACAGCCTCTGCCTGCAATGGTTTCAGTCACAAATCTCTACACAGTGTGCCTCCAACACACACATGTGCAACACACACATGTGCAACACACACACACACACACACACACACACACACACACACACACACACACACACACACACACACACACACACACACACACACACACACACACACACACACACACACACACACAGCGCATGTTTCTGTGGTGGATGTACTGTGGTTTGCAGGGTGATTCAGCTGAAAGCACTGTGAGCAGAAAGCCAGAGGAATCCATTCCAAAGTGTTTGGAGAGGAAGGAAATGTGGCGATTAAAAGAAGGAAAACAACATGAGGCATAAAGAGAAAATGTGAGGAGCACAGAGACACCGTGGCTTTTCCCTGGTGGTCCCATCACTGCTGGAGAATTCCTTTGACATTTATGCTTTCTTTCCTTGAGCTACAATTATCTTTTTTTTATCATTTACATTACTGTCTGCAGCATTGTTAATGGTCCTCTCTGAGATTAGTGTGCATTATGTGATATGATGTCAGCTGGGTTTCTGCTTGTTAAGAACCTGACTGGTGTGATCTAATCCTGTTGACCCTCCTCTTCTCTTCTTAACTCTTCCACTGAACACATCAGCTGTACCCCCCATCTCTCCACTGAGATGTGGAGCAGACATGCTCCACTATCAGCATGTCTGCATAAAGTGCCAGTTGTATGTTTGCATTGGGATCTCTATGTTTCTCCCAAAAGCCTTCTGTAGAGTTGTGGTCCTGCTGACAGCTACGTACGCATCAGACATACCGTGAGTTTCTGGGCTGTGTTTGAACTTAGACTGTATAATGTCTCAATACGAGACAGAAAAAAACTATCAATATTATGCTTTCATTTTGATTTCCAAGGTGAGTAAACAGCTTGAAAGGCACAGCAGTGCGATCCAGATATCCCTCTGCCTCTAGCCCAGTTACACACACACACACACACACACACACACACACACACACACACACACACACACACACACACACACACACACACACACACACACACACACACACACACACACACACACACACACACACACATATGAAGAATCTGCAGATCTGAGAATAGGAATGGGGAATAGGATATGAGATGAGAATATCTCCATTAATGTTAATGAGGCTCTGACTTAAGAACGGTTCTGATTTCAAAGAGGAACAGAACAGCTCCAGGGGCTTCACCGCCATAATGTCACATCCTGCCAGGATTGAACGCAGGGCGGGGGGTGTACAGAGAGCAACAGAGCTAGGAGTGCAGAGAGGACGAGAGCAGGATAAAGACTGGATCCCAGATGGTCCTCTGTAGACCATCGGCCCGCTACTCTCCTGTAGGTCACTTTCTTATCTGTGGCTACAAAATAAAAACTAGAGAAGCAGCAAGTCATTCCCTGACTGTACTGAGTCACTCCATCACTGCTACGGGTGGAAAGTGTGATCATTTCACTGCTGAAGGCCAAAGTTACATAACAAGCCAAGCATCTAAAAATAGAAACTAACCAAAAAGGGCTAAGTGAAACTCACTGAGTGTGTCTGACAAAGCCAGGCAGTGAGAGAGGACTCCAGCCGAGGGTTCTGGGTTTTGGGTCTTCTTCTGGTTCTGGTCATGGTGCAGACCATGCAGCACAGCTGGCCTCTGGTATGATGATCTCATTTCATTTTAAAGCTGCGCTTATTAATGAGGACTCATAGCAATGCCACCATCTAATGTGTTCTTTAATCATTGAATATGGAATCCTAATTAGCATAACTCATCATCTTTACATATAATCATCTTTGTAACCCTTCACTGCGCAGGTTGTACTGAAAGGCTAAATGCTGAATCCACCAGTGTGTGTTTTCATCTTAAACTTTGACCCTCTCATTGTGGTGTTTTCACTTCAGCAACGTTAACTGGACTTATGTTCTGCCGTACATGCAGATGACATGTCGGTAGATCGCCGCCTGATGACCTGCTTCAGAAGCCTCAACAACACGCGTCTGCCGCCTTAACAACACGCGTCTGCCGCCTTAACAACACGCGTCTGCCGCCTTAACAACACGCGCCTGCCGCCTTAACAACACGCGCCTGCCGCCTTAACAACACGCGCCTGCCGCCTTAACAACACGCGCCTGCCGCCTTAACAACACGCGCCTGCCGCCTTAACAACACGCGTCTGCCGCCTTAACAACACGCGTCTGCCGCTTTAACAACACGCGTCTGCCGCCTTAACAACACGCGCCTGCCGCCTTATTTTTTTTTTTTTTAAACACTTAATTTGTACTTTTCCAATTATCATATAAAACAATCGTATTCTCTATTTTACAAATAACCATAGAAAAACAATCCCAACAAGAGAAAGACAAAGACAGACCAAACCCAAAATCAACCTGACAGAGTTGTCACAGACAAAAAAAATATAAAATAAATCCTTATTACAGAGCTGACCAAGGGCAGGTGTAAACATTCAGAGTTCCAGTTCCAGACCAGGTAAATTGTTCACATAAGTTATCAGAGGGTCCCAGGTTTTGTAGAATCTGCTGATGGAGCCGTTGAGGGTACATCTGATTTTTTCCAGCTTAACGTTCTGCATAATGTCCCTAATCCAGTGGTGGTGTAATGGAGGAGTAGCAGCCTTCCATTTAAATAAAATCAAGCGTCTAGCTAATAAGGAGGAAAAGGCAATGACCCTCTGTAAATGAGCAGGGGGAACAGATCCCGTTGTATCAGAAAACCAACCAAAAACAGCAACCAAGGGAGAAGGTGAGATGTTATAGGCATAAGCATTAGAAATGACTTCAAAAAAGGATGACCAGAAAGGAACAAGTTTCGGACAAGACCAGAACATATGATAGGAAGTAGCTGGCGTCTGTTTACATCTATCGCATAATGGGTCTACGTTCGGAAATATTCTTGCTAATTTAGCTTTAGATAAGTGCAACCTGTGTAACACTTTAAACTGTATGAAACAATGTCTGGAACATATGGAAGAAGAGTGGACTCTAGTAAGAGCCATATCCCATTCCTCATCAGACAGCTGCACCCCCAAGTCATTTTCCCACTGTTCTCGAATATGTGACATAGAGAGGTTGCAGCTAACCATTATTATGGGAATAAATAAATGATATTCTGCTCTTATTCAGCATATTGACCCTTAGTAGGGAATCCAAAACAGGAAGGAGAGGGGAGTGTAGGAAAATTAGCAAACTTTTTACGAGTAAAATCTCTAATTTGCAAGTATCGCAAAAAATTATTATTGGTCAGACCGAATTTTCTGGATAGTTGTTCAAAGCTAGCGAAAGTATCATTAACATACAGGTCCTCAATACTATGAATGCCCTTGTCATACCAAATTTTAAAGCCACTGTCCATTAGGGATGGTTGAAAAAGATGATTGTGTATTACTGGTGAGTGAATAGAAATACTCTGAATACCCAGACATCTTTTGAACTGATTTACAATGCGTAGTGATTGAGTTACAATTATATTATCCTTAATATTATTAACTAGTGATGGTAGGGGTGCGCAGAGTAAGGTAGGGAGTGAGTGTGGGCTGCTTGTAACCTTTTCAATCTGGAGCCATGCAGGGATCTTATCATTCCAATCTTTTAACCACTGAGAGATCGCATTTAAATTTGCAGCCCAATAATACGTGCGCAAATTGGGAAGTGAAAGCCCACCTACCCTTTTTGGTCTTTCCATAAATTCTTTTATTATGTGAGCTGATTTATTATTCCATATAAAAGGAGGAAATCATTTGATTAAATGCCTTGAAAACAGATAGTGGTATATAAACAGGCAGTGCCTGAAATAAATACAGAAACTTTGGTACAATATTCGTCTTTACAGAATTTGTTCTCCCGATAAGCAATAGTGGCAAAATAGACCATCTTTTAATATCTTGTTTGCACTGTTCCAACAGAGGAGTGATGTTACTTTTAAATAGACTGTAATAGGATTTGGTGACTTTTACACCCAGATATGTAAAGGACTCGGCAGACAACTTAAATGGCAGATTGGGATATTCTCTGGCATTACTACTAATGGGGAAGTATTCGCTTTTATTAAAATTTAGTTTATACCCAGATATGTTACCAAATTCCCGCAAGATTTTAAGGATTTCAGGGGTAGTCGTGATAGGGTTGGTGACATATAGTAACAAGTCGTCTGCATAAAGCGAGACAGTGTGAGTTAGGCCACCACGTGAGCTACCTTGTATACTATTATTGCATCTAAGAGCTATGGCAAGTGGCTCTATAGCTAAAACGAAAAGCAACGGACTCACTGGATCCCCTTGTTTTGTCCCTCTGTGAAGCGGAAAATACTCAGATGAGATACCGTTGGTATAAACTGAGGCAGTTGGATCAGTGTAAATGAGCTTGATAAGGTGAGTGAAGTTAGGGCCAAAACCAAACCTGCCAAGTGTATGAAAAAGATAACCCCACTCAACCCGATCAAACGCCTTTTCGGCATCAAGCGATATTACTGCTTCTGGGGATGGAGTGCTAGATTCAGTATAGATGACATTAAACAAACGTCTCAGGTTAAAATAGGATTGTCTGCCCTGGATAAACCCAGTCTGGTCCTCCGAAATGACATGAGGAAGAATTGTCGCAAGCCGGAGTGCAATGGACAACACGCGCCTGCCACCTTAACAACACGCTGCCGCCTTAACTAAGTCTTAAAAAAAAAAAAAGCTGTTTGAGTGGCTGTAATGTACAAGTCGCATCAACACAGTCTGTAGGAAACAAGGTAACGGTGAGTTGTCAAGATACTACCAATCACAACGGAAAGAGCATTTGCTGGCGGTGAGTGTAACTGTCATTTATTCACATTTAAAGGGATAAATCGCCATTTCACCGCTGCGTGCGTCGTTGTTTGTGGGAGTTTGTCAACCAATGTGCGGGCAGCTGGGGCATGCCCGGGCAGAGACGGGGTGATGGACTTACCGGAGCGTTGGCATATGGCAGGCAGAGTGAGGCTTTCTTCTCTTGTTTCAACGTGAACACATGACGAAGAGACTGGAACTAACCATCACCTCTCGTGCGTGGATTCTCAACATCGCGGCTGCTGCTGCCCGGTCTTTGAGACACAGCTGTTGTCTGTTTGTTGTAATCACTAAACACGCTTCACAACACACAGTTAGTTAGCGTAGTTAAACACTACACAGTGAAATGACGTGTCCTGCGTTTTATCTGCTGGAGTGACTGAGCTCTGTTATCTCAGAGCTGGTTGTTTTGGAGAGGAGTTGTCAGGAGAAGTGGAAGAGAGCGTGTCACGGAGGAAAATGGGAGCCATGAGAGTAACACTGTTATAGCACATGTTTTTAAATAGTTTAATGAGCTTAAAATTGCACATTGCAACGGTTATTTTGAAAAGCTTATTTATTAAATATATATTATTATTTAAATGTAATATTTAGTGTTTAATGTAGTACAGTCTGTAGTCTACCCCCCCGTCAGATGGCAACCCTACCACCTTAACTAACACATTTTCTGTGGGAAACCCTGGCAACATTCCCTCTTAGCGATTAGCTTAGCACAGCACCATAGCAACCCTAAACAACAGGGGGTTAGCCACATCATCCCCCCAGCTCCACCCTCTCCTGTTACAACAGACAGCATGGCAACGGGCTTTAAACCAGCAGTCCACAAACCAATGGGTGACATTACTAATGCTGCGTCCATTATTGACTTTTACAGTCTATGGTTCTAGATAGGGAGGCACCACTCCAACCTTTTCTCTCCCAATACCGATTCAATTCCTTCTGCTGATACTGAGAAGTGTGTTCATCATGATTCAAGCAAAAAGGTTCCGAACTAAAACAATCTGTCATGTCACAGCAAACTGAACATATTTAGGAGGAAACTTTTTTTTTCATTTTCTAACATTTTATCGACCTAATGCAGAAAACAACTGGCAGATTAATAATTATTGGTTAAGCACAGAAGATATTTCTCTCCGTTTGTTGTTGTTTTAAAAGCATTCTTTCCATTACACAGTGAACACCCCATCATATAAAGTGAACCGCTCCTCCTACAGAATGGCTTTATAGATCATCATATTGTTCATAGAACAGTCTACAAAGCATTCATTTCCTAGTTCTGAGGGGGATTTCATTGAACTCTCAGCAGTGTTTCTTGGCTTCTCGTAGTTTCCTGTGAAATCACAGAGACTGTAAGCATTCCAGCTGCTGCCACAACAGCACTTTGACTTCTGGCTGTGATTAGCATAGCTTCTTTAGTGGCGGACTCATCGCAGTGGTATTTCTTTCCTCGGACTACTTCTCTCTCACTAAATAGACTCTGCAGTTTTTGCTGGAAACCATCCGACAGTAACTGACGCTGTTCTCTGAAAGGCCAGAGTCAGCTGTTTCCAAACTGGGGGAGGATGATAAATCCTGTGCAGCTGAAACAAAACATGCAATCAGAACCATGTTGTGGAACCTGGAATCCGGGGGGAGTCCTCGCTGGGAAAGGAAGGAGACAGAAGGACAGAAAGAGAGATGTGTACTGGGACAGAGGGATGTTCAGGGAGAAGTGCAGCTGGATGGAAGGAAGGAGCCCACATCTGCATCCTTCCTTTCCCTCGCTTTGCAACCATGTCTTCAAGCTTCAGCTTCTTTTTTTCACTCAATTTATAACTTTCTGCCTCACTGACTCACCCTCCGCTAACTATTTTCTCCTCATCTGTCTCTTTCTCTCCCTCTCATTAATCAGCAATCACTTGTAGTGTGGTGCAGCTCTGAGTGCTTCCAGCCCATATGGAAGTGATCAGGCCAGGAACAGACGAGAGAAGTCCCTGCTGAAGAGCTGCCTGCAGGTACTGCCAGGGTTTGGAAACGCAGTAAATGAGGACACTGGATTCCAAAGTGGGCACAAGGGACAAGCAGAGCTTCTTAACCCTTGTGTTGTCCTCCCGTCGACCATGCACTTGTTGTCCTCCCGGTCTGTTTTGCCAGTTTATAAAGCATGAAGTATAAATTATCACCCAATTCTGTGTTACATCTTCTCAACAACTTCTTTCCAACCTATTACCACTAGTTTTACACTTATTTTTTTTTAATATATGGTCAAAATAACGCATTTATGTAAAATTATACCTAATTTCTGAGTTAAAAAAAGACTAACAGTTGAGATCAACGGGAACATATGTTGATGGTTTATCACAGACTGGTATAAGTCAAAGTTTAGTCAGGATACTGTTTTGAAACCATTTCAATTTTTTTTAATGGCAGCCAATAATCACAATCGTTGTCCTGTTTTGGCTATTAATAAAGCATAAAGTATAAATTATCACCCAATTTTATTTTACACCTTCTCAACAACTTCATTCCAACTCATTACCACTAGTTTTACACTTATTTTTGGAATTTATGGTGAATTAACTTCATTTACATTAAACAATACCTAATTTTTGGGGTAAAATAAGCATAAATTATGAATTATTTTCATTATAGTTGAGCTTATAGTTCGTGGATAATCACTGACTGGTATATGTTAGTGATTAGTCAGGATATGGTTTTGAAACCATTTTATTATTTGTAATGGCAGCCAATATTCCCACCTGGTGTCTTCCTGGTAAAAAGTGACTTGGTCTGCTTTGCTTGTTAATAAAGCATAGACAATTATAATTAATCACTCAATTCTGTATTACCACTTTTATTCAACTTCATTACAATTCATCTCAACTAGTTTTACACTTATTCTTTTCTATTTATGATCAACAGACCTCATTAACATGAAAGTATACCTTCTGAGTAAAATGAGTTGAGGTCATTAGTTGTGTTTGGATTAATGGCTGGTATGTGACAATTATTATATCCCCAGGTTAAAATGAACTGATGCAATTGTATTCACAAACAAAGGAGAGCTACCAAAATGGAAAAAAATAATTTACGGAAAATTGTCTTGTCTCCATTTAGGAAAAGACACATGAAAAGGTGTTCTAACAACAAGTTTACAAAGCTGTAGTTTGAAGTTGTGTCTGTATGTTTGTATTTGTGTGTGTGTGTGTGTGTGTGTGTGTGTGTGTGTGTGTGTGTGTGTGTGTGTGTGTGTGTGTGTGTACATGCGCGCACATGTGTGTGTGTGTGCATGTGTGTGTCTGTGTACATTTTTATGTCAGGACAGCTCAATAGTGTGATATATTGCAGGTTTCAGCTGTTTGTGTGTGTGTGTGTGTGTGTGTTTGTGTGCGTGCGTGCGTGCGTGCATGCATGTTCATGTGCTGAAAAGCACAATAGTGTGATCTTTTGCAGGTCTCAGCTACTGTGTGTGTGTGTGTGTGTGTGTGTGTGTGTGTGTGTGTGTGTGTGTGTGTGTGTGTGTGTGTGTGTGTGTGTGTGTGTGTGAATGCATGTGCTGGAAAGCACAATAATGTGATCAATTACATGAGGTAGTTCTCAGCTGCTGTTTGTATGAATGTGTGTGTTTGTGGGGGTGGGGGGTGTATGTGTGTGTGCATGTGTGTGGGGGTGTTTGTGTGTCTCCGCATGTGCATTCATGTACGTGTGTGTGTGTTCATCTGCTGTTGAGCGCAAAAGTGCCCCATTGCTGTAAAATTAAATAAAACACCAAAAATTCAATGAAAGTAGTGATTATTAATATTACTTGCGAAGAACGTCATTGGGAACCATCCGTGTTATTTTTGGTTAATTTGGTTGAAAGAAAACCATATTTCTGATAAAGAAACTTTGAAAACGGGTCAGATTTGACCTGAAGACGACACAAGAGTTAAATGGTTTCAGGTTGTTCTTCTAAAAAATGTAATCATTTCATTTCAGCATTTTCAACCCCTACACAAAGTAAAAGCCGTTATCAAAGCAGTAGTCTCGCCAGATGATGGGGACTCGAGTCTGAGACTCGGACTCAAGTCACACTTAAGTCGCACAAACAGCTGACTTCAGACTTGACTTGCGACTCGACCCAAAAGACTTCAGACTTGACTCAGACTCGAGCTTCAAGACTCGTCAACAACCTGTTTTCATGGAATTATTGCTTTTTAAATCTAAATGTATTCATGTATTTCTATTTTCTTTCATTGGCGCATATACGTTGGGGGAACGTATGCCGAGCCTCATGTCCCCTGCCCTTTGCCGTAATGTGCAACGCATGCGCTATGCCTTATGTGTGCGCACTCACATATAAAAAAATACATTGACGATGGTGACACGACAAGTCCTCCCGGAGTTGTGCCTTTTGTCATTAGTTTTGCTTTCAATAACTTCGTAAACAGTGGCAGTAAGCCAACAGCTACATGCAAGGTGTGTGGCACCAAGATACATGATGCCGGATCAACAATGTCGAACTTCATCAGGCATCTCCAAACGCACACCAGATAGGTCAGTCACTCACGCTAATGTGAAAGAGACGTTACATTTAGCATATATCGTCACAGGTAACAAGCTAACCATCGCTAAGTGTTGTGCTAATGCTGGGACTAGGCAGATTGTATCTTTACAGTTGTATCCATATGATGTGACAGACTTAGGTTAATATTTCACCAGGTCCGAGGGCTAGAGGGATGTGTTAAGTAGACCCCATAAAGTTCTCCTACAGCTGATTTTGATGCTGTACTTTATGGATGGTAGCTACAGGACATGCTTTGAATTCATAAGATTTAACAATGCAGTGTTAGGGACAGATCAGATGGCCAGAGACTTGAGACTTGACTTGAACTTGCCTCTCAAAGACTTGAGACTCAATTTGGACTTCCAAAAAATGACTTGTGAACATCTCTAAGTCTCGCATTGCGAGACCTTCCTCCACGGCATGGTTGCTGCACGTCAACCTGTATGAGAGAGTCAGAACCAGAATGAACGACCAATCAGGAGACAGGGGCTCGCAGAGTTGACACCTCTCCTAAAGACTCCGAAATCTTCACCAAAACTAAACACAACAGTACGGTTCTCTGATTATGAGAAAGCTAACAAACAATGTTATCCACAATTTCAATACTTTGGTCCAAAAGAGTGCTGCTGATCTGGGCTACATTAATCAGATCATCACGTTCTTCTGCTGCGAATGGCATCAGGGAAACAACCAATCAGAGCCAAGCAGTCTCAGTGTCCATCACTGCTCGTGAACTGCAGTCAAACTAGGTAGCGCTTATCTGTATTGCATTGCCTATTTCTCTCCCCAGGTGTTTTCAGAAACATATTTTACTGTAAAAAGAGAATGTTAGAGTTAAGTTAGGACCAACAGTACGGGAGTATGCATGAACTATAGCCTACTCCAGACCACCTTTGCAAGTAGACCTGGCCACAGATTGAGCAGCTCTACCCGGATACGGTAAGTGTTTCATGCAAAAAAAATCCTGGGGGAGGACTCACAGACCCCATGCGTAATATGTCCTCCCAGAGGCCCATTCTGAGGCAGGAGAAGCTCTGCTAAATAGTCTCAGGAAGGAACTTATTTTGGTGGAACATTTGCACCTCCCAAAAGAAAACTCCACATACAATATTAGATGAAGTTAACTGTAACGTGAGCTATTTAAATGAGCCGATACATGGTTAAACCTCATTATCTCTTACTAGTGTATCTCTGTGTGTACCAATCCCACCATCAGTCCCAAAACCTCCCAGTTAGAGAGGAAATGACCTCAACATATTCTTAGTAAATCTTTACAATCATTCCCTGAAAGAACCAAGCAGGTCTGCCTTGTTGCACCGTCCACATCTTCTTCTAAACTTGACTTTTCAGCGTGCAGCTCGCTAGCTATAAGGTTGTTGTTTCCGGAAGAGAACAGAGTTTGAGAACGCCAACACACGGAGAGAGGAATGAGGGGGACATGTCAGTTATCCTGGAAATGTACTTCTGTTGATCCAGACTAGGTGGTGATCAACAGTCACACACTGGACTCCCCTTCAGCTCCCTTTTCTAACCCTGCTGCCTTTTTATTAGAACTACAAACCAAGTTGTCACCCTAGCAACAGAGCCGAACATAGGCCGAGGTGTGTGCACTGCTAAAAAGACAGAAAGAGAGTGTACCGGTTCACCATTCATTCACAAACAGCTGGCGGTTACCTGCTCTCTACTTTACTGATGCGCACACACACACACACACACACACACACACACACACTTATGATATGATAGAGCCATGAGAAAATACCCTCCGCTCATGAGTATGACTCATCCACTCTACCAGATGGTGAAAGGAAAGAGACGGAGCAGGAGAGGACCATGATTGCAGCACAAACACCTGAGGAGTGACAAACAAGCCATCAGTGGCTATACATAATGTCCCACATACAGAGAGTGTGCGTGCGTGCGTGCGTGTCACTCTCAGAAATGGAGTGATGATTGTCAGCTCTGTTTCTGGGAGCAAAGGTCACAGTCTGGCCAATAACTTCAGCAGGATTCAATAATGACTTTCACTTGTCATTTATATTTTATCAGTCACAGTCTCCGAGGGCTTCACAACACCCACACTGGAAAACTGTGACTAAAGTGACAACCTACTACATTCAATTATCAATGAGGAGGGTGGGAAACGGCTCATTAGGAACAGTGATATGGGAACAAAAAAATCACAGGGGCATTTACTGCTACCAATAACCTGAACAGTAAAAGGCCTGAGTTGACTGTACTACAGTCCATCTGAAATATGAGCACCTTTTCCCTCCTCAGAGGGCTGATATGGTATCTATAATGCTATATGTAAATTCTAAACTGCAATGTGATATGTTAAGTATTATATTATATAACGACAAACTGTTATTAGCAAAAAACTGTGAGAAACAAGAAAGTATAGCAGAATCTCTGCCATTCTGTCATCCCATGCTATGACATTGCCATAGCCCTCAGCTGTGGCGTAAGTGTCACATGACACGCTATATATTCAAGTAATGAAAGCGTATACTGTCTCTACACAGCAGGGCTCGACAGTGCCAGCGTGTCACTCTAAAGATAGATGTGTGCGTACTGTAAAATGTAGTTCGGAGAACATGTGTGAATAACATTAGCCTACTTTCACACGTGTTTTTTTGCAGATGTGGCGGCCAGTATAGAGAGTAGCTCTCATGAACTACATTTTTGTGTTAATTTGTTGTCTTTTTGTCGTCTTTACTGGCGCACATGCACTGGAGCGTGTCTCAGAGGAAGAGGAACAACAGTTGCGACTGCTTCATCAGCATTGCCCTGACGTGAACCCGCTGCAGAGGTGACATACAATTACCTTTGATGAACTGGAAACACACTCCTGCTCTCTCGTCCACATGAGCGAGAGAGAGAGAGAGCAAGCTTGAGTTACCTTTATCTTTCTTATACTTGAGTTATCTATTTTATAGTCTTGCTTTGCCAGACCTTCCTCCACAGCGTTGAGGAGGAGGGTCTGACTAGTCCACACAGCATTCCTGGATGGGAGAAAAACCTGCTCTGGTTTATCAAAAGTAGTTTTAGTGGTGCAACAGAAAACTCAGATTGGACAGATAGTCTAGCTAGCTGTCTGGATTTACCCTGCAGAGATCTGAGGAGCAGTTAACCATAGTCCTCACAAATCCACCAGAGGTTAGAACGCCAACACAGAGACAGAGGAAGGGGACGGACATCCGGTCAAAAAAAAGACATACGGCGGAATTTCCAGCGGAAACCCCGGAAGTGGAAGGTTGTGGATATAGACTATCTATTTTATAATCAAGAGCTACAACCAAATGACACGTGCTATTGCACAGATTAAGTAAGTATCACTGTAGAGCAACAGTAACAGCAGTTACCTTCTGTAAGTCACTCAGCGGCTGACTGCGGTGACTTCTCCAGGGGTCTGTCTGGATAAAAAACTTCATAAAACACCTCATAATTTCTGTGCTGCGAAAGAGTCTGCATCACAAAGAAAACTAATAATGGACTAATACATATGATAATTAACAGATAAAAAGCAAAGTAAATTCTCTTTCCCATCCCATCCCAAATACTCCACACTTACTGTAGAGCCTGTATCCTGTATAAGGTTAATGGAAACATGTTTACATCAACGATGCTCAAACTCACTCAGAGTGATGGACAATGTTTCCCTGATGGTAAAGTTTTAATGTGAAGATGGTGGCCATATTATCTGTTCAGAGAATTCACCAGTGTTTTTGCTGCTGCCGTTTCCATCCGTTCTCATGCACCTTCAGAACAGCACTACAGGACCGCACTACTTCTTGGATTTGTTCTTCTAGCGTATCATAAAAGGGACTACAACTGTATCTAAAAAAAATAATTACTTCATTTTAAATACATGCAACTTGAAGCAGAAATAATTAAAAACCTAGTACAGCAGGCTGAGCAAGATGGATGCACTTACACTTGATCCTATATGTCATTTCAATGTCATGTGTGCATTTACACCTGGGTACATGTGCAGTCCAACATATTAAAGCCAGATGGACAGAGAGCATCATCATCATCATCATTGTCAGCAACTATTTTCATATATGTAAATGTATTAATATAGCGCCAACTACCCATAGCTGTTTCACACAGTACAGGAAGCATTCACTATTTACACACATTCATACACTGGTGATAAGATAACATTCACACGCACATTCACACACAATGGAGCAGCATCGGGAGCAATCCGGGGTTCAGTGTCTTGCCCAAGGACACTTCAACATGCAGGGCCAGGGGCGTAGCATTAAATTCTGGGCCTTGTAGAAAGATTCATTCTAACATCTTTTTGGGCTCTCATCACATGAGGGCCCTTGGTACTCAGTCCCCTTTACCCCCGAGTCCGACACCCCCTGAGCATGGCAGGGATCGAACCATCTCTTTATCTGAAGTGGAACATGGAAACAAGGTAACATATTCAAACTGTAGACCAATGGCCTGTCCTGAGACTGCTCTGCAACTGAAATGGGATCAGATATCAGCAAAGACCCTTCATGTGCACTCTTCCTGTCCTGTACACAAGTGTGATTAACATAGAGAGGATGCTTTGAGGAGAGACAGACAGAAGAGCAGCAGAGAAAAGTAACACTAAATGTATACCATGGGTTGATCAATGGCAAACTCATCCTGTTGTTAGCTGCACAATTAGGAACGGTAATATTGCTCTAAGGTTGAACCAGCCTGGTCTCACAGAATTCCGTGAAATGATCACAAACTGTTAACAGCGCATTACGTGGTGGTGGCACAGAATGAGTGAAAATTCCATGTGGCCACCACGGAAAACCATGCCAATGTAAAGTCAATGAGAAGATGACGTAGCATTAGGAGCAACTACGGTAGCCCGAAAATCCGCGTAGGGAGGTTGGTTGTGGGGGTGGATGGGTCAAACACAGGACTTTCACCCAGGAGACCGGGGATCGTGTCCCGCGTGTCACGTTTCCTAAACCCAACCGTAACCATCCCGTTCATCTTTTCCCAAACCCAACCGTCCTGTTGTTGTCCTGCGTGTCATGGAGACGTAGCCTAAGCCCACCCACGACATTTTCCTTAACTTAAGGGGCCGTGTTCATTTCACGGAATTCTGTGAGATCAGGTTGGACTGAACACTTCCACTGTGTTTTCATGTACATGTGCAGTTGAATGTAACGGAGAATGACATTTAACATCAGAGCTACATTACGATAGTGCTGCTTTGTTGTTCCCTAATTATTTCCTAGTCACCTAATGCAGGTCGTTATGTTGTACAACACTATCGCCAGTAATTACCTGGACCATCGACAGGTCTATTCAAGCACCACACTTGTTTCAGGAGTAGTTGGGCCTGATACACACAATCCTCTTGGATTCAATTAGGCTGTGAGCAACTCACTCACAGAAACCATTAGCTGAGTGAAGAGGCCCAGCCCCAGAGGAAGGATCCACAGGTGCCCCCCCTCATTACCTCTAGTGACTGGCTTTTTCAGCGCCATGGTAACCAGCATCACCCCCCTAGAGAGCAGGGTGTGAATCCCCTTAACAAGCCCATCTGACCTTTCACTAAATGAAATGGCACCCTTTGTCAAATGGGTCACAAACAATCCAAAGAATAGATGGAAGTTTGGCTGACTTTTACTACTAGCTTATTGGTAAGAACGCAGTAGGAGAAAGTAGAAGTCATTTCAAGTAGAAAAGCAGTTACAATGCTAAAGCAGCAGCTATCCTGGAAGTGAGAGAAAAGAGGTAACCAGGTCAATGAGGTAGAAAGAGGCACGAAAAGTGACACCTGATATCAGGACTGTAAGAATCTCCTCCACATCCTGAAACACACTCCAGACACTGTTTTCTCCAGGGACGTCAGTGTGAGGCGTGCATGTTTAGCATGTGTTGGTCACTGTGCAGACGCACCACACACACACACAGAGTAGTGTACTGCAGGGTGTTTCCAGGGTTCAGCGTGTGTGTTAACTGGGAGCCTGGGGAATTTTACAAGAGTGCAATCACCTTACCATTCACACCGGGACAGGGAACACATTGACCACAAGGCAGGTCTGGACTGGACTAAGCAGCACTCCCAGTATTTAACCATGGAAACCAACAAGTGAAGCCTTCAGATGAACAACTGTATAGGCTTGTTTCAACAGCAGTGTGAACACAACAGTGGAATGACGCTAAATGCCTTCAAAGCTCATAAAATACCTGTGAAATTATGTTGAATTGCCAAATATTCACATGTGAATACTGAGGGGAAACCAGGGGGAGGGGTCACCTGTACTGCACTGTATGTGTTGCATTTGCAACGCGGACCAAAGTTGGTGTAGCACAGAGAAACAGGCTATAATTAGTAAAGACGTGTGGAAACAGGCTATTTGGTGGACAAGGGTGCCAACAACACCCCCAAACCTTTTCTTTTTCTTCTATGTTTTATTGCTGCAAATTAACCATCAACAACTTGAAGTGCTTGTTTCTGACGGACATCCACAAATCCTGTGTCCGTATGGTATTATGTCATACTTTGGCATAGACACATAACAGCTTAACTTAAATGTAGCTTGAGGGTAACCCTACAAACACACACACACACACTCACTCACTCTCTGGGCACAAGACTGACAGAATATGCTGTTAACGCAGAAAGACAGACAGACCGGAATAACTAGCTAAGCTCACCTTATCCACCAAGCTAATCAGGAAATGAAAAGGGACAGAGGGTCAAACATGACATTTCCGTTCCACTGTAACGTCTATGTAGGGACAGCACGTCTCTGTGGCTCAACACCCTGATGTTTAACTGTCCATTACACCATTCAGACACAATCTCATAGATTTCTTTATTTTATTCACACTCACAAGTGGCCATTTTCCTTATTTGAATTCCATCTTTCAAAGGGAACACTTCCTCCAAGTGAACATCCCATTCGGCCCCCTGAGCTTCTGACATTTTAGCAAACAGCATCAATAATTAAGCAGTGTTTTCTTCCACAACATTACGTTACAGCTGCTAAATGTAGGAGAAGTGATGCAGTTAGCCATATCCCAACCAAGCCTAAGGGAGAACAGACATACTAATGGCGTTTTTCCATTACATGGTACCTGCTCGACTCGCCTCGCCTCGCCACACTGTGCGTCCGTTTTCCGTTGCAGATTTTAGTACCGCCTCAGCGTGGCTGGTCGTCTTATACGCCGGCTCGACACACACACCAGCACACAAGTCTAACCATCAGGCCCCTTGAGCTTGTTCTCCAGTTCTGTGGAGGCTCCACGCAGAGCTTTCTCCGTAGCCGATGGAAGTGGCCTGATGGTTATACTTGTGCGCTGGTGTGTGCGTGGAGCCGGCCGTGTGTGTGTGTACGTAGGCTACGGAGAAAGCTCTGCCTGGAGCCTCCGCAGGACTGGAAACAAGCGGTGCCGCAGTAAACTGCCGTGACCTAATGCGACACACACACAGAACGTCAAAAGTGTGTTGTTGTTGCCAGAAGACACATTTGGCACAGCTGGCTAAACTTTTTAAAAATAGCGGGTTAGTTCAGGACACCCCCGTCTGTCGCTTTTACGTCACCTTTTCGGCTCGCCTCAGCTCGCTTGGAACCTCGACGGAGGTGGTACTAAAAAAAGTACCTGTTAGCAGGTACCAGGGACTTTTTTTCGTGATGGAAAACCAAAAAAGGCGAGTAGAGCCGAGGCGGGTCGAGCAGGTACCATGTGATGGAAAAGCGCCATAAAGTCCAGCTTCTGCATGAACACAGAGCAAACACATTTAGCAACTAGGTTCTAAATACAGCACTCTGATAGTGTTAATCAATAACCATTGAACCGACAATTATCATTTTGACCGATTAATACTACCAGATAAGTAATTAAAAAGTTTGTTGAATAGTAAATCATCAAGCTGCCACTTCCTCGTAACACATCCTGCTGCTGCAGGCTGCAGGCATGATGGAGAAAGACAGCAGCAATAACTCTGAATGGAGCTTTTTATTTTCCAAAACTCCCGGACGGCTCGTAGACACGTCGAAAGCCATATGCACATTGTGTAAAGCCAAATTAAAATATCACCGAAGCACATCAAGCTTGAGCTACCACCTACGAGCTAATTAACGTGACTCAGGTTGATGCTCCCCTATCAGGCTAAGCACTATTTTGGAGAGTGCTACTTGTCGACCTGCAGATTAAACCAAATCCCCAAAAATGACTACAGCTCTTGCAAAATGGGTGGCAACTAACTGCAGACCTGTCAGCATCGTGGAGGACTCGGGTCTTAAAGACGTACTACGGTTGGCGTGTTCTGACCCGTCTGGTTGCCGTCGAGGGGGCCAGCAGCCCCACACACAGCCTGTACGACACGGAGAAAGCAGCCACACTGGAACTGCTGCAAGCTGCTGCAAACGCTGTCTCATTAACCGCTGATCACTGGACCTCAGTGAGGAATCAACATTATTTAGGAGTTTCTAAACACTAGATTGACTCTAGTAAGAATAGGGATTTTTTGTTTTTTAGTTAGGTACTTGGAGGAATTGTGCAATAATGACAGATTCACACATTTTTCCTTTTGTTTACAGTAAATAAATAATAAACAAATACAAATCTTAAAATCAACTTCATGAAGTAACTTTCTTTGCATTCATTCATTCATATACACTGGTAAGAATTGCTTTCCATTGTTAATATGTACTTAAAAACAGTTCTGAAATGCAAAATAATAGAATTTTAATCATGTGATAAAACATGCGATTAATCGCGATTAACTATAGAAATTCAGCGATTAAAAAAAATGAATCGTTTGACAGCCCTAGTTACTACTCATTCATGAGACCAGAGGCCTTGGATAAAGACGGTTGCTAACAAGGTTCCTGCTGTATGGAATGAGCACAACAATAGCAAGACTGCAACAGAGACTAATGGAGAAACAGAAGGAGAACCCACTTGAATGAGAGCAGGTACGTACCGGTGGGTTTCCATTTTGGAGGCCAGCACACATCTCTGGCTGAGGATGAAGCTGGAAGCTTTGGACTGTGATCCAGAGGACTGGATCTGCATGGCCCCACTCCTCTCCCCTCCCCCCCGTCTCAGGGTCTCGCCTCCCCTAGCTTTCTCTCTTTCACTCGGTCGCCAAGGTAATCTCTGCTTCCTCTCCCTCTCTACCAAACAGCTTTCTTCATCATCCAAAGCAGAGTGCCAGTCCCACCCCCAGCCTCCCACCTCCTCTGCTCAAAGCCCCCGTATCAGGGAGATTCCTTCCTTATTCATACGTGTGATGTCAGCGAGTCAGCCAGCCAGCGATGGAGCCATGCAGACAGTCAGCCAGCTGTGTTTTTCCCATGGCAGCAGCACCAGCCAGAAAACACATGCACCGTTCAATCCTGGCGTTTTGCGGCCGTGGCGACAGCAGAGGTATCCAGGCAACAGGCTCCTGCACAGCCCACTCGTGCGCTCTCTGGGCTCCGTGGCGGAGGCTGTTAGGGGGGAAATCACGGCGGTGGTTTATGCAGCCCAGCACGGCACGGCTCAGCTCAGTCCTTCTGTCCTATTGCTCTCTGTCACTGTTGATTCTCTCGCCTGGCTCCCTCTGCTACATCTATCTCATACCTTGTGTCTCCCACTTCATCTCTCCCGCTTTCATCTGCCTGTGGCTTCCTCCCTTCCTCCCTCCCAGATCCTCGCTCTGCTTTCATCTGTGCGACTCTCCACGCGCTCGCACTCCCTCTATTTCTAACTCGCCATACACCCACCCAACTCATCTCTCTCACTCTCTCCTACAGAAATATGCTGGAGAGTTAGGAAAAACAAGCAGCAGAATTAAGGCTGTTTGGTGGCTCTGGACCCCCGGATTAGTGACAAACACACCTTTCTGACAGGGGGGATTCTCCTTTACATTCATTGTCTAAATCACTCCATTCCAGCTGTTATCGACTGGCATTGTGCTGAAAACATACAGCATGTAGATTGAAGTCATGCATCAGAGCACTGTTAACACATCATGAGGTTTACTACTGTTCCACGTGAAATCCTAATCCAGAGTTATAATATCTGATGTCTTTAGATAGTGGTTTAGGCAGGAGCTACTGTATATCTATCGGGAGCTTTCAGCCAAACATTTGGGCTTTCCCACTGAGCTGATACTGTACTGCAACCCTAACCCCAGTCCATTGACTAGATGTAGAAGATATAGAAGGGGCCTGCTGCACCTACTGGAGGTTCAGAAGGCCGTTACCATCGTTTCACATGGTAATGCTCACTGTTAGCATGCTCAAGACCCCTTCTCAACACTCTGGCAGTCCTGCAGTGAATTCAAACAAAACTAACTTTGCTTGGTTAGGTGTAGGAAAAGATTATGGTTTGGGTTAAAATACTAACATTCATGGTGTTGTTTAGGAACCCTTACCATGCAAGTTTGTTTGATTTATTTGATTATTTAAGAAAACTGCACAGCAATAATTACATAGGCCGACATCAAAAATCACCAGGGATAAAAACACAATAAAGTGCGATGGCTTATTTCCATTGTGGACAAAAAAGACAACAAGTTCAGACAAAGTTAACTTACCTACGTAACCTAAAAAATGTCAACATATGAAGCTCAGCGCAAATTCTTTTAGGAAGACTTCTAAAGCTTTCTCCTCTCTTTCCTAAACTGATCAGCTGATTCGGGGCGTTGACTCTTCAGTTAAACCAATCAGAATTTTCCATGAATTCCATGAGCCAATCACATCATAGCATCACTGCTTTATAAATCTGGAAGGCAAATCGAGCAACCCTCCTCCACCCCATTCACCTCTAGTCGTCATCATTCTCAGCCCCCTGGGTCCTCCTCCAGAAGCCCCGCTGGTACATCCACCCAGTTCTTCAGGCTGCTTCACCACCACCAGTGTCTAGACTCTATCTTGGGGGGGGGGGGGGATATGCCTACTCATGGCTCCTCTACCCCTTATACAATTATTTACATAGTGATGGAGTCTAATCGCCAAAGACTCTGTACATTTCAATATTGTGCTTTATGTGATGAATAAACTTATTTGCACCTTTCAACAAAGTCTCTCCTGATTGAATGATATTTGGTGTCACACGGGACACGATCACCGGTCTCCCGGGTGACAGTCCTGTGTTTGTTTGAGCCATCCACTTGGACGGGTGATCCAGCCTACCAATGGACGATAACGACCTACCGAGCCAACTAGAAGGTAGAGTTGGGTCCTACCGCCTCACATCTATGGTAGTGATAACAACTGATACCGCCCATCCAATGGGCTGATAACGTTGGAGGCCGAGGCTTTTGGTGCTGAACGATGGCGCCCATTAGCTTCTTCTGCAGCTGTCACTGACAACACGTGCTTTTCCAGGGTTTGAAGGCTTCACACTAATTCAAGGGTTGATGTAATTACTACACATGTTGCAAGTAAAGGGCTTTTTTCTCTTTTCCCGGCTGGCTGGACAGGCATGAAATCAGCCCACAGCGCAGACGCACACGCACAAGCACATGCTGTACCAAACTCTGGAGGTCGGAACAACAAGGGCTTGAGGAGAGATATACATTTGTGCCTTTGTTCAGCACATTAACGTGCACGCTGATGCTCTCAGCCAGCACCGTGCTTAACTGAGCCTTTAACACAACACTTCACTGACTGACACACACACACACACATTGAAACACATGTCTGCTTAAATGATCATTATATATAGTAGAAATAATGGATACTGCAGAAGTATAACATTAGCTTGTTGGAATACATATTCGGCTAATCAATATTCTACAGATTCAGAAATAAAGGATGATATATGATTAAACAGTGGTGTGGTCTGACACTGACAGGACACACACACAGACTATGAAAATCTTTCCAAAGCAGGGAGAGGTAGCATGCGCCCCATGAAACGGGCTGTGACCAATGAAAGGTCTACGAAGAGAGCAGTTTGTCACACTCTGGTTAAGAACACAGTCAAACCTGTCCAAACACTGCGTACAAATCAAGGAGGGGGGGGGGGCTCTTTTAGCAGCACAGATGATGCGAGGGAGGAGAGGAGGGAGGAAGGAGGGGAGAAGACGGGTAGAGACAGAAGGAGGAGGGGAGAGAAGGGAGAGAGCGCTCAGATACTGCATTTCCATCATGACGTCCATGAGAAATGCTTCCTGCTGGGCAGTTTTAAAAGGTCCAACACACAGAACAGGACTGTGACTGGGCGACTCAGCGTGTGATAACAGCCTCATGCTTACTAAATATTTAAAATAGTACTTAGTGTGGAAAGAAAGTTCTGGACTTTGGTTGGGCCATACCTTGTTTAAGATGCTCAGTTAGCTTCTCATATGTCTGATTGTGATCCGATTTATCATCCAATTCTAATAGCACAGTACCAAGCCATTATATTTTACAGATACAGAACACAGGACTGTAATGGTACAGTAATCAGGATTAAGTCTGCAGCCCAATGTCAAGATGACAACTGCAGATCTAACTATTAGTCAGGCGTTAGCACTACAGAAGAGATATCCCGCCTGAACAAGGTGAGAGATGGGAGAAGGTGAAGAAGGATGATGGAGGATGAATAAAGCAGATAGCAGCTGTAAATGGTTCTGTGAACAGATACACAGGCAGCAGGAGAAGAAAGAGAGGGAGGTGAGCAGCAAGACGTCCTTCTCCCCTGAGGCCTGATGCCTTTTCAGGTTGCATCACCGCAGGAAGCTGCAGGGCACGTGTGGTTCAAATGCCACACGCATGCCAAACGGACGCACGCACGCACACACGCACACACACACACACACACACACACACACACATACACACGCACAAGCCTTCAACACTTCACTGACTGACACACCAACTGAAACTGTTTCTGATTACATGATCATCAAGCATAGTAGAAATAATAAATACTGCAAGTAAGAGATCAGCTATACGTATTCATACACACACACACACACACACACGCACACACACACACACACACACACACACACACACACACACACACACACACACACACACACACACACACACACACACACACACACACACACACACACACACACACACACACACACACACACACACACGACATATAGCAGAGTCGGCTGGCTGCAGGGGTGTGACACTTTCACTACATTTGGCACTCTTTCTTTGTATGCACTCTTAAATGCACAGATCAAACATAGAGAGATTAATTAAATAAACACACAGATATATAACAATGTGAGCAATATTTAATTAGAGACTTTCTCCAGTGTGTTTACAGTGTGTTTAAGCAGCGCTGTGACCGAGTCCCAGTGAGGGGACAATATCTCACCGTCAGCCCTCCTCTTTTATTCAACTCTACTTGTGTGTGTGTGTGTGTGTGTGTGTGTGTGTGTGTGTGTGTGTGTGTGTGTGTGTGTGTGTGTGTGTGTTTCTTGCTGAGGAAAGTAGATGACATCATCAGGCCAGTCAGCAGGCAAGAAAGAAACAGCTGATTAAATAGAGAGAGAGGACACAGAGCGGTGGTCCCCTTCAGCTTCTTAACTCTTCTGATGTTTAGTTACATGTGTCAGATAAGTGCTGGTTCTGCCTTCAAAATAAAAGCATGCATTTAAAATCTTTTTCTGACTGGCTGAATGTATGATGACTGTGATTTAAGATCAAATCTACAGGAAGTCTGATATGGGTATGAGTGGTAACATTTTGAAGCTTGCCATATTCTAACATGACATTGTGTTTTAATGTATTTCTTGTCCATTTGCTTGCCAAGCACGGGTCATGTCTGTGCCAGCAGATAACTCCTGGAAGATGTGCTCAGGCTGGCTCATTCTTCTGGACAGAGAGCCTGGCAACATTAAAGCTGCAAACAAGTCCTGAAAGTATCAGGATAACAGTAAGTACACAGAGAACATCTTCTCATAATGAAGCATTCAGCTAAACCCAAACTGTGTGTGTGTGTGTGTGTGTGTATATATATATATATATATATATATAGGAAAGTAGATGACATCATCAGGCCAGTCAGCAGGCAAGGAAGAAATATATATATAGTATATACTGTTTATGATACTATGGGCTATGTTGTAATTATAACTGATCTAAGAAGAAGCAAAGATCTTCATGTGCCCAGCTGAGATAGTGTTTTACTTCATGTTGAAACTGATTGTCAGCCTGGAAGAAGATGTGTGATCTCAACAAGTTGTCCTTTAAAATAAGATAAAAACAGAACTTGATTTTGTATACATAGAACTATATATTTATATAATATGGACGGTACACAGTAGATCAATTTGGCTGCATGTGCGTATACTTGAGTAATTTGTGTGCTAATAATATTGAGTGTAAATGGTGTAACCACTAGAAATTATAATAACTGATGAGCATTCGAGCTGTCATTGTGATGGGCATTGACATTAAGTTGTATTGAGTAGGCTAATCTATTTGTGTCTGAATATGTATTGTAATTCTAACAAATTTGAGCATTAGAAATGAAATGGATAGGATAGCAGTGATAACGGAATGGGTGTATATATTGGCACACATGGAAACATGAAAATAAATATTTTTAAAGGTTAAGGGATAACAAGTCAAAACATTTTTGAGTCAATGTATATTCCTGATGTATGTATGTAATTATTTTATGCAGTATTGCAATTTAATTGGGATGGTGTTCAGGGTGGGAAATTAACCCTTTTTCACAGTGGCGACTGGTAACTTTGCCTTGTATAGCCATGGATGTATTGAGAAAACCGTGTAGACAGCCACAGTGGCAGCTGGATTGTAAAATATTCCTTGTAACGGATTGGACAGCTTTTGTCAAAGAATGCTGTTGCTAAGAAACAATGTTACGTTACTGCTAATAAATGCCCAACATTTCCGGATTTTGCTGCTTCATAATAAAAACATTCAAATACCAAAATAACGGAGGACTTTTATTGTGAAGAACTTATAGGAAATGAAACCGTTCACAGCCGGGGCTTTGACCACGCATAGGTCCGTCAACTCCAGACTTTCAGCGCTAGTCCGTGACACCATGTAGCTGAGCTGAGGTACAGACGAAAGGAAAGTTATCGGTTAAAAACATGTGGCGACATATCCCCGGTGTGAAGAGGCCCGCCGCGGAGTCAGCAGTAGCTATGGATGTACAAGCTGTTGAGGGCGAAGTAAAGAAAAAGAGAAGGTAGCCTACTTTTAAAACAAGTGACGCATTGACAAAACGTACAGCGAAAGACCGTGCAAAACATTTCAGACCGTCCTGCCGACCTGTATTAAACATCAACGTACGCCGTAACGATTTCTCAGTCGCTGAAAGCTGCTCAGTTCCACACACACACACACACACACACACACACACACACACACACACACACACACTATGAATGTGTGTCCCAGGCCAGGATGGGAAATGAACTAACAATGTACAGATCAACAAGCCACTGACAGAAATATTCAAATTTGATTCATTCAATAAATTATAATTTTTTGTTTTAAACCCACCAGCCATTTTCATATTATACCAACATTTGCAGCATCCTGAGAAAACTCAGCCCAGAGTAGTTTTATTCTCCCTGAAACAAGTTTCCTTTTTATTTTTAAAGAACTATACAAAAAGCAACTTTCACTGTCTCCCACAACTTCATTGCAACAAAAATACAAAAGACATGGCAACTTTTATCGCAATTTTATACAAAAGCTCCCGCGAAATCAGGCATTTTGGGCCGCAAAATATGTATTAATAATACAAAATAATGTATTGAAGCAATTCAAAATATGCTAGTGCACTTTTTATAAATTTGAACTCCGGAAAAAGTGGCTGGTAAAAAATATAAGTGGCTGGTAAAAAATATAAGTGGCTGGTAAAAAATATAAGTGGCTGGTAAAATTGGGCATCCACCAGCCACAGTGGCTAAAAGTTCATTTCGCCGGTATGAGTGCAAAATGACACAGGTCTTGTCTTGACTGAAAGACACTCCCATTGAGAAGTGAGAAGTGTCTATTGTCCCACACCTGAAGACACAGAGTGGGAGGGAGAAATGTATTTAAACCTGGTTTTGTTTGTTATTCAGGATACTGTTGATGACGGTCCTGAGGGGCCGAAACATTAGTTTTTCCTAAATAAAAGGTGATGCTATAGCAAGAGCAGAGTGCAGGATTTTTTCCTTTTTTTCTTTTCTTTGTTTCGTAGTTGCTGTTCACATATGAAAAATTGAGATGAGCCAGTTACTTGCAGAAAGCCTGGGAGACTTTTTTAAACTACAAATCAAGGAATCTGGAAGGCTCATTGATTGCGGTTCACCGGCTCTGCTACAAACCCGGTCTCCTGGGTGAAAGTCCTGTGTTGTCGCAGACAAGACTGGCCTGATTGAACCGCACTTATAGTTAGATAAAGTTGTGAAAAAGGAGAACCAACCAATGGGCCCGTTCCAAACAGCCATGCGCTCCAAATGGGCACTGCACTAGTCTGGATCAACTACAGGCTTGTAGCAGTTCCAACAATTGATTTGAAATTGGTCCCATATGTTCTTTGACAGTTTGTGGAAGTGCACATGATGTTGGAACTGATGTGTGTTGTAACACAGAACAAAATCTGATTAAAAAACATCATCATCCAGCCTTTCAACATTATCTTCTGTCCCATTTTATGTGGCTGATTTTAGACTACAGAATTATTTTTTAACATTGTTATACGTTTTATATAACAAATGATCAACAATGGTGCATTTCATTCAATATGTGATATACTGTCCCCACACAAAACACAGGCTGTAAGAACACTCCCTTCCAATAGACAGAGAGCTTCTTATTACTGCCACCATGCAGAACTGAACAGAACACAGTGCAAAACAGCAGCCTTTGTCCTCTCATCACTCCCACAGCGGGTTTCCAGGAACACTGAGATGCTCACAGATCATTTTACATGAAACTGATAGTGTTCAGCAGGAGCTGACGTGCTGCTTTCACTAGTTCTGTCTTTGTCCTCTGCAACTTGACCCTGAAACCAGGGAGTGAAGCCAACCCTGATATTTTTTAGAAGTAGAGAAATGGCTTCATAGATCTTACACATATAATGCCTCCTTGGATCCGGTTCCTGTCTGCCAGCTCTGGACTCAAACACTTATGCCACGCACCGTTTCTTTTATCTCGTGTGAGCAGTTCATCTAGTCGGACATAGTTCTCCCGAGGCAAACAGCAAGACTTCACCTGCCAACAGTGACATCATGTGAGCTGGCAGGTGTGTCGGTGCTGCAGGTGAGTCACTCGACAGAGCTGTGAGGAAGGGAAGCACTTATTGACCTTCATTTTACAAGCTGAGATCATTTTGATTCATTAAGGACACACATCACACAACAGTCATAAACAGCTACCCCAGAGAGGAAACCCATCAGTTGCAGTTTAACATTTCAACTTTTTCACATGAATTTACCAAATACATGATCATTTTTTAATCACGAGAACAATGTGTTATCGTGAGAAGAAAGCTACGGTTGAGTTTAGGAAAAGAACAACGGGGTTGGGTTTAGGAAATGAAAAACGGGGTCGGCTTTAGTAAAAGAAGAAAGCGACAGTTGAGTTTAGGAAAAGTCACACGCGGGTCACATGTGGGACGCGATCCCCGGCCTCCTGGGTGAAAGTCCTGTGTTTGACCCATCCACTTCCTGAGATCAGTCTGGTTTAACAAAGCCAACAGAATGGCCAGTCTCCTCTAATTAGACAATGTAACAGTTAGACTTTCATTCCTACCATATCAATCATTTAAGCTTTCATTGAATAGTTCTCTAGACTGCCACTCAAAACTGCTTCTGCCTTCTCCGCCAACAAAAAGTAGACATCTCAATTGAATCTGTAAAGCCGGTGTCACATATGAACTCTGGACAATGTCCGATGAATCAGGTTAGGACATTATCCGGAGTTTCCCTTCCTCACATTTACAGCAGATTGACCGTTTCAGACGCGTTCTCACTTCCTGGAAATCCCAAGGGGGTAAGCGTCTCCTCACAACCCGAACCTCCTATGGCGCCATTTTGATGCTACCAAGCCATCAGCTCCTGTTAGCATCCCATTGACTGCCATTCACTTTGGCGCCACTTTGACAGAGAATAACTTTACATCTGAAGCGTTTAAAGACTCTATTTGTCCGTTGTTTATTTCTAAAGAAACACGACAATGTATAAAAGGCTCCATTACCTTGTAGCTCACGTTATGGCTCCGTAGCAGACGTTATAAAAATAGGCTAACGATTGGGTCATAACCACGAGACTTACTGTCGCATAGTAGAGGAATTACCGTATAGTACAGGAGAAGCTCTCAGGCAGTTTGGACTTCCATTAGCTGTTTAAGTGTAATTACTAATGTTAACTATCATGTTAGTGATCAGTAATTAGCCTGTGCCTATGTTATCTCCTTACATATACCTACGCTCTCCGTCTCTGCTAGATTGGGAATGATTGAGATTTCTCTTGGCACAGCTACCAGAAGACTTCCAACTTTCAGACAGGTTGCTCACGTCACATCTACGTCTTCAAGCTCAGTTGGAGGCTGCTCAGTAACGCTCAGCCATCACCGGAAAAGAGCTTCTAATGTCCTTCACTGGTCTCCGTCCAGAGACACGGGACCTGGTGGTCCATTTTATATACTGTCTATGGGAAATCCTCTGTTTGGTTTAGGCGAGGGGTGGTGCTGGGTAGAGCGTGCAGGAGGCAGGACATGACTCAGCAGATTACACCGCAGTCAAACAACAGAGTCTCTCGCTGTTCCTTGAATCTCGCTGTCTCTGCAGTTAGTAATTTTTTTGTTGGCATCTCCGTGTAAATCCCTCTTCTTCACCCTTGGAAGTTTGTTTTCTTCTGGTTTCGCACCAGCCGCGTGATAGAACTTGCTGTGAACTCTCTGTTCACATCATCGGACACTAACCAGACTTTGTACTCGGGAGCTGGCTGGGTAAATACCGTTTAATGTCCGCTCCAACTGATTCACACATGTGTTTTCAAAAACAGCTCCTCCGGGGAATGTTAGACAAGTTCATGTTTGTAGTGCATGATGGGAAAGGGGTTGAATTTTGACCTTTTTTTTTCTTTAGTTACAAATGCTGAAACCTGAACCCAAATGGGTTTATAAAGGTTTCATGAGGGTTCAGATTCCATCGGCCCTGCGGTGCCAGTTTGGGTGTTTTGGCCATAGACCATCTGCTGTGGGCGAGTCCACCAGTAAGCATGATTACAACCAGAAACAACTGAAATATGAGGCCTTTCAAGAAGAACCACAAATATTGGAAGTCATTCATGTCATTACTTCCAACTGTGGAAATCCTGCTATGCCATGTCAAACTGTCTACATAGATCAGACACAGATAATCAATACACTGATCAAATGTAACCAAATTAAGTCAATATAAAACTGGGACCGTTATTAAACAGTTTGTGTAGTTAGTACATTGTGCTTGACATATTCAGATTATACTTTCAAATATAAATTGTATCTAAACAATCTAGGATGACACAGACGGCAGGACAGGAGCATAACTCTGTCTGCTGTTGTCCCGTCTGGACAATGATGTCACTGTTGCTGGGTGAACTGACCGACAACAGGTGACACGCAGACAGATGCTAAGTCAACGCTGCAGCTCTATGAAGGACGTGACGTCACACTGAGAAAAGGATCAGTACAAACATTACTTCTGCTGCATTGAGACATACACATCTTTGAACATCAAATGTAACCAGACAGAACTATGGTAAATATCTCTTAAGATACAACATACTGTATTAGGGAAATTACCATGACAGAGGCACCAAACAGCCCATCACCACCACAAACATACACTTGTTTAATATTAAGTCCTCTGGAAATACAACAGCAGCTCCAAAAGCGCGGCCTCATCTCACAGAGAGACATAACTCCCTCGGATTGGACTCTGAGGAGTTTAACACATGAGCTTCTCATCTGGTAAGAGAGGCTCCAAATAAAGAATGAATAGGTGGATGGCACTAAAAGCTAAAGCTAGTTCCTCATATGAGTTGGAAGAGAGACACAGGGCTAACCCTCAATCAGAAGCCTGGATTGTAAATGCTAAACCTGCTTTAGGTGATAATACTGATGCTAAGGAAAGGGACTAGTGTGACCTGCTGCCATCTAAATCCTACAGCAGCTCCACTGCTTCTCAAACAGCCGCTGAAACTTACGAGTCTCGAGTCATCTGGGCGTCTCGGGTGAATCCGGCACCTCTGCCTAAAAGAGAAGCTGCTGTTGGGCGCTTGGTCTAATTCCTGAAGTGTCCACTTTCTCCACAGACTGTGAGTGAGTGAGCAGCTGCGTGGCTGGCTCCACCACAGACTGGCTGACTTCAGAGGGGGGAGGTCAACCGCCGTTTAATGGACAGTGACAGTGGCGAGGCCCCCACCGGCAAGGTCTGCTGGTAACACCTCCCCCTCATTTTCCCCATGCACCCACCCACACTGGAGCCAGGGCTAAAAGTGGAGCAGCTGGGTGGGGGAGTGGGGGGTGCAATGGGTCCACAGTTGGGGGTCGTCTCTCTGTCCTTTCCTAAAATAGACAGACATTCTGACCTGCACACGTCATCAGCCTGGAAAATGTGCGGGATTGTTAGAGGTTTACTCATGCTGATACAGATGTTACCACCTGGTACCAAAGAAGGAAACGTGCCATCCCAAGTCAGTGACATCATCCTTCCAAGTCTCAGTCAAACCTAGCTCATGGTGGCCTAGCTAAAGTGTCAACCTTTACGCAGGAAGGTAAGTTCCCCAGTTAGAGAAAATAACTTGGGTTATCACAGTTTGGGTTAGGACAAAATGGTGTTGGGTAGGGAAGATGGAAAGATGTTGGCAATTGGTTGCATTATGGGAAATGTAGGGTCCATCATTTTTGGGGCTTGACCCATACAAGGGACTAAAAGTCAGGACATCTACTGTAGGTCTCTGCTACTTCGAGTTTGGGCATTCTTTTTTAATCTGTCTCTTTGAGTCTCCCAACTTCATTAAATAATGATCCTAAATCACTGGACTCCTGACCAATAAATTCACTTTGGAGATGCATTGTGTCTTTAAAGATTTGTCATAAATGTCATGTTCAAAATATCATTAGGCCAATAAATGTATTTTGTGAAGATAACACCCTTTTCTACACCAGTCATCAGTATGGTTGGGTCTCGTAACGTATCGTAACAATTCTGATTCCAATTCTTTGAGGGGCAGGGTCAAATCAGGTCACATGCTTATGATAAATTTATTTCGTCGAGACAACAAAGAAATACAAAAGACCCGTGCCCTTGGAAAGGAATTGGGAAGGCAATGTGATGCAGCCAGTAGAAGAGGAAGAGGCCGTGGGCAACACGCTATGTTTGAAGGATACTGAGGCCTTGACTCAACTGAATTAATAAGGGTAGAAGTGGAACCTGAGTTCCAATCAATAATGTTCAATCAATGTGTACCGTTCAATGTGAAAACGTCACAGTTGGTAGTATATCAGTACTCTTGAGCCATGAGTTCCATACAGTACAGGGGTCTGTATATAGCCTGGCTGGATCCATAGAGATGTTGGGCCTTCATGAAAACAGTCAGCAGACCCGTTCTATGGATGAAATCTCCCCATCATCATTTATTGAGGGCCAGTGGAGTATGGGTGCAGAGGGAGAGGGAACCTGTCAGTGACACTCAGTCACATATGGCCCTGACCCTAAAAGAATATGTAGGTCATGTAAAATACACCATGGAGGTCAAAGGTTAAAATGTATCCGGTGTCTGTCGTCAGACCAACCAGTTGGTCATGTTTACTGGTGTGAGCCACTGCTACAGTATGTCAGCTCCTAAATAACCTGAGCTGTCTGCAGATTCCTCATCCTTCTATCACCAAAGACCCAAATAGATACAGTACGCCTGTCATCATGCCATGCTGGGACAAAATAATGCTGTTTTAATTCAACAGGGAGCGAAACCTTGGTTCTCTGGTAGCCAAAATCCAGGTCAATATATAGACTAACTGCAGTGTACAACAATGAGGCAGTTTATTTCCCAATCGAGATGCTACAAAGTTCAAAAGTCTTAAAAAAAAACTAAATTACATTTCTATCAATGTTCCACTAATGAAGCCAAATTAAGGGTATAATGAAGAGGCTGACTCAAGTAACAGAGGTTGAAACAGGCACACTACATACGACCAGTGGAGAGACAGGCAGAGACAGACAGAGGGACAGGCAGACAGGCAGAGGCAGAGACAGACCGAGGGACAGGCAGAGACAGACAGAGGGACAGGCAGACAGGCAGAGGCAGAGACAGACAGAGGGACAGGCAGACAGGCACAGGCAGAGACAGACAGAGGGACTGGCAGACAGGCACAGGCAGAGACAGACAGAGGGACTGGCAGACAGGCACAGGCAGAGACAGGCAGAGATGGACAGAGGGACAGGCAGAGAGGCAGAGACAGACAGAGGGACAGGCAGACAGGCAGAGAGGTAGAGACAGAAAGAGGGACAGGGAGACAGGCACAAGCAGAGAGGCAGAGACAGACAGAGGGACAGGCAGAGACAGACAGAGGGACAGGCAGACAGGCAGAGGCAGAGAGACAGACAGACAGGCACAGGCAGAGAGGCAGAGACAGACAGAGGGACAGGCAGAGAGGCAGAGACAGAGGGACAGGCAGACAGAGGGACAGGCAGAGACAGACAGAGGGACAGGCAGACAGGCAGAGACAGAGGGACAGGCAGACAGGCACAGGCAGAGACAGACAGAGGGACAGGCAGAGAGGCACAGGCAGAGGAAGGGAAAGCAGTTACCCATGGCAATAAACAGAAAGAGCCAATGTATCACTTCTTTTACACCCCCCCCCCCTGGCTTCCACCCTCTCTCAAACACACTCTCCATTCATCCATCCCCTTCCCTCCAGCCCATTTTTCCCCGTCTTCCCTTAGTATGTCCTCTTTCCCACTATCTGTCCTAAACTCTGCACTCTCTCTCTCTCCTATTCTCCCTCCGTCCATTCACCATCTCTCCTCTCGTCTCCTCAGCTCACCTCTCATGCTAATAGGCCATTGATGCGGTCTCTATGGTGATGTACTTTTCATTCTATTGGAGAGGAACAGGCCAATGGACTGACAGGATTAGGGACAAACAGAGCAATGTGTGTGTAATAAATGTGTGTGTAGCTACACAGAGTGAGGAACCGATTATTCCAGGTTTCTCTTTTTAAAGCAGTGTGTGTGTGTGTGTGTGTGTGTGTGTGTGTGTGTGTGTGTGTGTGTGTGTGTGTGTGTGTGTGTGTGTGTGTGCATGAAAAACATAACATTGATCTGCCAGCATGGGTTGCTGACTCAGCTATCTGCAGCACAGCTTTAGCTGTGTTTGATAACGACGCTCTGTTACTACAATATGTTCCCATTTATCAAACTCCAATGTGGTTACATCTGGAAAATATGAGAGCTGAAAGAGCAATTTACATGTTTGAGTCACAGACAGTTACATGTGGCAGCTGCCTGGTATGGGCTCCTAATGTTGATGTTACAGCATGTTGCTCTGCCCACAGTTGGACAAGAAATCAAGTAATGCATGCACTTCACCAGATTATTCCAATCCCACAACTGTGGTTGGCTGATGTCACCTGGTTTATCCATGCACACTGTACAGGTAGTAAGCACTCGACTCATTAAGCCACTCACAGGCTGGAGGCACTCTCACTTGCTGAACACCTTGCATGATTGGTCCGATACCAGAGACATGCAGTATCAGAACATGCTAATGGAGTTATCTGACTCACCAAACCTCTGAGTAATCCACAGCATTAACGCTTCTGTCTGAACGGTATCTTCAGGAAACTGCTGAGCTGCTGGTGGCGTGAGGGCTTTCTCATTCTGTCTGCGTACAGCAATAGCCTTAATACCCTCACAGCTCAAAATCAACACCGGACAAACATAAAGAAATACATCGCTGTGTATGTCTTTTAGGTTCATCAGAGGAGGACAAGGACCTGCTCATGTTGACTCACACACAGCTTTAAAATCTTCTCTCGAGCAAAATAAGAGTCCACTGCCATGCTTCTTGCTTACGTTAAAGAGGGTTTGTTGGGGCCCCTGCCACCTCTGCACCATCCTGTGCTGAGCCTGATGAACGGCACTCACACAGGCGTCTGAGCCTGAGGAACGGCACTCACACAGGCGTCTCAGCCTGAGGAACGGCACTCACACAGGCGTCTGAGCCTGATGAACGGCACTCACACAGGCGTCTGAGCCTGATGAACGGCACAACATGGATGATGTACTCATTAAAGGGGTTTTCACACCTGAGCAGTTTGGTCGTTTCATGCGAACCCTGTAGCCTTTGGTGTGATCATCTTGTTGGTTCCAGGGGAACAAATAGCCTTAATAATTTTCAAATGGGGGAGACCTGGGCGGCTCACCTGGTAGAGTATGCGCCCACATACAGACGCTCAGTCCTCGACACAGCGGCCGCGGGTTTGATTCTGACCTGCGGCACTTTGCTGCATGTTATTCCCAATCTCTCTCCCCTTTCATGTCTAAGCTGTCCTCTCACAAATAAAGGCCTAAAATGATGAAAAAAAAATTATCTTTTAAAAAAAAAAAAAAAACATTCTAAAACGGGTTGTTTAAAGTAAAAATGTGGAGATTTGTTCACACGCTGCCGTCTGTGGGATTGTTTCCCCCAGAAAGGGGCATAGTGATCAGAGCCTCCTCTGGACGACGTATTGCCGGTCTGATGTACTGAAAGACTTAACGATGAATCGTTAAGTCTTTCAGTACATCAGACCGGCAATTTGGAAATAAATAATATACGAAGGCTTCGACTGCATCCCTGTTGATTATGGTTGCTCATTTTAGATACAGGCTGATACTATGTAGACAGTTTCACTGGAAGTATTCCCCCAGATCATGGTATACATGTTACCACTATTACCATCTTAGTTTAGTGTGTTAACGTGCTAACATTTGCTAAATAGCACAAAGTACAGCTGAGGCTGATGGGAATATCATTCATCAACCAAAGTGGTGCACAAATTGCATGGTAATCCACCCAAAAGTTATGGAGATCTTATACTCCGAGTCACAAAGGTCCTGGCGGGCCTGTCCTGCAGGCGGGGGCTGGGGGAAGGGATTGAGCTGCTGGTGGCGCTAGAGGAAAAATCAGCGGATCACCAAAGTCATTAGGATTCATTTTCTCAGCACCATGAATCTCAGCCAATTCATCCAATAGCTGTCGAGATATTTAAGTGTGGACAAAAGTGGGGGACTGACTAACATTGTGGAGTTACCAAGAGTGCTCTGCTGCAGCTCACAGGTACACACTAAATAAAACAACGGGGGGAAGAACAAAGCAGCAATGTTAAATTGGGACGGCCCTGCGGAGTCTCCTTGCAGGGCCTCAGCAGCTCATTGTGACCATGATGTCAAGAAGACTGCAGGGGTCGCAGCACAGAGCTCTGGATCCAGCCTGCTGCTGTGGTCACAAGAAAGATAGAGAGAAGGAGTACGACGGCTGGTAATAAGCTGATTGATGGTGGAAAGGCAAAGAGGAATGGAGCCCGCAGAGAGGAGGGGAAGCTGTTTCACACTTCACATTAGGCTGACAGCAAACAGTCAGCAGTGCACGCCTTCATTCATTATATTGCTAGTCCTTTTATTAAAGCTGACTGTTTTGTAATTTTAATTTCATTCACACTGTTCAACCTTTTGAAAATCTTTCATTATTTTCTTAATAAGCAACCGCTTTTGCATTTCAGCTCATCCTCCCACTGGCGCCCCATTTACTGGGCATGTTTTCTACTGCTGAATAAAAGAAACACGGCAGTTAACCTTAAAGCAAACAGATTGATCCTGCTGGGCCTCCGTACCTGCTGTGGTTTTTGGTGTTGTGATTGGGGTCAGATGAGATGACACATCATAAACCTACTGGTAGGCTGTATGTGTGTATGTGTTTGCAGATACTGTGTAGTCTCGCTTTGCCAGACCCTCCTCCAAAGCGCGCTGGAGGAGGGTCTGTCTAGTCCACACAGCATTCCTGGATGGGAGGTGAATGTGCTCTGGTTTATTGGCATTTCTTTAAACCAATCACAATCGTCTTGGGTCGGAGAAAAGCCGCGGTGTCTCTGTAAAATAGTCTCAGGAAGGAACTTGTTTTGGTGGAACATGTGTACGTTCAAAAGTAGTACCAACACAGAGGAAGCCAAAGGCAACAGACATCCGGTCTAAATGAGTGAAATCCGGCGGATTTTCCGGCGGCGACGGAGCAATCCTGGAAGTGGACCGTCAAGGATATAGACTAGATACTGTGGGATCCTACAGCTATAATACAAGATACAAGAACTACTGGCACTGAGCCCACCACAAAAGAACAATCCCATAATGGACTTTCAGCTCACATAAAGATGCATGAAATAACGAATGAATGTCGTCCTCTTCAGCCGACTCCAGTGAGTCAGTGAGTGAGAAGCCACAGCCGTGACCAGCTGCAGCACAACGCACCAGCTAAGCACACAGCCAATCCCCAGTCCCTCCAGGATTTCGCGCCAATTCACGCAAATTCAACCAATCACCGCGAATTTGGTGTGACTCACAATTTTGACCAAGCACCGCAACTTTTCCACAAATTTGACCAATAACCTGAAGTTTCCCGCGACGTCAACCAATCCCAGCAGTTCCACGTGCCGTCAGTATGTGACTCTGAGAGCCAATGACCAAGCGGGAGTGAGAACGGCCACGGGTTGATCATTTCTTTGTTTCTGATGAAGACGAGACGTGTGTGACTCGAACACCTCACATTTATCAACAAAACGTAGAGTGAAAGACCGTGCAAAACATTTCAGACCGTCCTGCCAACCTGTAAACATGTTAACATCAATGTACACTGTGATGTTTTTTCTCTCTAAAGTCGCTGAAAGCTGCTGCTGTTTCAATCCTGACGGCTATCTGCAGCGGGCGGGGCACAACACACACACAAACAAACACACACACACACAATCACACACGGTGGATGCAGGAAAAACCGCAGATGAGACGACACGATGACCTAAATTGAGGACAGGTACTCTCGTTATTAGGGGCGGAACAGTACACTGAAGTCACGTTTCGGTTCATACCTCGGTTCAGACATCACGGTTCGGTACAATGGAGGGAAAAGCATAACAAAAATGCAGAAGTCAAATTTTTTTATTGTGCATGTGTCAGGCTCTACCACCTAGTGTCCTCCAGTCTGTCCCCTGAGCTAGCTGCAACAGCCTGAGTGTAAAGTAAGATGTAAACAGTAGCTAAACAATAAGGCTACCCCACATCATCTCCAGACTCCATCTGGAACTTGTAAACAAAATAAGACGATCAGCTAGTAGTGTGATATGGGAGACAAGCGCTGCTCTCATATGTGAACACACAGAGCAGGGGTGTTAAAAGAGCAGCTTCAGTTACACAGAGCAGTTGGCGAATTGTGGTGTTAGTTTCACACGCTAACAGCGGAGCTAGCAGCAAACAGCGAAGCTAACGGCGGAGCTAACAGCAAACAGCGAAGCTAACAGCTAACGGCGGAGCTAAAAGCGGAGCTAACAGCGGAGCAAACAGCGAAAGCAAACGGGCCTGGAAGCCATTTGTGGTCGAGACAAAAAGGGATCCAGCTACAGTACAGCCGTGTTTGGTTGTAGGCTATATGGAAGGGACTAGTTTGCTCCGTGTGGACCAGAGTGATAGAGAAAGACTCTGGTGTGGACTCACTGGACCGACTCCGACTTGACATGTAGGCGGAGCTTGGGAGCTTCAGAGCTAAAGCGGAGCTACAGATTAGGTGTCCCTAAGAAACGCGTATGTAACAGTAGTTCCGCATTACATTAATTCATTTGCACACAAGTTTTATTCATTTTTATACTGTGTATTCTCCGTGTAAATTCATGTACCGAACCGAGACGCCCGCACTGTTTCGGTTCAATGCGAATACATACCGTTCCACCCCTACTCGTTATTGTAAGTTAATGAAAAGTTAAAGTCCAATAAGTACTTTATTAAACCGTATGAATGTGTGTCCCAGGCCAGGATGGGAAATGAACTAACAATGTAAAGATCAACAAGCCACTGACACATGTGTTCATATTTGATTCATTCAATGCATTATTATTTTTTGTCTTAAACCCACCAGCCATTTTCATATTATACCAACATTTGCAGCATCCTGAGAAAACTCAGCCCAGAGTAGTTTTATTCTCCCCAAAACAAGTTTCCTTTTTATTTTTAAAAAACTATACAAAAAAGTATTGCAACTTTCACTGTCTCTCGCAACTTCTTTGCAACAAACATACAAAAGACATGGCAACTTTTATCGCAATCTTTTTGCAAAAGCTCCCGCGGAAAAAAAAGGCCGCAAAATCTTGGAGGGACTGAATCCCATTCTTCTCTTTTAAAAGGAAGTCATAATACGGAACAGAACCGCTGAAAAAGAAACAATAAATGAAATCTCAGATCCAACACTGATCAGTGTGTGAGATCCCTGCTGACAGGTTCGACTGAAACTCAAGTCAAATGTAAAGTCATATCTTTCAATGTTTGTGATTCAAAAGTGTTTGCTGCTGTTCACAATCTGTGACATCTCAGCCTCAAGGTGACATCACTGCTTGGACCTTTTGGTCGCATGTTCACAAAGTGTCACACTCTCATATTACATGAACACTAACAGAACGCGTACATGAATTGGGTTTTTTATAGTATGGGATTAGAGTGAAAAGAATGTTACATAAGGCCTTGGTTGACAAAATAAAAGCCCTTTTACAGGCAGAATCCTCCATGTTAGGTAGCTGCAGATATACTGGTGAGAATACTGACAATATAAAACAAACCTTTCCTTTTACACCTTGCACTGTCAGACACAAGCACTGCAACAGCACAGCGTCCGTACGTCCTGCAAAGTGTTGTGATGCTTCATTAAAGTGATCCATTCAACTGGCTTTGGTTTGTATGGAGTTTCTGTGTCTCCCTGCTTATGTTTCTAAGCCTTAGCAAACAGATAAGCAGATAAGTGTAAATGTTGTAATAGTAAAATCACATTTAAGCATTTATTCTTTATAATCCTTATGTTTTTATTCAGCACATTGCATTTTCATACACCAATATAAACGACAGTTCATGTGCATTCCTGCATGTGGATTGGGGGTTGTTTATGCTTCAGAGACTGATAGTCTCAGAGGAAGGTGTATGCACTTTGTGTGAACTGATAACCCACAAGGCCACAACTCTAATATCCTCCTCTCCCGTATCCGTTCCCCATCTTGTCTGTTTAGATGTACGGGGAGCGTGACCCCAGCTGGGGCAGAGAGGAACAGAGGATTAGATGAAGTGAATTATGACGCATGCCTCTGTTTCTTTGATAAATGCCAGTACTGGACCTATATCTTATCTGTCTCTCAGAAAGAAAGGTCCAGTAGGTTACTATCTTTATTGTTTGTAAGAATGTGCTCAAATGTCACTCCCCTTTTCTCCCTGTGCATTTAAGCTCACTCTTCCTTCCACTCATTGGACGAATCCTTTACACACTGAGCTACGTGCTTCTTGTCAAACTGTATTCCTCCTATTTTGCAAAATATATCTTTTAATAAAATACAAAAACCCAACTTGGTTCTAGTCTCAGTTCTGTCTTATTTGTTTAATTTTACTAAACTTTGAAATCAACATCTCCCCCCCTGCTGCAAAGGAAACTTCCACAACAGTGTGTCTCTGTGTGTGCTGTTGGTGTTTGTGCAAAGACAACAGGAGCTCAGCCAAAGCATCAGCAGAAGAAACAAAAAGCTCCCCCCTTCTCACATGGCTTTCCCTTGGCTTTGCATTTTCTCAATTACTGAAAATATTTATGGAAGTCAAGCTTGCCGCCTCCCATGCCTCCAGTATCATAAAACCTGGCCATCACTCTTTCCTGCCTATCCTCCCCTCCTGAGACACCAACACACTGTTTCTGATGATGGTGCACAGCTGCTGTTAATTCCTTAGACAGGGTTAGGGACAGTCCGTGATGTATAAGAGTCCCATATTGATATGGGGGTACATTCTAAGCAGAACATTTTACATCGTAAAAATCGTATTGTCAGCGCTCTTTACCAAGTTTTGTATTTTAGTACTCAGGTGCCGTGTTCATAGACAGTCTCCCCCGCTACACATCCATCAAGATAATCATTACTGAACTGGTTATGCAATAATCAAACCAATAATACCTGACTCAAAATCATACAATGTGCTTGTCCACAGTAAGCATTTGAAATGGCACATTAAAATTAGGATGGCTGCTTTATGTTGAGGTATTCGCCATTCTCCAGGCATGCCATCAAGGAAAGATATGAGAGAAGCTTACCATAATACACAATGGAAGACAATTGATCAAGACTGGAATATAACTGTATTAGTAAGCAGACAAATGGAGGACGGAGATGTGAGCATCAAACTGTTGTTCACCTTTCTTCTGAAAGAACTTGGAGTTGTTTCCCCTTATCCTCTCCTTTTCTCTTTTGTAAAGCCCATTTTCCTTTCCATCTGCCTGCATATGCACAGATATAGATCTATCTGCAGTAAACTATCTATAGCCTGGCAAATGTATACGAGTGGCTCTACTCTCAATAGGACTCTAGTGTTTAGGAAACCCATCCTAACTATTAAGGAGCAGCGTGCAGCCATAGTCCTGCACCCAAGGACCAACTCCAAAGGAAATGCCAGAACCTTCATCAAGGCCAGAGGCAGCAGTTACCCAGCATGTATGTCTTTATGGTGGGGGAAACCCCCATGCATACTGCACACAGAAAGGCATCCCACCCCACCGGGGTTCTCGCTGTGAGGCAGCAGTGCTTCCCACTGTGCCGCCCTCTGACTAGGGTTGGGTACCAAAACCCGGTTCCACTATGGATCCGGTTCCTACGCTAACGGTAGTATTCGTACCGGATTAGAATGCAAATTTCGGTTCCTCATTTCAGTTCCGACTGAAATATTTCCCCTCTATCGCTGCGGCAGACTCTTTTTTTTTTTTTCTTTCTCCCTTTTGTGCCGAGTGGCGCACGTGTCCGCGCTATTCTCGTACACGCACTCTACAATCACTGGTGATAGACGGCTCTTTGTACACGCTCTGAAACGACACTTTCTCTGTAGTCTACCGTTAGCTAGCTACCGTAAATGTAGGCTACTGTTGGGCTCACCCAAACGGAGTAAAAGCATATTAACCATTCATTGACTGCACGTGATCGCTAGTAAACAGATTCCACTGGCTCTGCTGGTCTATCGTTCAGGACCAGACCCTGTAGCCTGGTGGTGGGGGGAGTCTGCCCTTTCTAACTCCTCCCTGTGTGTCCAGGCCTCTTGGACACCATCTGAGAGGTTTCTCCTGTGTGTCCAGGCCTCTTGGACACCATCTGAGAGGTTGGACACCATCTGAGAGGTTTCTCCTGTGTGTCCAGGCCTCTTGGACACCATCTGAGAGGTTTCTCCTGTGTTTCCAGGCCTCTTGGACACCATCTGAGAGGTTGGACACCATCTGAGAGGTTTCTCCTGTGTGTCCAGGCCTCTTGGACACCATCTGAGAGGTTTCTCCTGTGTGTCCAGGCCTCTTGGACACCATCTGAGAGGTTTCTCCTGTGTGTCCAGGCCTCTTGGACACCATCTGAGAGGTTTCTCCTGTGTGTCCAGGCCTCTTGGACACCATCTGAGAGGTTTCTCCTGTGTGTCAAGGCCTCTTGGACACCATCTGAGAGGTTTCTCCGGTGCAGGACATGCCATAAGTCAGGAGAGGTGTGTTTCTTGCCAGAGAAGCAAATATGGTCATTTTTCTGCAAAAGAACTGCTAAAGTTTGAAGCTGGTTGGCATACCAACTCAACAACATTTATTTAGTTGTTACTTGTTAATAGTGTACTGTTATTTGTTAAATTATTGTAGTTATGTATTAGGTATTGTAATTTCCCCTTGCAGGATTAATAAAGTATAAATTATTATTATTATTATTATTATTAGGTGACTTAGGTTTACTTATTATATATTTAAGTGCTTTAAAACGTTAATATATTGTTAAATTTAAACAATTTTCAATAAAAAAAAAAACCTCCATAAAAGAACCTCTCTTTGATGTCATTTTTCAGTTTTTCAAGAATCTGTTTAGGAATCGGAATCGTTTTAAAAAGTACCGGTTCGGCATCGGAATGGTAAAAATCCAAACGGTACCCAACCCTACCTATGACAAATGTTTAGAGGAACGAATGGGGCGGCATCATGGGACACAGTATCAAGTTTAATATATTGAGGCTGGGGAAGTTCTTGAGTATTGATTGACAGTGTATTTACTCTGTTTCTCTCTCTAACAAACCATATTTGGCTGAATGTGCAGACAACAATCTTGAAATGCTAATTTACAGGCAACAGTTTGTTTTGTAGTTTGGCTAAGTCGCTAAATAAATGTTGATACAGCTTATAAAAGCTACAAATCAGAAGCCCGCTGACAGCACTGATACTGCTTTTGATTTTATGGGGCCAACTTGTTGCTCAAAGCTGTCATTTCTATTCACAGACATCATCCACAGAGAAGGAAACAGCAGAGCCAGTGTTAATATTCAGACAGTGCTGCGAAGCACCAGACGCTCTCAAGTCTGTCTGTCTCTGTGTGTGTGTGTGTGTGTGTGTGTGTGTGTGTGTGTGTGTGTGTGTGTGTGTGTGTGTCAGTGGTGCTGGGTTCTCAGTAAAGGTTATGTATTTGATGAGAGCTGTGGCTTTAAGGCCTGGTCAGTGTTGGACCTGCATACTGATAATACACAACACAAACACGCACACGCACACACACACACACACACACACACACACACACACACACACACACACACACACTGTCAGAACCTAATAAACTGGCCATGTTTGCGGTGTGAAACAGGAGCTCCGAGCCATCTGTTGGTGTAGGCGTGAGAAAGCCGGTAACAGTGAGAGAAGCGACGGCAAGGTGGAGCGTGAGAAGAGGAAAAGATGATAGAGGAACACTGGAAGTGAATGAAGACAAAGAGACTGTGAAAGAAGAGGAAGAGAGAGACAGAACAGCTGATGTATTTTACATAGCGTTCAATCGTCACAGATCTCCTAAAGAGCTGATAATGCATCCTGCTGCTGCTCTTTGTACACACACATTTTAATTAGGAAAAACTGGAGCAAAAAGGTGCTATATCAGCGGTTATCATGAGTGATTTTCACTGGGTGAGAAGCTGCATCAGCACAGTGAAGGGACATCACACGTGGCCCTCTCAACATGCTGCACAGGCTGAAACAATGAAAGCTGGAGCACAACAGCAGAGCTGAACAGATAGATCTGCATTAACAACTGTTTGCATCAAATGTCTTCTCAATATGATGGGAATACAATGGGAAAATAGAACAAATCTCTGTTCAGAAAATGTATTGTACTACACAATAACATTATCTTGTGAGTGTAGTGTAGTTTGTGTCCCTTGACCTGTGCTCCCTGCTCACACAGCACACAACTCACAGGAGAAAGTGGACAGGACCGACAGCTGCTGTGGGACAGGGGACAGATGGACAAACGGAGCAGCCACCTGTCCTCTTCAGCCACATTAATAACAAAAAGAAGTCAGCTTTCTTCACCAACCCCCCCCACACACACACACACACACACACACACACACACACACACACACACACACACACACACACACACACACACACACACACACACACACACACACACACACACACACACACACACACACACACACACACACACACACCTGGCAGAGCACTGGGCATTAGGTTGGCAGAGGCCTCACAGCCTGCCACATACAGTAGGCCTCTTCCAGGTTTTACTGCCAGTGACAGTGTGCCTGAGGTTCCATGTGTGGATACAGCAGTCACACTGATAACACAGCAACACTGGCAGTATGATGCAGTCATAGTGGAGTTGAGAAACTACAATAAATTTGATTATTACACATGTGTAATCACTACATTATGCGGTGTGCTAATTCTGCATAACAGACCATAGCATAGCAGCATAGCAACTTTGTCCCTGTCAGGAAGGAACTGCATCCCTGTCAACTCTCTGTTGACAGGGACGCAGTTCAAATCACCCTGAGGGACATCAATCAATCAATCACTCATCAAACCATCAATCTGCAGAAAGAAGTCTGGTTAATTTATCAGTTGTAGCAAAAAGTGGAGCAAGATCCTGTCCTCAAATTCAGGCAACGGCAGCAGATCTGGTGAACGCCTATCTCTACATCTTTATATACGGTCTATGATCTCTACATCTATATATACGGTCTATGATCTCTACAACAATATATATACGGTCTATGATGTCTACATCTTTATATACGGTCTATGATCTCTACATCTTTATATACGGTCTATGATCTCTACATCTATATATACGGTCTATGATCTCTACATCTATATATACGGTCTATGATCTCTGTTATGGTCGGGGTCGGCTGGCTGTGAGTTTTCTGTTTTTGTTTACCTTTTTTCCTATTTTCATTTGCCCGGCTAGTTTTCTCTCCTGTGTTTTTCTTCTCTCTCGCTCTCCCTCTCTCTCTGCCGATCCTGCTCTTCCCCTCCCACTGCTGCTGCCAGCTGACTGAGCGCACCGGATCATTATTCCGTCATCACCGCCTCCCACCGCACACACCTGCCTCCCATCTTCAATCAAGACCAGTATTTCTACCCCGGCTCTACAGATCATCTTCGCTTGATTGTTGCTCCAGATACCCTGGTGAACGCTAGCCAAATCCTTTGCTCTGAAAACTTGTTGTTCCTTTGTCTTACCCTTCCCTAACGATTCACTTACCTGTTTTGTATCTTATCATTTCCAGTTACCACCTCCAACCCCAACTGTCGTCTCCAGTCAGCTGGCTTCGCTCCATGGACCCCCTCCCTCGGCACTCTGCTCCAACTGCTATTGTTTTCCCTGCTCTCCAATTCCAGTGTCTCTCCCTCGGCTCCTCGGTTACGGCTACCCCTCTCCCTCGGCACTCTGCTCCAACTGCTATTGTTTTCCCTGCTCTCCAGTTCCAGCGTCTCTCCCTCGGCTCCTCGGTTACGGCTTCCCCACGCTTCCCTCGGTATCCTGCCTCCCCTCACTCCCCGCACTCTCCAGCCCCCGTATCACTCCTGTGGCTCCCCTGAGTTTCCTCGTCCTCCAGTATTCTCCGCTCCTGGCATCTGCCTTTCCACTCCCCTTATTTCCCTATTCTAATAAACCTATTTTTTGTGAGCTCTGCTCCTGAGTCTATCTGTCCTCTATTGTAACAGATCTCTACATCTATATATACGGCCTATGATCTCTACATCTTCATATACGGCCTATGATCTCTACATCTATATATACGGCCTATGATCTCTACATCTATATATACGGCCTATGATCTCTACATCTTCATATACGGCCTATGATCTCTACATCTATATATACGGCCTATGATCTCTACATCTTCATATACGGCCTATGATCTCTACATCTATATATACGGCCTATGATCTCTACATCTTCATATACGGCCTATGATCTCTACATCTATATATACGGCCTATGATCTCTACATCTATATATACGGACGGTCTATGATCTCTACATCTTCATATACGGTCTATGATCTCTACATCTATATATACGGCCTATGATCTCTACATTTTCATATACGGTCTATGATCTCTACATCTTCATATACGGTCTATGATCTCTACATCTATATATACGGTCTATGATCTCTACATTTTCATATACGGTCTATGATCTCTACAGCTATATATACGGTCTATGATCTCTACATTTTCATATACGGTCTATGATCTCTACAGCTATATATACGGTCTATGATCTCTACATTTTCATATACGGTCTATGATCTCTACAGCTATATATACGGTCTATGATCTCTACATCTTTAAATACGGTCTATGATCTCTACACACATATATATATATATATATATATATATATATATATATATATATATATATATAGTCTATGACCTCTACATCTTTATATACGGTCTATGATCTCTACATCTATATATACGGTCTATGATCTCTACATCTTCATATACGGTCTATGAGCTCTACATATATATATATATATATATATATACATATATATATATATATATATATATATATATATATATATATATATATATATATGGTCTATGACCTTTACATCTTTATATACGGTCTATGATCACTACTTCTTTATATACGGTCTATGATCTCTACATCTATATATACGGCCTATGATCTCTACATCTTTATATACGGTCTATGATCTCTACATCTTCTGTTCTGTTATTACAGACACCTGAACTAACCACAGACACTCAACTGTCCTGCTGTTATTACAGACGTGTGAACTAACCAGACACTCGCCTGTCCTGCTGTTATTACAGACACCTGAACTAGCCACAAACACTCGCCTGTCCTGCTGTTATTACAGACACCTGAACTAACCACAGAAATTCACCTGTCCTGCTGTTATTAAAGACACCTGAACTAACCACAGACACTCACCTGTCCTGCTGTTATTACAGACATGTAAACTAACCACAGACACTCACCTGTCCTGCTGTTATTACAGACATGTAAACTAACCACAGACACTCACCTGTCCTGCTATTACAGACACCTGAACTAACCACAGACACTTGCCTGTCCTGCTGTTATTACAGACATGTGAACTAACCACAGACACTCACCTGCCCTGCTGTTATTACAGACACCTGAACTAACCACAGACACTCACCTGTCCTGCTGTTATTACAGACACCTGAACTAACCACAGACACTCACCTGTCCTGCTGTTACTACAGACATGTTAACTAACCACAGACACTCGCCTGTCCTGCTGTTACTACAGACATGTGAACTAACCACAGACAGTTGCCTTGTTCATTGAGTCATGGCAGTGCATCGCTGCTGAGCGACTATAGGATAAACACTGGAATGGATATTTGGCTTTATTTTTCCCCTTTAAAGGGAAGCTGTCATTCAGGTTAATGCTGTTTAACTGTCAATCATATATTGTCTAAACTGGATGGTAATATCAGTGTGCTCAGTGAAGCTGGAGGGAAACTGGGACTAGCTATCAGCACCTGTTGGATTGTGGGAAATGTAAATAACTTATTGGACATCCCTACTGCAAGACACTGACTCCCCCCAGCTCAGCAGCTGACCCTAAGCTGGAACATCAAAGGGCAGTGGAAGTGAAAGAACACATGTGGGTGTGTGGATGGACTGCTGCTGTGTCTCAGCTCCAGCACAGTGAGGGGAGCTCTAGTCCCACACTAAGCCCTCTCATCTTCACCCTACTTCAGACAGACAGCATGCACTCACTCATGTGTTGCCAGTGATGAAATACATAGACAATGTAAGCTTCTAGATAACAGAAGGAGAACATGAGAGTATTCCTGTTGGTCTGGCAGTCCACACTTCATTACCCAAGTTTCTAACATCTGTCACACTCGCCAAACTAATCATTTTAGGCCCAGACACAAAGGTTAAAGAGCCAATCCAGCCCACGGCCTGCTGATGCTGCAGTGCTGCTGGACCCTCTGCTGTAATCTGACTAATGTTCACTGGAGAGATTATTACTGCCAGGACACACACACACACACACACACACGCACACGCACGCACGCACGCACGCACGCACGCACGCCGTTCAAAACGTGCCTGTTTGGAATGGGCAGGTTGCTTGGCCTCCTGTATCGCAGCTTTCTCTTCCACCACTGAACTCTGAAATAACTTACAGAAGGCACCCAAAGCACTTAACCCTTGTGTTGACCTCAGGTCACACTGACCCGTTTAAAACTTTTGTTTTATATCAGAAAATATGGGACGTAGAAATAAACGCTGAAAATGTGTAGAAGAAAAATTCAACAATTTAAAACGTTGGAAAAAGCAAAAACAAAAAACTGTTTTTCAGAAGGGTAGTTACTCTTTTTCAGAAAACAGTAACTACCCTTCTGAAAAAGTGTAACTAATCATTAACTACCTATTTTTTTGTGTACCTTATTGTAAAGTGTTACCATGTTTTCTTATGAAGTAGAAGTACACAGTAAGTCAGTAGTATACAGTTAAGTTGCATGCTAATTGCTTTGGGTTAGAGGAGAAAGCTACAGCAATACAGGCACATTTTCAACGGGCACTGTACTAGTAGATGAAATGGTGTTCAACCCTGAAACAACATACAAGTTCAAATGTAAATTAACATTCATGGTGTAGTCTAGAATATCATGATGACAGGTGTTATCAGAGTAATGTAGCTCCAGCTCAGTGTGCAGTCTGCTGTGTAGAGAGAGAGAGACGGGGAGACACGGTGAGCGACCGTCGCCCTAGTTTTTGTGTCCCGCACCGTCGCCAGCCTTCATCGGCCTTTTTTTGGCTGATCGGTGTTGGCCGTGGTCGCCAATCTGATTGGCTGTTCAGCTTGAACACGGTAGTGAGGAAAGCTAACAAACGACTGTGAGAGGCACAAACAAGGCTCCTTTCATTTCTCATCTCATCTGATCAATCCAATACTCATAAGAGCTGTCAGAACTGGACAAAAATTACGTTTGAATGTTCCGTCTAAAAAACAAACAGCTTCGAATGCTTAGAATAACTATTTTTGCACATTATGTCTATAAGATGACAAACGTACAACAAGATATACATAACTACTTGTGTAGCTATATTTATTTTAACAATAACATGTATTTTAAAAGATCTCTATATACCTACACATTACATTACAATAATGAAACGTTAATAAACTAATATCCTATACTGTGATATTTAATATTAAGACCGTAATAGACCTCCCACTCTCATGAGATGGGGGTATCATAGCAACGTTTGTATCTGGTTTCCCTTGTTGAATGATGAATAGATTACTGCTGCCTGCTGGCGTGGAGAGTTATTTCCCCTCACGCAGGCGCAAAACTTACGTGGTGCTTGGCCGTCAGGTGTAGTCTCTGCGGTGTGTTCCAGTTTCTTCATTTCTGGCCAAGACAAAGGCGACGAGGGCCGACGAGAGGCAACGCCACAGCCGGCCTGCGTCGGCCCTAGTTCATGGCCGTCGGCTTGGTGTGTCAGGGCCTTAAAGGACAGACAGCCAGCCAGGGCTTCACTTCCTGTCCCCTCAACTCTAAAACAAAAGCCTGATTAAACTTTCAGCCCACAGTCACAATGCTGCTGCTCACAAGTTGCCTGCTTATCACCTGTCGACACTGGAGAACACACACAGACGCACATTGTTTGTATTAAAGTTATACCAGATATGATACAAAAAATAACCTTGGTTCAAATTAACTGACATCACCTGTGTTCATTGTAAAGTGAAGGGATGGGAAAGGGCGGGGATACTGGAACTACTGCATATTAACTCTTTCATCGTTCTGTTGAAAGTGCCAGAGTGACTGATAAACTGTCCAGTGCCAGGTCTGGGTCCGGGTCCAGCCTGTCGAGCTGTTGTGTCAGATGGTTCTCTCTCTCAGTGCACAGAGCTCTCAGTGCCATTGTGCAGGGAACAAAGATGGAGTTTGTCCGGGCCCACTTCATCGTGGAGGCCAAATGAGGCCCAACTGGGACGTGGATGACATGTTTCACAACTCACCCTTTACACGCCTCCCTCCCTCCCTTTATACGCCCCCCCTCCCTGGAGCTGTGACTCTTATTTCTCCTGTCCCATCATTTAAGATTTAGCAAGGTTCCAATCGGCTGAACAAAGAGTGTCAATGTAGCAGCGTTGTGTTGCCGGGACAACCACTTCTGATGGCAGAGACACGATACAATAGTATCTGAAGCTGGAACACACTGCTGTCATTTAAAGGGATCATTCACTCAACCAACAACAAAGGCTTTCATTTTACCGCCAGGCCTTTCAGAGTCAAAGTCTTTTCATTCTAAATCCAAACTAGCTTTCCATTTCAAGGGCTTTTTTTCTTTCTGTGATGGGCCGCCGCTGTCACGTGAGAAAAAGATGAACAACACTGAAACATTTTTTTATATATGCTATAAGTTGACGCTAAACGTGCAGACATTGCTAATACTGTAGCCCCAAAGAGAGAAAAAGAAAGAGTGATTGACAAGGTTCAACTCACATTCACATGAACTGAGGCGGCTAACTTTAACGTTAGCATGAATGCTAATAACGACTCGGTGGCATCAGTTCAACCGGAAGGAGGAGTGGTGCAATGTCAGCCCTGGGACCTGGGCTTTTACTCAGTCCCAGTCAATCAATCAATCAGTCAGTCAATGAGTCAATCAATATGATAATATCATTTAAAGAATCCTCACATCCTCACAAACTTCATATAGCAAAACCCAGCATAGCTCCGCCTTCATCCTCAGCATTTAATAACAATCTTCTATCCAACACTTGGCATCCAAAATGCCATTGCTAAATTTGATTCTGTATAAATCTGCAATAGTCAAATAAATGTTATACAGCCCAATATCACAAATCACACATTTGTCTGAAGAGCATAACTTCTGTAATATTATTATTTTATTAAATTATTGGAGCAATATTTATATAGTAGTTTGAACAGAGTTTTCGGTTTCTTTGTCATGAACAGGCACAAATGATGATGATGAACGATCATCACTGGGGCTGCAGATCAAGATCCAGAAGGTCCAGAATGAACTTTTCAGACTCAAACTAATCGATTGGGGGGAGGGGGGGGGCAGAGCGGAGAAATGCACACTCATGAGCAGTCGTGGCTCGTCGTGCAGGCCAATCACACGCTGCTGAGAAACACAGAAGACATTTATATAAAGAGGGAATACAAATACAAACAGAGCTCACACGTCAGAGGTCAGAGATGAAATCATGATTAATAATTCCTTATAGAACACGTAAAATATAAAATATAGTCGAGCAGTGGAGTATACTTATGTTTTTATATCTTTTACTAAAATCGGTCTTGGCCACAGAGCTACAAATAAAAAGCATCAGAAAACAACACGGCTGCTTCAAAGCGACCCTGGAAGAATAACGGTGCACCCAGAGTTAGCTTTAGAGTTCAGCCGCGCCAACAAACCACTGCTTCAAGCGTTTGATTTGCACTTAGCAGTGGTTGGTATTCAGAGAAGAGGGATGTTGAGAGTAGGGCTGGGCAATATGACAATATACATTAGGGCTTTGACTTTTGCCCCAAAATCATATTCGAAGTTTGTTTGTTTATTAATATTCGAATATATTCGAATATTTATTTATAATATTTTGACCATTAAATGCCTTCAGTAAGACCTATATTGGTATAAGTTGTATATGTTCTGTCCACCAGAGGGCAGTGTATCAGTCAATGTCTATAGGCAGCAGTGGTGGGGGAAGTACTGAATCTCAGTACTTAAGTAAAAGTACAAATAACCAGAGATACATTTAGGTTTTTTTTTACTTTAGTAAAAGTAGAAGTACAACAATGACAACCCTACTTAAGTAAAAGTAAAAAGTACCTGATTTTAAATGTACTTTAAGTATTAAAAGTCAAAGTACTTGCATAACCATTTATTCTCTTAATGTCTATATTCTTAAAAAAAAAAAACAGTATGAGCTGTGGCATTTTAATTAAGTTAGTTTTAGGTTAATGTAATTGTGCTTACCATCTGTGGCCCAGTTTACATTCTGACTTACAATTCTGGTTATCTATCAGGGTGATCTGCATGAAGCTCGACTTTGCATTATTTCCCACGGGACAGTGAATGCTGCACACATTTATCTAGCGAGAACACACAGGCTTGGACAACAAGTACGTGGCTTCACAGCTGAGGAGGACCGGGAGGGTTTTTAAGATAGATATACAGGTTGTATATTAACCCTATGTGAACGGATGCTTCACATATGACCAAGCAGAGTACCGGGAGCAGCAACAGTAAGAGGAGCAGCAGTAGTACCGGGAGCGGTACACGCCTGGCCAATGAATGCTATTGAAGGGCGGGTCTTGGCGTGGCCATAGTAGGATTCGTAATATCGCGAGCGGCACCGGGCGCTGGACGGCCGCTGCTGAAGGCTTCCCTGCGGACCGCAAACGTGAGACGGTCAGGAAGACGTTTTGTCACTCAGGGGGAGAAACTGATCAGAAAATGTAACGAAAATGTAACGGAATGTTGTAGAAATGTAGTGAAGTATAAGTATAGATAATTGCTGCAAAATGTAACAAAGTAAAAGTCAAAAGTATGCACTATTAATTGTACTTAAGTGAAGTACAGATACGTGAAAAATGTACTTAAGTACAGTAACGAAGTATTTGTACTTCGTTACATTCCACCACTGATAGGCAGGCAATTATGTTTTCAGAAGAAAAACACACTGCCACCACTGTTTAAAAAAATGAAAAGTCCGACCCTGGATTAAACACTAACAGTCTGCTTTCCACAGGAAGTTAGGAGCTTCACCGTAAGTGGTCTGATGTTCGTACTTGTGTGTGTGTGGAGTGTGTGTGTGTGTGTGTGTGTGTGTGTGTGTGTGTGTGTGTGTGTGTGTGTGTGTGTGTGTGTGTGTGTGTGTGAGTGAGTAATGGTGATTATCTTCAGAGTGAGTAGTGACTCTAGAGTCACAGTGAGAGAAACTAAGTGTCTCCTCTGTTCTTTCTGACCACGGTGGGAGATCTGGAGCAGGAGAAGTTAACCCTCTCCTTGATTTCATGTTGTTTATGGAGAAGGAGAACCAGGAAATGAGTCGGGGGGAAATGCAACGCTACCAAGCCGCGGCCGAGTGACGTGTGTCGCCACGACGTGTAGTTACATTTTGAAATGTGTGAAAAAGCCTCGGAATCTGAATTGAAAACAAGGTTTACAAGCAAACACATTTACAAAAAATAATGGCCATAACAGGTTAGAAATTCGAATATTAAGGGCTGCCTAATATTCGTTCGAATATCATTATCTTTTCTTAATATTCCAATTATATTAGAATAACGAAGTTCGGAGTCAAAGCCCTAATATACATCTTTAAAACGATATTAAAATGTCTATGGTACATCATTCTCTACATCGTTTCTATCATAAAACCAGCAGCCAATCTGCATAAAGGCAATATTAAGGTCATTTGGACGCTTTTTGCAGTAAGATTCCTAACAGAGCTAATTGCAGTGTTTGTGTGCACGGGGACCAGGAACAATGGATACACTCTCATCTCCTTCATCTAAAATGCATGTTTGATGCTTCTATATGTCAACACTTTGACTAGTGTTAGCTTGGAGAGTTTGATGGTCACATGTTTCTGGACACGTTTGTTAGAGCCATTGATGCAGGAATTCTTGAGCATACGTTAGATCAATATATTGGTGCCAATACGGACTCTATTGGTCATGGCATGATCCACATTCATTTCTTTCCTGGGATCATTATGAACACAGCAATGCCCGTGTGTTGGCTCACATACATGATGGTTGTAGTTTACAGTTTTCACATTTGGAAGACAGAGTAGGATCAGGTTGGGATTCTTTATCAGAACAGTTACCGGGACAGGAAGAGTCAGATCAGTGCATCACTACTTCTCCTAATGCTGAGCAGGTAAAGACAGCTGGCATCATGTCTCTCTGTGTTTATCTGCCAACTGGTCCAAACAGAGGAACACCCTAACCCAGCTGACACATCCAGATGGGACACAAACAGGTCTGTAATATCCTGAGTGTCCATGAAGTGACACACACACACACACACACACACACACACACACACACACACACACACACACACACACACACACACACACACACACACACAGACACAGACACAGACACACAGACACAGACACAGATTAGAGAAATCACTGGGTCAGCTGGGACACTGAGTGTGATTAAAGTGAGTAACGCTCATTGCTGCTTGAGGCTCAAAGTCATGGTTTTCATTTACTCAGCAGTAATTCTGAGATGCACTGTGATTACTCTGCTCCTTGGGTTGACTTCCCCTCTGCTAACAGTCAGTCAGCAGACGCTGGAACAGGACACTGAGATGTGAGCACTGAAAGGACGGAAGTAAAAGAAAAAGAGCTGGCCTGTGAGGAGCAGCAGAAGGTGAAATGAGAGAGAGATTAGGGAGGGATTGCTGGAGAGGAGAGAGACTGCAGAGGGAGGAGATAAGGAGTGTGAGGAGCTGATGGTGGCGGGGAGCCAGTCGCGATCAAAATTAAAAAAAAAAAAAACTTTCAAGAAATCACTGGAGCACCTTCACCCTCCCGTCCTCCTTCACATGCACTCAGCATTATAGCTTGATCCAGCTTCAGATCCACAGAGAAGATCACTCATAGGAATTATTCAAGACTATAGTCTCTGGCATACATTTTAAACCATATCGATCACCTGGTCTGGAGGGAACCTTGGATCAGTGTGCACTTACATGGTGACAATACCACAGAAAAGATATAAATACACTCTATTCAAATGAGCAGTCAGTTTTCTGTGTCCACTTAGCTTTTTGACCAGTGCGTATGATCAAAGAGGAGAAGATGATAGACTCCAGAGTTTTCTACCACTTCTGTGGCATTGCATGGGACAGACATAGGACAGAGCAAGTCCTGTTGGCTAGGACATCTTGAGCCATGGGAGTTCAACAAACACTGCTTCATTGAGATTGACTGAGAAGTAGAGATCTTCTGACACCATTCTTTCCTTCCTGATACTAATTCCAATTCCTAATTTCTTTAATGTCACCAACTGTTGTTTAGTACCCTTCTTTTTTTTCTTAACAAGTATCGTTTCAGGCACCGTTAATTATGTATGCGATTAATTTCGATTAATTAATCACAGAGTATGTAATTAATTAGATTACATTTTTCAATCGATCGACAGCCCATATTATTATTATTATTATTATTATTATTATTGTTGTTGTTATTATTATTATTATTTTACCAGCTGTACACTACTAACCCTATGTGGATGTGATATGATTGCTGCCATTGTTGCACAGCCTGTCTCAGGAATATATGACGGGTTTCTTCTCCCTATGAATATATCTGAAAAATCGAGGTCGTACTATATGCGGGGTCTAGACTTTTAAACATTCATAACAATAGGTGACACAAAATAGCGGTAAACTGAATGTGCCTCTCATGACCAAAGCCCTCAATCCAAACTCCCAACAGAGCGAGGAAGCCTGAAAGATGCAGAGACACGTTGAGCATCCTGAACAAAGCAGCTCAAAATTATGCAAAGAAATGATAAAAAGTTTTGATTAACGTTAAAATGATGGTGATAAATGCAGCAGAGTCCTCAAACAACCACCAAATAGCCAATAAATATGGCGTCACGTAATGTAATGTACGGCGATGGCGAGCCCTAAAGCCTCGGCTTGTAGTGCAGGCAAATGATGCGCCTTAACGGGCTGTGTTTACGGCGGAGGACAAGTCTCGCCCAGCACTCGCCCTTAGACTGCAGAGAGAATTGCTGCAGTCTTTTCAGCGCTTTGTGATTAACTTAAAAAAAAACACTCATACAGATTTCTTTATTAAAATGAGATTTGGTCCTCAAAAAGTCTTTTTCCAAAAATTTGTTTTGAAAAAGAAGGGGTCGTCTTATAATCAGGGTCGTCAGACAGTCTATCATAAAGAAAGAACAGAAAGTAGATTTTCTTCTGGAGCTCGTGATGAAGTCCTACTTTTGATAATGATAAAACAATCTCTTAATCTGTCCTGTGAAGAAGAGCTTTACCATGACTCCGCTCCGACTCAGTAGAACTCAAGACACGCCTTGAGTCTCAGAGACTCAGCTCCTGTCATTCATCTGAGGGGAGAGAGAGACCAGGCCTGTCAGCAGTTGTCAAGGCCCGTTACCATGACACTTCACAGCCCGCCACCCTGACCATGCTGCTTATCAAACCGCCCCAGATAAGATGACATCAGCGCTACGTGCCGTCTGACACAGCGCAGGGAACTAACTGACCACCCAACATATCCATCCTCCGGCTCATGGTCCAGGAATGTGCTGCAGCCAGGTATCTCTAACCTTCCAACCAGCAGCCAACACACGTCTGCCGAGTGTCTGAAGAGAAGCACAGCATAAAGGACTCCCTGTGCTCAGGACTAGCTGTGAAGCAGACACACTAACACACAGATGTCCCAGTACAGTCTCATACCACGTCCACTCAGGCAAAATGAGGGACAATGTGTGGGGTCTTTAAAGTTGACTTAGTAAGTCAAACCATGAGAGCAATGGTTCCCCAAGCACCACTTTGAGTTATTGGAGTTTTTAAATAGCTTTTTTAAAGACCTGGAAAACTCCGATTGCCAGACCGAACTATTGTTCAGGACATGGCATTCGATTCAAACCTCTCTCAGTTCAGCCAGCTGTTAATGGAAACTAATGGACTTGGGTTGCACAAGCTGTGTGCTACATGAGTCAGCTGTGTGAACGCATCACAGGTTAACTGGGGAGATTTTGAAATGGATCGATAATGCTGAACACCAGCAGTGTGTGCTGGACAGCCAGTGGACCAATAACTCCAGATGGGTGTTCACAGGCAGCTACGAGAACGGCAGAGTGGAGCGGGTCAATCCATTCCTCTGAGCACAGCGGTGGGAGCGAAGTCCGCTGACAGCGGCCAAAGTTCCCGCATGTTCAGGTGAAAAAAGCTGCCTGTTACAGTAGGGTTTCACCACGTCAAATTTAAGACTTTTTAGGACCTTTTTCAGACCATTATAAATGAAATTTAAGACCTTTATCACAACATAAAAAAATAAAAAAACGTCAATGTCAGAGTCCGGAAACATCGCTAAACTTGCACTTGCCCATAGCTGAAGAATTAAAACAAATAAAATCTGTTCTGAAAGAGACTCACGCCGCTTTGCACTCGGCTGCAACAGAAGTTGGTCTCATTTGTAACCATATTACAGCAAATTATATTTACTACAACACCACAGAATAAAAAAAACATTGTAGAGAGCTGCGGGAGCATTTTAATGAGAAAATGTAGACCTGTTTAAAATTATTTAAGACCTAGAACACAATTCTTCAGCGAATTTAGAATTTTTAAGGCCTAAAATGTTGAAAGTTTGGACTTTTTAAGACCCCGGGGAAACCCTGGAGAGGCCAGCGCACCGACACAGCACCAAGTGTCCTGCAGGAGTCAGCTCTGAGCAGCTGGGGCCGCCACTCTCACACACACACACACACACACACACACACACACACACACACACACACACACACACACACACACACACACACACACACACACACACACACACACACACACACACACACACACACACACACACACACACACACACACACACACACCTGTTGCACCCCACTCACACATCAGTAGCTCCCCAGTGGGCGCTCATTTGTCCCTGTGACTGGCAGCAGGGACATCTTGTGTTTCAGTCAGTGTTCCTGCCTGCTCCGGTCCAAAACACAAGACAGGGTTTAAAACAACTAATGAGAGCGCTGTTGTAAAGTTTGAGGAAGAGGAGGGAAGCAAGAGAGATGAAAGGTTAGTGGTTTCCATTGTGGGACATGGACACAACAAGCAAAGCTATTGTTAACACAGTCTGGCCTCCACAGATTCCAGCAGCTGGATTGAATTAGGGGCTTTCTCTTCTTAAAGGGGCCGGCCGTCCACACTGCACTCTCACTTCTTAGTCCACATGCACACTACGTTAGATCAGACGGAAAACACGCCCATAGAAGCTGCTTGAACATCTCTGAGCAGCATCAGACAGAATGGCTGCCGGGCTTTGTTCAACAGAATCAAGTGAAAGCAACACTTTCTGCATCATAGGCCCGTTTCAGGACACATTCAACACAAACTAACTCCTTCAGAAACAAGGTCATCTCCAGACGTGGACACTGCGTGGGACTCCACTGAGAGGCTTTCAGCATGCAGCTACAGTGTTCCCAGACAGTCCCAGTCCCGGCACCAGCACCAGCACAGCTAACCCCGACCCTGCCATGCAGCTGACCCACGCAAAGTGTCACTATCGTCACTTCCAGAACTGACACACAGCTTCAGCACTGGTTCATGTCTCCTGTCCCTCACATGTCTCCTGTCCCTCAGAGTCCTGCTTGGCTACAGTCTCTGTTGGCGCCCCCATGTTACACAACAGCCACACATGCCTCGGTCCCCAGGACACCTCTTCTCAGAGACACCCCCCATCAGTGAGTGAGAGAGAGACAGACAGAGAGAGTGTGTGTGTGTGTGTGTGTGTGTGTGTGTGTCCCATTATCACAGTGTTCCGTGCAGAGTGGGAGCGGCAGTGGGAATGATTCCAACCCCGTGCACGTCCTCAGCTGCAGCACAGACTGCTGCACGAGCCTGTCGGTCCATGGAGCTGAACATAGAGCCGGTAACACGGTAACAGGGCTCTGCAGCAGTCGCTGTGTGTGTGTGTGTGTGTGTGTGTGTGTGTGTGTGTGTGTGTGTGTGTGTGTGTGTGTGTGTGTGTGTGTGTGTGTGTGTGTGTGTGTGTGTGTGTGACAAAGCAACATGTTCAGCTTACATCTCTCTCTCTCCTGACTCCATCTGCTCATTTTACACTCATAGATTGATATATCTATATATCTATATTAAAGACCGCTGGGAGCTTCTTACCTCATGACGAAAGTGTTGTCAGGCCAGAAATATCACAAAGTCCTCTCGGTATCAACGACGGCTGACTTGTAGTTTTCCAAAAGTTCCCGGCTCGGTTCAGGGCTCCAGCGACCAGATGAACGGCTCCGGCGGCGTGTCAGTCTGCAGGCTATCCGGTAAAATTAGAAAAAAGAAAAGAAAAAAGAAAAATTGGGATTTCAAAAAGCAACAGTGGAATCCTACATGATCCTTTGCATCGCGGCTCCTCTGCTGCTGAACGCTCGCTCACTGGAAGCGACTCTCGGCTTCTTGTGACGCACTCGGGTCGCTGATGCCAGCGGTGCTGTGCCGCTCCTCGAGCCGCTCCGCTGCCGCTGCCGCGCTCTGCGTTCAAGGCTGCACGGAAATCTCCAAAGTCCCCCAGCTGGGAACCATCCCCTGATTTACTCAGTTACCAAATGAGCTATTGAGGAGAAAACAGTCTCTGAATCCTAACGAGCTAAACTAAATCACTGACTGGTGCATTACACGATGCAGCTATTATTATTATTATTATTATTATTAGTATTATTGGAAACGTTGCGTTCAAGCTCTCTGGTTGGGTCTCTAATGTACGCTCTATTCACCATTCGTCGACTTTCCAACAGTACCTGAAGGCAGCAAGTGACGCAACTGGTGGGACGTAGCCGACGTAGCACGTACAGGTTGCCCCTGACAACTGAGGCTGTGCTGTGCTGTGTGTGTGTGTGTGTGTGTGTGTGTGTGTGTGTGTGTGTGTGTGTGTGTGTGTGTTCTCGTTTAACTGTATTCGTGAGGTCCAAAAACCGTGAGTTCAGTATACTTGTGGGGTCCGACCAGCCTTGTGGGCCCAAAATGCTGGAGCCCACAAGGTTAAAGGTCTGTTTGAGGGTTAAGACTTGGTTTTAGGATTAGGGTTAGAATTAGGTTATGGTTAGGGTGAGGGTAAGGGTTAAGGTTAGGCATCTAGTGGTGATGGTTAAGGTTAGGGTAAGGGGCTAGGGAATGCATTATGTCAATGACGGGTCCCCACAAAGATAGTGAAACGCACTGTGTGTGTGTGTGTGTGTGTGTGTGTGTGTGTGTGTGTGTGTGTGTGTGTGTGTATGTGTGTGTGTGTGTGTGTGTGTGTGAGTTAAAAAATATTATATATACGGTATATATTAAAACATTAATCCGGAAATATGTTTCAATCATGCCACCCACACACACACACACACACACAAGATGAGGTCAGCTGGGGTCAGCTGAGATGAGGTCAGCGGTTGCTATGAATACTGATATGTCTACTGGTATTTACTGTGTAATGTTCCGTCTGTCTGATAATGAACAAAGACAACCAGAGGCTGATTTCAATAAGCCAATAGCAGCTCTGCATTCTCCCAGTAATGGGCCTGAGCTCAGCTGCACCAGGTTCCTAAAGTAGTGGAGGGCCAGAGCAGACAGGACAGGACTTCTTATGTTCATGACCCCAGTGTTTAGAAAGACCACAGCTCAAAGGGAAAGTTCTCTTTACAACAAAGTTTCTCACACCGCCTGCAAGTGCAAAAGGTCATGAGAACTTAACTAACAAATCAGGGTGTAAGCTCCAGACACAGCGACGGTGGCTCTGCTAAATAGTCTCAGGAAGGAACTGGTTTTAGTGGAACATTTGCACCCTGCAATAGAAAACACCCCATACAATATTGTGTCCGTTATATTATCTTAATCCGAGAGCAAAGAATCCTGAGGAGACACACTAACTGTTCTGTTTTAAAGGAAGCTCTGTTAACCCTGATGGTTGTCTGATGGCTTAAAAGAGGATTAGGAAAGGGTTTTCTAAAAATAAAATAAAAAGGTCTATTATGTAAGGTACTTTGGTAGAACTTTTACCAGACAATAGCTGGACTTATAGGTTGATGTCAGGGGGAATTGATGCTAAACATCTGTTAGTTATTATATTTCAAATAGAGTCATTTCATGTATTTGATTCTGAAACAGATGCACGTCAGACTGTGACTGACGGATGCTGGGATACACATCTGTATTATATCGATATCATGAGACTAGATATCCTCTTAGATTCTGGATATCATAAAATGACATAAGTGTTGTCTTTTCCTGGTTTTAAAGGCTGCATTACAGGAAAGTGATGTCATGTTCTGAACTTTTTGCACACTGAGTCATAGTACCGGTTATACTAGAGCCAGGATCTGTCCCAGGTTTCCGCCTCTAGAGTGGTCTGCACCTACTCTATCTGTAAAGTGTCCTGAGATAACTTCTGTTAGGATCTGACACTATCAATAAAGTTGAGTTAAATATATATCCACATTACTGATGATAATTTATCAAAACTCTCACTGTGTAAATGTTTGGTAAGCTCACCAACCGTACAATGTGGATATCAAGGTATTTGGTTAACACGATATGGTGATATTGGACACAGTGTGACTGTGAAATGCTCAGGAAGACCGCCTCCTCCTCCTTCAGTCTGAGTTCAGCCACTCGCAGTGAGCACGGTTCCAGCCACTCACTAGATTACCATTGGTTTTTCTACCAGCCACTTGTCTATGTGACCAGCATTTGGCTGGTATAGGGTGTGAATTTTGAACCCTGCCTGTGAGAATACCACAACTGTGTCTGCCATCTGGTGCACAACCCGTGAACTCCACCTCCACAAGACCCCCCCCCCCCCCCCCCCCACCCTCTGGAGGACCAGACTTACTCACTCTGTAGGCTGCATGTCCAGGGGTATGTTACATCTCTGACAGCTGTTCTTACTAGTTATTATGCTGCAGATGAACATTTTAATCATCTATCATCTCTGTATATTTCCCCCGGTCTTGTATTGTATATTTTGAGGCATTGTGTTGGTAGAGTCTCAGTCAGCTGTAGGTGCAGCCACTAGAGGGCGACATGACCCTAACCCTCCCTACAGTTCAGGGATGTTTCCGGTCCCGTGACTAAGGGTCATTTCAAAACAAAGCTCTGGCCCATTAAGCACGAGGCAAACCAAAGTTAGAATACCGATCAGATTCAGCATCAGTGTTGATTTTTTTTAGATAGAAACGTTAGGCTGAATGAATGGGACCATAGCCGCTGTGGTAGTGGGGCGACGTGTTAGTAGTGATGATACATTTCAAACTTGATCACAAATACAATCGAATATTAATCAATAAAACAGCTTTCTGTCTGTTTGACTTACTATTAAGTATTACTCATTACCACACACGTTATAATATGTATAAAGCCTTCATTCTATTTAACTGTATTTGTATTTCTATCGTTTTATTCCTTTGCTTCTGTGAACGTGTTCTGCTCTTGTTTTGAAACGGTGCCCCGGAAGTGTTTTCGCCGTACGTTCTCTTCATTGATTGGCTGTGTTGCCGCTGGCGCTGATGTGGTGTTCTGAAGTGAGCGAAGCGGCTCGTTGATTCTGATTCTTGTCTTCCACCGGACTGACTGTCTCCGCCAGGACCCAGGACCCCGGACCATGCCTCACTATCACACCTGGGAGGAGTTCGCGCGCGCAGCAGAGAAGCTCTATCTGACAGACCCCATGAAGGTGAGCCTCTACATCTCAGAACAAGCTTAGCATGCTAGCTGGATAGCCTGTTAGCTGGGGATTAGCCTGTTAGAGCCGTGCGTGTGACGCTGTAGGTGTGTCACTGACGTCAGCTGTTGTGTTTCCAGGTGAGAGTGGTTCTCAAGTACAGACACTGCGATGGAAACCTTTGCATCAAAGTCACCGACAATGCCGTGGTAAGTGACGTCATGTTTACCTGAACTGTTTAGTAACATGTGACACCATAATGTTTCCATATTGTTAGAACACAGATACTTGTACTCTGTAAACATCATCCTGTGTGTGTGTGTGTGTGTGTGTGTGTGTGTGTGTGTGTGTGTGTGTGTGTGTGTGTGTGTGTGTGTGTGTGTGTGTGTGTGTGTGTGTAAGCTACTGGGACCTTGAATTTCCCCTTGGGGATCAATAAAGTATCTCTATCTATCTACTCAAAGATACTTTGTGCCTGACGATACTTAGCTGTAATCTGTAGTTTTCTGTTGATTGATTTCATCAGCTAAATGCATCAGTCACTCACAATCAGGGTTATTAAAGTAAGCAAAATACAATCTATTATAACCTTGGTCACTGTGTGTGTGTGTGTGTGTGTGTGTGTGTGTGTGTGTGTGCGTGTGCGTGGACACATTGAGAAGGAGATACTTCTCTGTAAAAGTGGAAGTTGTTGTTTAGGGGTCCATGTTTGATATGTGACTACAGGTATAGTAATGTGAGATTATTGTCAGCCCGTTGACGGTAATGGTGCTGTAGCTATCATTGTCCTCATGTAGTCTTTTGTCCGTCCCCACAGTGTTTACAGTACAAGACGGACCAGGCCCAGGACGTGAAGAAGATCGAGAAGCTCCACGGGAAACTGATGAGACTCATGGTGTCCAAGGAGACGCACAGTGGCTCCATGGAGACGGACTAAAATGCTCCAGAGCAGCAGACACAACGGTTGATAGAGCACAGGACCATCACAGTGCCATGTGGAGTCTGGGGGGGGGGGGGGGGTCTGGCTGTGTACATGGATGTCATACCACCAGAGATGTGATAGAAATATACATGAAAATATTTCTTCATCTTTTTTTTATGAGACTTTCTTCAATAAAAATCCCATTATCCTACTTTTCCTTATCAAGCATTGTGATCACATCCCTGATGGTATGACTCTAAAGAAGGTGAGTGTAGGCTGCTGGGGGGGGGGTAGTGTGGGACAAATCCTCAGCTGCAGTGTGAGCAGCTCTGGCTCCTTGATTTCTTTACAGGAGCTGCATTTAATTTCAATTTTAAAGAGGACAAAAAGGACGGGCATGGAGACATGTCTTTTCTATTCACATCTATGTAGCGATGTTGGATTTAGTTTCAGCAGAGCGGTTGGTTCCTTTTTTTTTTTCCTCCTGGACTCGTGCCACACGACTGGAGCAGGAGCTTCTGATTGGCTGGCGACAGTGTGGAGGAACCCCACACCTCCTAATGCCATTTTGTCGACTGAGAATCATTGTTACTTGTTCAATAAACGTTTATTTACCCCAGTACAGCCAGTGTCTCTCCTGTATTCATCCGGTGTTGTGTTTATGGACCATAAATGTCTGCATGATTAAGGCTGCGTTCACACACACTCGGACGCTCCGGTGAAAATGCAGATCTTTCCAATTATTTGAATAGGGGTAGTGTGTTTAGGCTGCAGCAGTGGAGGCTGAAAAACTGCAGCAACTCAAGGAAAAGTTGCAACAGATTCAACTTCTGGAGAAACTTCCCCCGTGTCCCGCTGCTGTGGCCAGTCATATGCACGTGGGTCAGACTTGTCGTTGTGTTTTTTAAAACGGTGTGAGAGTCCCGTACAGGAAACATCTCTGCCTCTATTGCTGCCACAAGAAAGTTTTAAAACACCAAACACAAGCTCTGAACTGCCCGGGAGTTTGGGGAACAGCTGACTGTTCCCTCAGTCTCTCCGTCATCGTTCTTTCTCCGGGAAAGGAAGCTGCCTTCAAGTGTGGAAACGTCCCGATCTAGAAACCATCTGACGGAAAATACAGTAACTGAGAAACATAAAGTCTACTTGTGCTACATTGGGAAGGTAAAGAACACAACAGGACGTCCCATTTCAGTGACATTCCCAATCACTGATAGCTTGCTTTGGTATGAACCATAGGCTGGTCTGAAGCTCTTATTTTTTTATTTAACCTTTATTTATTCAGGGGAGGTTCCCTGAGAGGCAGCCCTGATCACATTCACACAGATGCACACATTGACACCTGGAAGCTGCCCAGTACAACCAGATCTGCTGGCCACTGAGCAGCTGGAGCAGTGCTCTGAGGAAAGAGAATAAAAGGTTGCTTGCTATAGTTCTCTCTCTGTCCTTTTAATTGGGTTCTATGTTTTTAAATAGACAGAGTCAAACAATAAAGCTATCATCATCATCTTAAAACTGAACTATGTTCAATATTAATGGTGGAAAAGTGGTGAAATGTTGCTTTACAGTTTTCCCTGGTCTCTGCGCTGTGAAGAGAATTTCTTCATTCTATATTTCGGGTGAATGATTTGATTTGATCTGCAGTAATCTCCTGAGTTATTAGGGGCTTTCCGACCGGAGGGATTTTTGCAGTTCTTAGAACTAAACGTTCCTAGAACACTTTTTTTGTTGTGTTCCGACAGAAAAAATGTGGGGATTTTGAAGTTCCTCTGGCCTCAGTTGCGTACTTATTTAGCTCCTACTTCAGAGCAGGGTCTTTTCCTAGGTGTAGGCCTACTTGATTGGTCGAACTTATAAGTCCCACCCACTGCCAACTCGGAACTTGGAGACAGAGCAACAACGGGACATTTTTAACAATTTTCACCATCTTATTCAGCATTAAATTCGCAGTGCTCTGTATCCATTGTGGGTCTAGGCGGGGTCTGTTCCGAGTATAATAAAGCCCCGTCTGTGTTGAGCAAAACATTATGTGAATTACTTTTTTTTGGAACTCGGAAAAGTGGACTGATGCGGAGGTGCAGGCACTGCTGGCCATGTACGGCCTCCATGCTGCTGCATGGTTGTTGTTTTTTTGGGGTTTTTTTATTATTTGCAAAATTTTACAAACATATTATACATTTTCTGAACAAATTGGCATCATATACAGAAATAATCAACTTCACCCAGGGAACATCACAACCCCATTTTACAAAACAAAATACAGATAATAAAATTAATATATATAAAAATTACAATGGACACTTAATCCATAATGAGAAAAAAATAAAAATAAAAAATATAAAGGCAATATGAAAAAGAGCGAGGGCTATATAATCACATTTCTGAGAAAAAATCTTGCAGTAGATTAGCTATATAAATAGTTTTCTTATTATTAATAATTTGGATAGACTCAAAAAAGTTTAGAAATTCAATTCTGAAGTGAGTAAAAGCTGGCCGAGATTTAGAAAGTTTAGCTCTATGGATATGAAATTTCCCTTGTAGAATTAATAAGTTGATAATTTTATGTATAGTTTTGTTTTTGTTATCGTAATTAAAAATAACATCTTTTGATTCCAATTTAATTTCATGATTCTGTTGAATATTTAAATAGTTTTCAACTTTTTTCCAGAACATCATAGAATACTGACATACCCAGAATAGATTCAATTTTACAAAATTCACATTTATTATCCACAGCCGCAAATCTTGAAACAAATTTGTTCGTAGGATAAATATTGTGCAGTATTTTAAAATGTAATTCTTTCAGTTTATTGGGGATGACAAATGTGTACGGTAGAAGCCATGTTGATTCCAGTGAATGTTAGAATATAGAGAGTTCCAAAAGAGTTTCCCCCGTGGAGTGATTTTCCTTTTGCTGTAGAAGTAATTCCTTATATGTTTATTTGTACATTTATAACAAAGAAGTTTGGATCCAATTCTTGCCTCTCAGAGTGACCATCATTAGTTGAAGAATTCCACTAGGTATAGCATTTATTACCATTTGGTATTCTTTGTGGGTGATAGGAAACATTTTAGATCTAAGAAATTCCTCATAACTAAGAAGTGACGCTTCATCATTTTGTAAGTCCATAAGAAAAATGATATTCCTATCCTTAATCCTTGTAAATCATTACAGTGTAAAATATGTATTGAAAGCATTTCAACAATAAGAAATAAAAATGGAGAACAAGGGCATCCTTGGCGGACTGGTCTATAAACTGAGAAACGTTGGGTGGTATTCAGATATAACATGACACAGCTACTGATGTTTTTATAAAGCATTTTAACACCGGAGATAACATTTTCCCCAAAACCAAAAGATTGAAGTGATATAAATAAGAATTGGTGCTCTACTGTGTCAAATGCCTTATAAAAATTCAACGATAATATCACAGCTGCTGCGTGGTTGTTGTACGTGGCGCTAAGGTCTAGTGACGATGCTATAAAGACCGTAGCCGTGCTTGCGTCACTCCCTCACCCCCCCCCCCCCCCCTACCAGTCCCTATGGCCACTTGGCCAGGGGGAATGCTAACGGAAAAAATGATTTTGGGGGAGAGTAGTTCTTAGAACTGCTTAGAAGTGTACTTTTCCTCTAAAAAGTACAAGTACTATCCGGTCGGAAAGCACCTAATAACTCAACCCACTTTGTCCATATCCGCAAAGTACTACATTACCCATCATGCACCTCTGGTATTTCCCCACGGCTAGTCAGTCAGGTCTGGGACGAAGTGTTTCACCTCTTCATGCTCGCAGAATAACCAGCAGCACACGTGTTGGATCACTTGTCCGTGGACAATAAGTCAGTAGGTGAGTAACTAATGGTACTGTGAGCTACTAAGTAACGGTAAAGTATAGTAACGTTACAGTGGGACTGGAGGAGTGACGGGCTGGACGGGACCAGCAGAGAGAGTTTTAATAGGCTACGTTTATATATTTTACTTTACTCAAACTTGTAGGCCTATATATGTTTTTTTTTTCCTCATCTTATTATTACTGAATTGTATTATTCTTGACGCTTTGTCAATATTGTTTTCCTGACATTCATGCCAATAAAGCAATTTGAATTTGAGAGAGAGACTATTGATCCCAAACTGGGACATTTCTGCAGAATGTTTACGTTACATTAACATTACCGAGATCAGCTTATGTAACATCACCGTGAACTTTAGTCAGAGTCCGGGAACGCTGCTGTGTGGCGCTAATGTAGCCAGGGGCTGATCACGTGTCCCATCCCAATCCTGTCAGCTGGCCACAGCAACACTGACACTTTGTTTAAACTACACCACAGTCAGTCACGCTACACGATCCTTTATGATTTGGTCCATAATAACGGCCTTTTATGAAGGTAGAACAACTCTTTAATGGTGCACTCAGTACGTCATGTGATTTAGGATGACAAACAAAAGAATCTAAACGTTTGAATGTAACATTGTGTTTTAATGATGGCCATGTCAAATATCTAAGTCTCTAGTTCTCAGTCATCCATCTCAACCCTGTCTGTTCCTCCCTGCCCTCCCTGTCCCCGTCCCTGTCCCTGTCCCCCTGCCCCTCCCCTATCCCCGTCCCTGCCTCCCCGTCCCTGCCTCCCTGTCCCTCCCCCTCCCTGCCTCCATGTCCCTCCCCGTTCCTCCCTCCCTATCTCCCTTCCTCCCTGTCCCTCCCCGTCCCTCCCTCCCTATCTCCCTTCCTCCCTGTCCCTCCCTGTCTCCCTTCCTCCCTGTCTCCCTGTCCCTCCCTGTCTCCCCGTCCCTGCCTCCCTGTCCCTCCCTGTCCCTCCCTGTCCCTCTCCGTCCCTGCCTCCCTGTCTCCCCGTCCCTGCCTCCCTGTCTCCTTGTCTGTCCGTGTCCTTGCAGCATGTTGACCGAGGTGCTGGTTGCTCTGCTGGTTGGAGGGCTGCTCTACTTCCTGGTCCAGAGGAGCAGGACCCAGGTCCTGAGGACAGAGGATGGCTGGTGGGGGGCTGGGTCCCCCCCTGATGGAGGGGAGGACATCACCATTCGTCCCTTTACAGTCAGCACTAGTGCTGAGGAGCTGGAGGTTGGATTCCCTCTCCATCTGTCTCGCAGTCTGTTAGTCATGTAGTCCTAGCCGTCCCTCATGGTGTCCCTGTGTCCCAGGACCTGTACAGGAGGATAGACCAGACTCGGCCTGTCCCCTCTCTGGAGGACAGCCACTTCACCTACGGCTTCAACTCCCAGTGCCTGCACACGGTGCTGTCTTACTGGAGAAATGGCTTTGACTGGAGGAGACAGGTGGACAGACTCAACCAGTACCCGCACTTCAAAACCACCATCGAAGGTGAGAAAGCTCTGCACAGTGCTTTTGCTTTCCTTTTTTAATAAAATTAAAAAAAAAGTAGCCCATCATGACCCAAGCATGTGCAAACAAAATGCCATGAATTGCATTTGGCAATAATATTTCAATATGAAACGTTAATATTTTTAAGCACAGTGCCCCTACATTTGGTTGCCAACGTACAAAAAGCATGTCAGAGCAAGGGCCAGACATATGAACAGGACACTGTGTCGCTGGGTGAATGATAAAGTCGTGTGTGTGTGTGTGTGTGTGTGTGTGTGTGTGTGTGTGTGTGTGTGTGTGTGTGTGTGTGTGTGTGTGTGTGTGTGTGTGTGTGTGTGTGTGTGTGTGTGTGTGTGTGTGTGTGTGTGTGTGTGTGTGTGTGTGTGTGTGTGTGTGTGTGTGTGTGTGTGTGTGTGTGTGTGTGTGTGTGTCCCATAGAATTGGTGCGAGACATGTAGACGCACTAAAATGCTCCAGATTAGCAGAGACATGTATGCTAATGTCAAGGAATTTATACATACAATACAAGGTATTTTAAATTCCAGATGACATCCCTGCTGAAACATTGTATAGTTATATAGGTTGTATAGTTTTTGGTTTAGAAGCCTTTATCGATGATTTCTGTCAGTATAAAGTCCCGCTACATACGCAGTAGTACAGCTACAGTACAGCCCATGTGAGGAGATCGCTGACCAATCAGAGCAGACCGTTTTTTTAAAGAGACACAGGGGAATACAGGTGCAGGCTGCAGCAGCTATGGGCAGGATGAACATGTGAGGAACAGGCGAGGGAGCGGTTCCGCAGCGTGTGGTGTGTACATGTCAGAGCTGACATTAGCCCTGAGGTAAAAATTCAAATAAATCAGTGACTGCACAGGCAATTAAGTGATATTCCTGCAGTGGAGGTCTTGACAAAAAATGAAGAGTCCTCTTTGTCTGGGACTGAGATATCAGCTCCTAAAGTCGAACGAGCATCCACAATCTCAAGTTTCATTTCTTCATTTTGTCGTTTATCGCCACCTTGGTCTACTTCATCTGCCATTTTCCCGTTGTCGATCTTCATAGATATGTGGCCGATGTCCAGGAAGACTCCAGTTACCACTGCACAAAGGATGGACAAACCATTTCAAGGATAAATACAAGGAGAGATAGTAGAATGCAGATATACTAGTGAAATAATAGGCATGTAATATCACAAAGGAATCAAGTGATTTTTTTGATCGCAACATTCCATAGATTGTTTGGTCTCCACTGCTGACACACTCCTGAAGAAGATATGTGCCTACCTCTAACCTGCATCCTCTAACCATCATCCAGGCATTGATATCCACTACCTGCATGTGAAGCCCAAGACAGTGCCAGAGGGATCCACTGCTCTTCCTCTGATCATGGTGCACGGCTGGCCTGGCTCCTTCTATGAGTTCTATGGGTTGATCCCTCTGCTAACAGAACCATCAGACCCAAGCCACCTTGTGTTTGAGGTGGTGTGTCCCTCCATACCAGGCTACGGTTTTTCAGAAGCACCACATAAGAAAGGTGAGTCTGGAAAGTTTTTTTTATTAATTATTATAATAATTATATTAATGCCAGATGTGGGAATATAATGAATATGCAGATCACATGTACTTGTACATGCAAGGTTATTGGAAACAGCACTGATGAAAAGAAACCGTTAATCCCAGAATTTGACTTGACGATTGAAATGTCCATTTAAAAAAAACTTGACGTGTGCCTATGCAGGCTTTGATTCCGTGTGTGCCGCACACATCTTCCACAAACTGATGAAGCGTCTGGGCTTCCAGCAGTTCTACGCTCATGGAGGAGACTGGGGCTGGCTGGTCACCACCAACATGGCTCAGCTGGAGCCCAGGTCTCTCTCTCTCTCTCTCACACTCACTCTCACACTCACTCACACACACACACACACACACACACACACACACACACACACACACACACACACACACACACACACACACACACAGTCTTTAGAGATGCTGAAATAAGGTCTTACTCCAGTTTTTCTCTCCAGGAGCGTCAGAGGCTTGCATGTGAACTTTGCCCCGCCCTCCAGTCCGGGGCTGCCCATGACCCTGTCCATCATGCTGGGTCGTTGCTTCCCCAAGCTGTTTGGCTTCACTGACTTGGACATTGAGCGTCTCTTCCCCTGCATGGAGAAACTGGTGGTGGAGTCCATCAAAGAGTCTGGCTACATGCACATCCAGGCCACCAAGCCTGACACCGTGGGTAAGGACCTGAAAACAGGATCCACTGGCTTCAGTCCAGTCTAAAAAAAAAAAAAAAAAGGTCCATAGAATCTCTTTTTAATCAGCAAATCCATCTCCCCCCTCAGGTCGAGGACTGAATGATTCCCCAGTGGGTCTGGCTGCCTACATCTTGGAGAAGTTCTCCACGTGGACAAGCCGCGACTTCAGGGACCTGGAGGACGGAGGACTCACCAGGTATAGAGAACACAGCAGAACATAATGGAGACAGTGCTGCTCATAGTTCCCTGGATAAGTACAAACACGCAAACAGATGTGAGTAGCATCAGTGGCAGTAGCACATGTATGTATCAGCAGCAGCCAGGCTCCTCTGTCGCTGTACTATCCCAAAATATTCATGTAGACAACAGAAGATGGGCTTCTCATTAGTGTAACCTCTGTGTGTGTGTGTGTGTGTGTGTGTGTGTGTGTGTGTGTGTGTGTGTGTGTGTGTGTGTGTGTGTGTGTGTGTGTGTGTGTGTGTGTGTGTGTGTGTGTGTGTGTGTGTGTGTGTGTGTGTGTGTGTGTGTGTGTGTGTGTGTGTGTGTGTGTGTTGCAGGAAGTTCTCCCTGGATGACCTGCTGACTAACGTGATGATCTACTGGACATCTGGCTGCATCGTCTCCTCCATGAGGTTCTACAAGGAGAACTTTGGCAAAGGCCTCTACGCGCCTCACTCTAAGTGAGTGATCCAGTGTTCTGGTGCTGAAAGAGCAGATGTTCAAAGTGACAGGGCCAACTCGTTTCAATGCTACCAAACATGAGTCACAAATAACCTTTCAAAGCACATACAATGAAAAGATCAACAGTGAGCAGGACTGTACCAGTCATCCTGTTGCAGCATGCAGATCATTGGTTGACTGTGCTGGCCTGTTGGCTGATGTTCCCAGCAGCACAGCCAGCAGTAGACCCCCCTGACTCATCAGGTGAAAGGGTGTGGCTGAGGTGATAACATGTGTGATGTCTCCTCACAGGATCCCTGTGGACGTCCCCACTGGCTTCGCCTGCTTCCCCAACGAGCTGATGCACACTCCCAAACTGTGGCTCAAACAGAAATACCGCAAACTGGTGACCTTCACGCCTATGGCCCGCGGCGGCCATTTTGCTGCCATGGAGGAGCCCCAGCTGATGGCCGAGGACATCCAGAACTTCACCAAGATAGTGGAGAAGCACCAGGCTGTGTAGTGATCCAATAATATGACAGCTAAGATTAGAAACCTGTGCTCACTGACCAATGACACACCTGCCATGCTGTCTTAATACCCATAAGGCAGTAGGTGAGTCAAATCTTCAAAACAAGAACACTTATTGAAATAAAAATAAGATCTATTTCTCTAATCTATGGCATGACCCAAAGTATATGGGCTAAATTATTCAATCTGAAGGACACGGTTAATGAATGAAGGTGTTGATGATATAGTTATGCTGCGTTAATACGAGACAATGTGTGAAACTTTAACAGTGAAAGAAGCTAAACGGACAGAGCAAAAGGTGAATTGATTGGATTAGTTGTCACAATGGGCGGGTTATTATTAGTTCAGTGCTATTCAAGTTCTGCAGAAAAGCACTATAGCAGGTGTTGCTGTGGTCTGGAGGAGGAGCTGTGCTGGGGGTCCCTAACACTTCCACAGCTACACGAGACGAGCACTGATGCCTCACTCAGAACTCCCCTTTACAACTCCCTCAGCCTTGTAGTATTAGTATTACACAGTTTACTCAGCAGCTGCAGATGGGAGGTCAGGGGCCACCTGGTGGTATTGTGTTGACAGCCTGGACAAGGTGCCAAACATTCCTCTCACTGATAACACAGAGCCTCAGACCTCTGAGTTAGGCAGGATTTCTTACAACTCATTCCATGTCTTTAATGTAAAACGCAGCTTTTTTGATTTTGCATTCACTTTACATCCTCTCTCTTTGATTGACTTTGATTTGCTTCAAATACTACAATTCACACTTACTTTATTGATGTACCAACCGTGAAAATAAAGTTAATCACTATGTTGATCTTGAAGAAGCTGATTTCCATCTGAACTGCTGAAAGTGATTTAGTTAAATGATGAAAATTATTTGGTTATATTTAGAAAAGTAACGTTCACAGCCACCACACAAGGGTAGACAATGGAGCTTTCAGGTGGGGTGACTAGTTGTATTAATGCTGCTGTGTTGACCGTGAACAGGGATGCAAAATAAAAAGATTCATAAAGCCACGACGATGAAAACTGAAAATGCGTCTGTTATGTGTTCATGTAATCTCTGTGGAGTCCTGGAGTTATAAAGCATATGCAGAATGTTGTGATGTGCATCAGTCCGTCTCCAAACGGGCTTCCTGACGAGGCTGTTGCTGAACGGGGATGGGATGCCCTGAATGTCTTCAACAAACCAAAAGACTCTCTTTGGTAATGGTCAATGTCGCAGTGCCCCGGGCTTCCAGCCCCGCCCCTGTCCAGTTGTGAGCAGAGCTCTGAGTTTCCCAAGCCCCCCAGTGCCCTGGCTCGGGACACCCTCCCAGTGCTGCACTCCCCCAGGCCTGACTGCCTGCCGCCTGCTCTTCTTGGCAGCAAACAGCCAGGGGAGGGTCAGGACGAGCGGGCAGCTGAGATAAGGACCACATGATGTTCCCCACATTACCTCACCCGATAAGGAAACAAGCAGAGACAGACGGAGAGAGAGAGGGTCAGACTGGGAGGAACTCTCTGGGTGGACTCTGATGCGCAGAGAGGCAGCCAAGGATTATGGGTTTTTAGGGGTCTGAGTGGAACTGGGCACCCACAGAGAGAGAGGTGGAGATCCTTGAACAGGACGTCCTCAGTAGCTACAGAATGATTTCAGCTGTTGAGCCAGTTTTTACACCAGATGTTTAAAATGCTCCGATGGAGAGATGAGCTCAGACTGTGTGTTGACCAAAGCACTTAGCGGATGATACTTCAACAACAAATACGGGAAAGCAAACCTCCTTCCAGCCAATGAAAATAGACTGAGCCAAAGTGAATTCAGTGTTCTGGGGAGTCTGCTCCAGCGCTTCAGCAGCAGCCATGGCCATGAATCCTCTCGAAGGTCTCATGTCGGTCGCAGCGAGGCACCAGCTGGTCTCCAGCCCCACAGCTGAGCCACAGAGGCAGCAGAGACCAGCATCCCTGCATGCACTCAGGCACAGCACACGCAGCAACCAGGAGCCCAGGAAGTGGGTGAGTCTCAACCTCAAAGACTGAGCAACCTTCATCATCAGGATATAAAAGGGAAAATGGCAAGGAAAGCACTTAGTCAAATGTAATCCCTCACAGGACAACTCTGGTGGTAGTGAGAGCAGGCAATACTTAAACTACGCCACTAATGATGTGGATTGTTTAAGATATGTAGAGTTTAAGAGGAATCTCCCTTTTTCTCTTAAATCAAATCAAGGATTTGATTTAAGAGAACATAACTGAAGTTCAGTTAACTTGTCTAAACTAACGAAGGAAGAGCTGTGGAGGACTGAAACTGATTTGTTTCACATGTTCAGGAGCCGTTCCGAGGAGTTTGTCCTGTTTGAACACACAGCAGAGAAACTGTTCTAAATAGTAATCTCATGTTTGAGCGCTAACATATTTATTAAGTTATTCATTTTCAGTTTCTCTCAGTGCCATAAAAGTCAGTAGATATCATATAGTTAAATGTGTGACCAGTTAATAATAATAATAATAACCATAATTCTGTCGTCTCTAATGAAAGTCAGAATTATGAAAGAGGGTTGAAACTGGATCTGATGATTCTGAATGCAGATATTACACAATGCAACAGGAAGTTGTATTTTAGAATGAACTAATTAGCAGAATGTGCAATGTTATTTTATCAAAGTAAGTAAAAGGATATTACTTTTCTGTGTCACTGTATTCTAATGTTTCCAAGCCAGGTGAACCTATTTGATTGACTGTAAACATGTCTTCTGCTGCAGGTGCAGTCTGTGTGTGGGTCCAGGTCAAACTCTGGTTCTGGTTGGGAGTCTGCGGTCCAGTCCAGGACACTGAGGAGTCAGCACTCCCCAGAAAACGCAGCGCGAGAGCGGAGCCGCGTTCGCAACCTCCGCCAGGCCTTCCACAGCCTGCAGGTACCCGGACGTTCACTCCCACCCTTTCACTGAGTAAACACTGAACATGAACATTTACTCTGAGCCATTCCCTGCACATTTGTGTCTTAGCACCTGCTTCCTGTTTGGGTGTTGAATTCAGTTTGATTAATTTATTTTGATGGTCTTGAGTGTTTTGCATGCATACAATGACAGGCTGTCCCTTATCATAGAAAACAGCTAGATGGGAGTTATAATCAACTCTTGAACCAGAACCCTAGCCTGGAAACCAGAGCAATCTGCCAGCTCACCTTTCATTTGCTCTGACAGATATGTTCAGACAGCCTTCCAGCTGACCTGGCCCTGTGCAGACCAATCACAACTGTTTATCTCACATGGGGTGGGTTTAAGACAATGACTGACAGAGGAGCGTTATGATTGAACGTAGTCTCTGTCCAGCGCACCACACCAGGCTTTCTCCTTCTTGAAAACAGACCAAGCACCGCCCCAACTTGCATGGTCGCTCAGAGCCTCGTCATTTCGTTGCTCTGATTGGTTGTAGGCCACGTTTCGTTGCTCTGATTGGTTGTAGGTCTATTCAATTGCGGTCAGAGGCATTTTGGCCTGTGCCAATGATAATGCCCCTTGAAAATTGAAGATGCATTAAGAGGTTCCAGACTTATTAGTGAATTAGTGTGGCGATGTCAGGCTACCAGAACACTGACGATAGTAACACTAAGACTTAAATCCCTAGCAACAGGTAGCATTATAACAATTAAACCGACAATTAAAGAGATGATCAGCGATTGGTTCTTCCTACAGCTATATTAAAGGACAATTCCGGCGCAAAACGAACCTCCGGCTTAATAACAGATGTGTACCTACTCGATCGCTCTCTGGGACTTGTTTTCATGCTAATCAAATGTGTTTGTAGCTTGAAACAAGCTAGTGCGGACCGCTGATTAGCTTACAACCAGAGATGGGAAGTAACAAAGTACAAATACTTTGTTACTGTACTCAAGTAGATTTTTCTGATATTTTTTACTTTACTTTACTATTTATTTTTGTGCCGACTTTTTACTTTTTCTCCTTACATTTTAACATGAATATCGGTACTTTCTACTCCTTACATTTTACAAAATTGGCTCGTTACTTTAGTTTTAAATAATTTCAGTGGAGTTACCATTATTATTTTTTCATCTAATTGGTTGGGAATATACGTTGCACTTGACGCACCACTACAAGACGACTAGACAGATTTGGCAGCATTAATTTGCGGCAAATCATTGCGGCTTAATGGCTGTAACATTAGCACGTAGTAGTATGGACAGCGACATGATTGAAAATGAAGACAACAGAGATCCCATAGAATCGGCAGAAAAGCAGAAAGACATTCCTGATCATCCTTGGCCTTATCTGAGAGAGATGTTTGAGATAGGAGGAATCAAGAATGACTAGTTGTAACTCTAAAAGTATGGGGAATGTCTGTTTAGTAATTCATATTTTATCCTTTATTTTCTTTCCAGAAGCCATATTTGAGCACACACATTTGAGCACATGTAGATTCCATTAAATGTTAAGGGAAAGATTAAAAAGAGAAACTGGATCAGTGAATTCTCACAGTATCACAATTGAATTCATATTTTGCTACTCAGTCAGAATCGTATTAACCTGGAGTCCCAGTCTCTGTCACAATAATCATATACTATATGTGATGTTTTAGACCTATTGGCAGACATCCATTTAAAATGTAGGCAATGGCATATAAAGAGCCTTTTTTCCATGTCCACTGAAGTTTCTCAGCTTGCACTCTAGTAACATTTGTGTGGTCCAGGTAGCTTAGCATAAAAAATGGCAGACAGTGAAATGAAAGACAGTAGCTCCCAATATGTATACAAAAACGTGACTGTCTTATCTTTTTAATAAACTGTCTGTACACTTACAAAGTTCTCAATGCTTCGGTTAACATGTAGGGACCCTCATTATGCTACCGGCTCAAAATATCACCACACTTCAATGTGGTGATATTTTGAGCCTTTTTAGTGGTATAAATAGCGATTTGTTTTTACTTTCCCTGTGCCCTGAATACTAGCGTTGTAAGCTAATCAGCGGTCCGCGCTAGCTTGTTTCAAGCTACAAACACATTAGATTAGCATGAAAACATGTCCCAGAGAGAGACAGAGAGGCTACACATCTGTTTTTAACCCCTAGGTTCGTTTTGCGCCGGAATTGTCCTTTAAGGCGATTTGAACTGACTTCCTATCAGAACAGCAATGTTTCTAGTGGAGCAGTGTGTCGGCCCGCTGAGCCCTGTTAATCACAGAGACCAGGGAATTTTAGACCAGGTTGTCGTCTCTTTGACGTGGATCCAACGCCCTGCATCTCCTTCCTCCACATGCCTGCTCAGCAATACTCTGCGTATCAGAGTAGTTAACATTCCGGATATGATTTGGATTGTAATATTAAAATTATACAAATATTAATTGAGCTATTCAATTCTAAAGTGTGGCCTATACACTCAATATAACTTCTGTTGTGTTGTGATTTAAATTGAGAAGAGTTCCTCTGTGGCGTTGAGGCGATAACTATTGCTTTGACACAATTCCTGGAACAACTCTTCACGCACACAATTTTAAAAACTCACACCAACAGTACAAACATCTAGCTTATCATTTTTGTATTTATGAGGTCAACGCACATTAATCAACATTTCTGTAAATGTACCAGTGTTAGCCAGCAGGCTAATGTTGAACTGTAGTGCTAGTTACCTAGCGTGGTGGGAGGAGACCCAGCAAACACTGAGCGGATTGACCCCGATTCTGATTGGTGTAACCATTTTGAGGCTTCACCTGGATTCATACTATATTTTCTCTTTTTGTGTTTATTTTTCATTTTCTTGTTGTTCTGCCAAAAACAACAAACAGGAGCTTCTTGTTGTCGTGAGATCGCCATTTTCTTTCCAAATGCTCAATTTTACATCGTACAGCTCACAAGATTGAATTAAAAACTAGACGTGGTTGAAGGTGTCTCTGTTATTAGCATATGATGTGTTTAACCTGAATGATTCCTCCTCTGTCCTCAGGCTGCTCTGCCCTCCGTCCCCCCAGACACCAAGCTGTCCAAGCTGGATGTCCTGCTTCTGGCTACCAACTACATAGCTTACCTAACAGAGACACTGGACCAGGGGGGGGCGTTGGCTGAGCACACGCTGCCCTCCCGGCCGGGTGGATACCTGCATCCTGTTAAGGTAAGGACAGGAACAATCAACGTGCTCACTCTTCTTCATGGTCAAAGACTTCATATCTACTGTATGTATCTCACTTTGTCACACACCCTGTGTCTATAACCAACAACATTACACGTGTCTGTCAGGTGCACAGACAAAGACTGTAATATTAGGGTTAGATAACTGGCTCATTTTAGTTCAATACTACACAAATAAGGGGCTTAAGTTAAAGGTCACAGCATTGAATGGAAGGTGTTACGCTAGTTGTGGGGTCAGAGTGACTGACGGACACCACTGATCATCAATACAGGCTTGTGTTTTCCTACTTTCACTTGACTTTTGTGTTTCTGCAGTTTGTTGTAGATTGCAACAGATAGAAGCTAACATATATAAGATACATTCATATAGCTGGGCTGACAGAGCTTTTACCATCACAACCCCCTCCCTCTGGAACTCCCTACCAGACACATCTGGGACTGGACTGACCCGGACACTTTGACATCACTTCTCAAAACACACCTCTGTGGATTAGCCTTCCACCTATAACAGTATCACATGTCATCCACTGCTGGTTGCTGGTTTTATTGTTTCACTTGCCCCTAAGCTTGTACCACAATTTTGGGTAAGAAAACACAGCAAATCCATCAAAACACACAGCAGAAGCAAAGCAACGAAAGCAGCAAAAACAAGTAGCAAAACCGCATAAGCAGTAGAATAAGCGGAAACTGCCAAACAAAAGCAGTCAACTTAACCTATGGCAACAGATCCAATGATAGTGAAGCAAAGAAGCCTAGTAAAGTCATTACTTGTCTTCGTTTTTAGCAGTATAGCAGTAAGTCTCCTCTGAAGTCTTATGCACTCTTAACTAAAGTAAAGGCCCCAGCCTTGCTGATCAGTTAACAAAGCCCCTGGTGGTGATGGCTCTGCAGTGGAGAGTGGTTAACCACAGATCACCAACCCCACACTTCACACTAATCTTGCCTCATTTCCCTAAACAGTTTCATTCAGAAGAAGCAGCAGAGCCAACAGTGTTTGTATTGTTCCTGAATCATTTTACAGATATAGGGTACTTTACTACACTGTCCTCTACTGTCTAATGTGTGAGACTTTTGATTAGCTGTAAATGTAAATATTCACCAAAAGGTGAAAGTGTTAGGCAGCCAGTTTAGCCTGAGAGCTATACAGTATATCCTGATGGGTTTACAGCAGTGTGGGGCTAATCATTTTAGCATGAAGAGCTTGTTTCAGTTCCTACACACACACACACACACACACACACACACACACACACACACACACACACACAGACACACACAGACACGCACAAACAGCTGATGCATCCTGTAAAGGCCCATTGATCTCAACATCAACATGGAGTTACAGAGGGTCTGTGTCTTACACCAACCACTTCATGATCACTGAGGAACATTTGAAGCATGCTGAGTCATGACATGGCCTCAGATGGCCTTCTACATTAGGTGAAGCTGCCTACAGTCCAGATGATTTTCTAACAGTGTGTTTGTCTCTCTGTCCTCAGAAGTGGCCCATGCGTTCCCTGCTCTACTGTGGCAGCGTGGGAGAGCTGCTGTCAGGAATCCCAGCCAATCAGATGCCTCCACCTGGACAGGACGGGGCACAGACACTGACCCCTGCTGCAGAAGCAGAGCAGGAATGATAGCAGAGCCCAGGACAGGACTCTCCCAGGGTTAGCTCCAGTGATCAGTAACCATCAGAAGCTACATGCGCCCACCCCCCACCCCCGAAGTCAAAGCAAGGCAAACATTTGAATATTCTGGAGGGAGATAAAAAAAGCAGCAGTGGTTGGTTGGACTAATATTATAATATAATAATATATAATAACAATGAAGGACAGTGAGCATGTTTAGCTCTGGCTTCATTTCACATCTTGATTAAACACAAAAATGTATGTGCAAAAGCCTGCAATTAATTATTTATTTATTGTCTGTATAATGCACCCCCACACACACCCCCACACACAGACAGACAGACAGAACTGAAAACATGACCTCCTTAGCAGAGGTAAAAGACCATAAACAGTTATTTAATAAAACACTTGTTTTCAGCAGAGAATATTCCGTGTAGTAACCTCCAGCTGGGCAACATGGCGGTATGAAGAGAGCCATTCTCTCCGGAACAGTGCATGTTCTGGGTCTTAGTTAGCTCCTAACAGGAGGTCTACATGTAGCGTCACTCAGTAGTCACTGTAGAGTGGCAGGGCCATCAACGGAACAGTTCATGTCCAACCCTGGGACTGAAATGAAGGGCTGAGTTTCTACATCAGTGCCCTGTGGGACACACCTCAAGCTCCGGCAGGAAATAAAGAGCAAGTCTTCCATGATTAGCTGAGCTTTAGACAGGAACAGATTTAATATGAGGAAATAAAAAGGCTGCTTCACTTGACTAATAATGCCACAAATCACAGACAGTGTGCAGCCTAATATCCAGATTTAAAGCTTGTACAGCGTTTTATTCTTGACACGTTACCATCACTGTATTCACGTGTTTCTGTCTGATCCTTTTATTTAGATGTTTCTGCTGTGTGTGTGTGTGTGTGTGTGTGTGTGTGTGTGTGTGTGTGTGTGTGTGTGTGTGTGTGTGTGTGTGTGTGTGTGTGTGTGTGTGTGTGTGTGTGTGTGTGTGTGTGTGTGGGAGTGAGAGAGGAGGCTTGTTGTAGAAACACAGCTGCTTTCTGATCACTTCATATCTCTGCAGCAATGGCCACTTAGTTCTCATTACAGCTGCCACAGAATGTAAGCTTATACTTTGAGTAAAACACTGTCTACAACAACAGCGTGTGTGTGTGTGTGTGTGTGTGTGTGTGTGTGTGTGTGTGTGTGTGTGTGTGTGTGTGTGTGTGTGTGTGTGTGTGTGTGTGTGTGTGTGTGTGTGTGTGTGTGTGTGTGTTTTAAAACCTCAGAATTGCCACAGAGCCCAGCACACTTTTAGATCAAGGCTGATCAAAGATCAATTTTAAGGATATTTGATTGTTTTTCCTCTGGCTCCATGCACCTGACACTACTTTGTGAAAAGAGTTCACACCTTTACATGATGAAATAACACATGACATGACATTTCATGTGTTTCTGTAAGTATGTCAAAACTTTAAGCAAGTTCAAAGTAAAAGTATCCACAATAGTTACAAATATACACACTGTTTGACGGCTGCCCTCCCTTTTTCACAGTATTTGTAGTTTCTGTATCTCAACTCATAATTTACTAAGTATCATATCTTTTTGCTGTATGATTACACTGTAATTGCAGAATAAGAGCTCAGCACTAAAAACAATCCAATAATTCATGTAGATATGTGTGTAGACTAGATGGAAGAAGCGCTCTCCTCCTTGAACAAGATGGGCTTGGCTCCACGAGCAACAGGCCAGCGTTCAAGGCTAGCTCTATAAATCTGTCCAGAGGGGGCCGGCTGCCCGAGTTCCCCTGCACCGAACACTACTCGGCCAGAGGTTAGAGAAGGACAGGAGAACCAGACCAGACCCACTGCTGCATTTATTAACTACAAAGAGACCAAGACATCATTGTGAAAAGCTTACTGTGCCATGGTCCTGGTTCTAACACAGACACACTTCAGTATGGTCAGTATCACCATCCTGCCAATCACTTACACATCAGCCAGGTCTTCTTTTTAATGAGATATATAGCAAGATCCAAACTATGTAATCCTTCTCACAGGACTTACAAGCCTCATCTATCCAAGCCTTCTGTATAAAACAGTTGTAGCAAAGGATAGTAAAACTGAGTTAATAGTCAATAGATAATACAGAAACAAATAAGGACCAATACAAAAATTTAAATATAGGTTTACACCTCAAATGTCAAACTGCAGCTTTTATTCAGAAAATGTATCCAGTGCAGACGCTTCTTTCCATTCATAAACGGAAGTCTTCGGACACTTCAACTTCCCTCAGCACCATACTGAACTCTCACACTGGAACTTTCAATTGTTTCAGCACTTCCAGCTTTCCATTCCTAAACTGGGCTGACACCTCTCAGGTCTTCACGTGCAACTGTTCCTGGACCTCCACTTCAACTCTTCCACTCCTTTCAGCACTTCTTCTTAAACTTCACTCAACTAAATCTATTGCTACTGCCGCTGCTAATGATTCCAGTGTTTCCACTAAGGCTGGGCGATAGTAATATGATCATGTATCATCTTTCAATGGAATCCGTGTTGTGAAAAAATCTGATTGAGATTTGGTTATACGCAGTTACGTTGTCATAATTGTCAGTAACAAGCACATTAACTTCTCAGGAAGTGTTCTCTGAAATACCTCCTGAGGGAATATCATTTGCAGAGTTTTGGTTTCCTAATAAAACTTTACATTACCCACAGTTCAATGTGATTATCGTCAACTGGATTACATATGAAGATATGAAAGGACCTTTAACAGGGATGAAGATTTCAGCCAAGTCGGCCACTGAACATGTTCAACTGCTATTTTCTTTCAGTCAATTTAGCTGAATTAAATTCAGTGGCCACATGGATACATCATAACTCTGTAAGGAATGTATCATCTATTTGAAATGTTTAATTCTAGTAGAATTATAATTGTATTCTCCGTAATTGACACCAGTTAATGAGTTAATGTGCTCAGTGTAGCTACAGCATACATTATAGCAGGTGCACCATGCACGGCAGGCCTGTGGCTGTGTGTGTGTGTGTGTGTGTGTGTGTGTGTGTGTGTGTGTGTGTGTGTGTGTGTGTGTGTGTGTGTGTGTGTGTGTGTGTGTGTGTGTGTGTGTGTGTGTGTGTGTGTGTGTGTGTGTGGTGCTCATGCTTCCATGTAAAGACAGCTATTTCCGCCACTGGAACAGGTTCAAGAAGTCTGCCCCCTCATCCCCTCATGTTGGGAGATAATCAACATATTTTCCCTATCTCCTGCTCATTATAGCTGGGACACGCTGATTCCACGCTGGATTTATGGGGCTCTGAGACCACACTCCCCCTCTCTGGCCAGGGCTCTGCTGGAACAGATGAGGAGGATGAAGAGGAGGAGGGGAGGGTGGAGGAGAAGAGGAGAGAAACCACTACTGGATGGTAGAGAAAATAATAATAGAAAGAATAGGAAAGGAGGACAAAGGGGAACAACGGGGAGATGATGAATATGGTGTGACCCTGGAAGATTAGGCAGTTCATCCACATTTCTCTATTTTATTCAGTTTACCTTGATAGGAAAAGGTCCGTGTGGAATTTTAGAACATGGGTTAGGGTTAGGGGTTGGGCTTCACTTAAACAAAACGTGGGTTCTGCCGTTTCACTTAAGTTCAGCCAATCAGATTGTGTCGTTGAATGTCTATAACATACAGAAGCATCATATGTGACTGAGGAGACGTGTCCTGCACTCAAAAAGGTAGTTGGTGGAGCCTCAGTTAAGCATTACCACAGGGCTGTAGTCAAGACCATCTTAATCGAGTCCAGTTCTAGACCATAATAGGCAACAGTGTCTTTCCAAAGCTAATATAGTGATTAAGGAGTTAGGATGGATCTTTAAACCAGAATCAAACTGATCAATGCAGTGTACAACTGACCCCTGATCAGCAGCCAGGAACAACTGACCCGTTCTCATTAATGGAGTCCAACA
>CM042332.1:4300710-4433210 GCA_023566125.1 Zingel zingel
ATTGCTGTGGAACTCTCCGGCGTCAGGCAAAAATAGAAGCTCTGCGTATCTGCTCCGGAGGGCTGCGGACTGACGGAGCTGGGACGGAGTAGGGACGCAGACGTTCTGCAGTCAGTGGAAATACACACATTGACTTTAAAGGAAACCTAATGACTCCGTCGACGTTCCGGAGACGTTCCGCATCCAGTGGAAATTGCCGGTAAGGCTACATCCATACTAATACGATTTTGTTTTAAAACGAGTGATTTAGCACTGTATTCTCCGTCTGTACTAACACACCTCAAAACGCCTATCACAGACCTTTCTCGTGCACTGGGCATGTTGTACGGCCGATAACGCTGATGTACACGGCAACTGTTGCAACTCCAGCCTCTGGCGCATGTCGGCAGGAGCAGCATTCTAAAATGCAGAATGTGAGTGCACAGCAGCTGCTAGCATCGACAGCAAGGTCACAAACGGCTGTTATTCATTATCCATGTTGAAAAGGGTCACGTGATAGGGGCGTGACCAATCAGGGAACTGATAAGACCCAATCCAGAAACGAACGTGGGAGTCAGCGTCGTTGTTTCCAAAGGTGTCCATGTGTCGCCCAGGCTGTAACACAACCCCGAGATTTTTCAGCGTTTCCAAACATTTAGAAGTGTGGACGCCATGCGCAAACATAGCCAAAGATATGCGTTTTAAAAGGAAAAGGTATAGAGTGGATGTGTCCAGCGGGGGTGTACCTGTCAGCAGGCTGACCAGCAGCCCCACCACCACCACCGTTGTGGAGTTGTGAGCACTGTACCACATGTAGGACAGCAAGTAGAGCGCCTCCACACCCGTCGGCCTGAAGGGAAGGGGAAGACCAAACGTCAGAGCCGTCTGATGAGCTGTACTGACCAGCTGCATCTGCCTGACATGTACTCGTGTCTTACCTGGGCGTAGCTGTGGTGGTGTTGACCAGCGTGGTCATGTTGTCAAACAGGGGCAGGGCAGTGATGTTGAGTTCTGGACCAGACATACGCATCACAAAGCTGCCAATGCCGATCCAGAAGGCCATGGCAAGGCCAGCTACCAACCCGACCACAGCACCCTGAGCAGGGACACACAGCTCTGTTCAGACCTCAACTCAAACCAAACATGGACACAATTAGTGGTGTAACGGACCATAGTTGATCCGGGGTCCGTACGGATCAACACTCACGATTCGGAATGCATGTGAACCGCGGATTCATTGCAAAGTTTAACCATAATAATAGTGTGAAATACATTTTAGTGTACTTAAAGTAGGCTGATAAATCTCTAGGGAGGATTGCTGGGAAAAGATACAGGCAACACAATTTTCTGTTCACGTGAACGGGGCATGTTAAAATCAGTTGTATGTTCACGTGAACAGAGTAGGGAATTCCGAAGTGTTGTACTCTGGCTCGGCTCCAGCTCTGTGTCTGTCCCTCTGTCTCGGTTTACTCCCCACTGAGTCTGACTTAATGCCCCCCCCACAACACTATCGGACTATTTGTTACTGGGGATTATGTTGAAAGTTTCTCATTTATTAAATCATTTCTTAAAGCATTTAAACTAAAAAAAATCTTAATTTTGACTTAAAGATTTTCATTTTCACTGCATATCTGTTTGGTCATCGGTTTTATTAACTACTAATAATCGGTATTGGCCTGGTCGATCCCTAGAACGGAGCATGTTAAAATCAGTTGATAGAGACACTCGTGGCTACTGGAGGAGCCCGAGAAGTTGAAAAGCTGTGACGCCGGCTACAGAGCTCCGTGCTATCAGCAGCAGTTGGTAGATGTGTTACCCGACAATAGGGAGCTTTGAGCCGGGTACAGAGCACTGTGAGCTGCCGGTCGTTTCCACGGACATTAACCTTAAGTTTAGGAGACAGTGAGCGTTATGCAGCGACGACAGTTAAGTTGAAAAGTTAAGGTATTAAAGTGCTCATATTATGTTCATTTTCAGGTTCATAATTGTATTTAGTGGTTAAATCAGAATAGGTTTACTATTATAGTTTAATTTTCAAAAAAACACCATATTTTTGTGGTACTGCACACTACTGCAGCTCCTCTTTTCACCCTGTGTGTTGAGCTCTCTGTTTTAACTACTGTGTGAGGCATCACACTGTTCCATCTGTTAATGCACAGTACCTAGGTAAGGACTACTAGCCAGTCAGAAGCAGAGTATGAGGGCCCTGACAGTACCTAGGTAAGGACTACTAGCCAGTCAAAAGCAGAGTATGAGGGCGTGCCCTGACAGTACCTAGGTAAGGACTACTAGCCAGTCAGAAGCAGAGTATGAGGGCGTGCCCTGACAGTAGCTAGGTAAGGACTACTAGCCAGTCAGAAGCAGAGTATGAGGGCTTGCCCTGACAGTACCTAGGTAAGGACTACTAGCCAGTCAGAAGCAGAGTATGAGGGCGTGTCCTGACAGTACCTAGGTAAGGACTACTAGCCAGTCAGAAGCAGAGTATGAGGGCGTGCCCTGACAGTACCTAGGTAAGGACTACTAGCCAGTCAAAAGCAGAGTATGAGGGCGTGCCCTGACAGTACCTAGGTAAGGACTACTAGCCAGTCAGAAGCAGAGTATGAGGGCGTGCCCTGACAGTACCTAGGTAAGGACTACTAGCCAGTCAGAAGCAGAGTATGAGGGCGTGCCCTGACAGTAGCTAGGTAAGGACTACTAGCCAGTCAGAAGCAGAGTATGAGGGCTTGCCCTGACAGTACCTAGGTAAGGACTACTAGCCAGTCAGAAGCAGAGTATGAGGGCGTGTCCTGACAGTACCTAGGTAAGGACTACTAGCCAGTCAGAAGCAGAGTATGAGGGCGTGTCCTGACAGTACCTAGGTAAGGACTACTAGCCAGTCAGAAGCAGAGTATGAGGGCGTGCCCTGGCAGTACCTAGGTAAGGACTACTAGCCAGTCAGAAGCAGAGTATGAGGGCGTGCCATGCTAGCAGCTAGGCGAGCATTATAACGTGTGTTCCAAAGTGACCACGTTTGTCTCTGAAGTAAAGGCTGGACTACAATAGAGCTGTTTGGAGCAGTTTGTGAACAGTGTTTTCTGTTGGAGATGGTAAGTCCCTTTGGGGTGGACTTTGCGCTTTTTCACTTTGTAAACCTATAACATTCACAAAAATGATATATAACACAATAAAGGAAAGGGAAAAAGCCAAAAAGCATAAAATGAGCACTTTAAAACATTCCCATACCCATTTCCGGGGTGTAAGTCGTTGTAAGTTTTCCCCGGGAAAGAGAACTCTGCTCCCAGGCTTGAAGGCGCTGTGTGTTTTATGACAACTCATAGTATAAATGGAAAGAATTTTTTGACTGATCCGAAAATTGATCTGATCCGTGACTCAAAATCGTGATCCGATCCGAACCGTGAGTTCTGTGATCCGTTGCACCCCTAGACACAATAAAGTCACAAATTAAAGGACTCACCGTGGGGTTGGCCCAGGGAAAGAACATTCCCAGACAGAAGAGGCCCAGCAGAGGACCCCCCACCATCCCAAAGATGCTGAAGGCTGCCTGAGGACACACGGGACAAGACGGAGTCATTTAAAGACCAACATGTTTTATAATGTGTCACTAACTGTAGTTGATGTCAGCAGGGTGTTACCTGCAGCACAGAGCCCATTATAGAGGCCAGGTAGGCCATAGCCAGACACACCAGGCCGTAGACCAGCGCTGTGGGCCGAGCACACGACACAGACACAATCAGTGGCCTGTTAGACTGCACTGCTTGGCTAAAACAATTAATGTACACCACACATTCCATATTGTAGAAATACAGTATCTACGTGTGTCTTACCCAGTCCCTTGGACAGCAGAGTCGCTTTGGCTTCAGTCATGTTTGGAAACTGAGGTTTGATCAGGTCCTCCATGGTTACTGTTGCTAGGGAGTTAAAGGCTGATGAGATGGTGCTGGAGGGAAAGAAAGTGGGATTGAATGAATAACTGGGATTCTGTGATACATGATACGGCACAGGCCTTCAGGATATATTCCCCACGTGTCTCCTCTCCGATGTCTTCAGCAGTAGGAGAGCAGACAGCAGGTCTGAGGCAGACCGGAGACGTGCTGCAGACGTTGGCGCCAGCGCCTGATGTGGTGTGTTCCCCAGCACCGGTGCTGGAGTGAGTGCAGGCTGGGTTCGGGTTGGGACTAGCTGTGGCTGTGTCCCCGGGGTGGAGAGTGAGGCAGATGGACCGGGATGTGCTAGCTGGCTTACTTAGCATTAGATGAATTAACTACCCATACAGCTAACGCTACATGGTGAACTTAATTGTGAGTTAGCCCAGTGCTGTTAACCGCGGTAAAACCAATCATACTAAAAAGAACTTTATGAGCGTGTTAAGGGTAGAAGTTCAACACCTTGGAGGACGAGTTGTGAATCAGCTGCTGCCTGACGGTGGACCTTTACCTGAGAGCTCCGCTGAACAGACAGGCCACAAACAGTCCAGCCAGTCCAGGCAGGTCCTGGAACACGTCCATCACAAAGTACAGCACCATCTGCACAGAGCAGCACAACATTAGCATGCCCCCCACAGCCCACAGTGAACAGCCACTACAGGTTGGCGAATGAGTGTGCACCTGGTCGTTGGTTTTGACGTAGCCCTTGTCCAGAGGGCTGTTCTCTCCGTAGCGAGCGAACATGACCAGCCCCATCAGACAGCCTAAACACAGCACAATCTGCTGGCACGGGAAAACTACGTAGCACGACCTGGAAGGACATGAGAGGAGACAGAGACAAGACGGTCGACATCATAAAGAAGGTACACATGAAAAGCTATGTTTAAAAGGAAGTAAACAATATAATAAATTCATATGGGTTGTCTGAAAACAGCAGTGCTGGCACTCACATGACGGCCTCTCTCTCCGTGCGAGAGCTGAGGTATCTCTGGACCTGGGCCTGGTTGACCCCGTACAGAGCCAGCATCAGGAAGACTCCCCCCACCCCCAGTGTCCAGAAGGTGTGGCGCTGCAGAGGGTCGGGGTCCAGGCTGACGGGCACAGAGGGAGAAAGGGTGAGTGTCTGCCCGACCGGTGTGCACTACAACAGGGACAGGTAATAACTACTCACTCCAGTCCCGAAATGCGGCTGCCGTTGACTGCTTTCCTCCACACCTCTGCCATGCCCCCCGCCTGACTGGCCCCCACCACGATGACCGCCAGCTGGCCCGCAAACATTACCACCGTCTGGAACACGTCAGTCCAGATCACCGCCTTCAGACCGCCCTGGGACAGGAGCAGTGGACGATCAACATTAAAAACTCAGAGGCTCGACACACTGACATCTGCACACCTGATTACTGTGGACTACATTCAGACATCAGAGCTAAGAGAAACGGGCCAATCAGACACAATCAGAAACTTTCTTCATCTTTTACATACGGACCGAAGTACTGAGTGTGGACTGGTAGCTGGAGAGGTGCCAGTTCACCTCCTAGGCACTGCCAATGTGCTCTTGAGCAAGGCCTGGAACCCCCCAAACGGCTCGGAGCACCTATCCAGTAGTCGCAGCCCACTCCCTCTCCATTTGTGCATGTATAGGACCTGAGCATGTGTGTGGATTTAGGCCTGTGTGTAGTGTGTTCTAACTAGAGATGCACCGATAGACCGGCCGGTGACTGGAATTGGCCGATTTTCATGTGAGGTCAGTCTGACATATGCCGATTTTATGCCGGTCAAATGCACTCGGGCGCCACATGATAAACATCGCGCAACATTAGCATCGCACGTGCACACGCATCGCACGTGCACACGCACCGCCATTCCATCAGCTGTTTATGAAATGTCATAAAGTCGTAATTATACACGGCTCTGCAGAACCGTCAGCCACTCCTCTCCCCTCTGAGGCTGAACAACTGGAACCAGAAAACCACACTCACAGCTACAGTTTATCGGTACAGTTTAATAGTGTTGAGCACGGCCCACTGACTGTGATGAATTTAAGAAGCTCCCCAGCTAGCTAGTTAAGTGGTGACGGTCCCTGTCTCTGATGCCCCGCTGCAGGAGACTGTGTGTATTCCTGTGTGTATACACGCTGTATTAACGTTACGGTTTAAAACCCTTTCCAGGTTAGTGGGGATGCATACCGCTCCAAACTAACATTAAAAACGTAGTAATCTTCCCTCAGCGTTTAGTTTTGTTGCTAAACTGTGTGTAAAATGAGCGGTGACGTTAAATCATCTGTTCAGGTAACAGAACTCTAGGGTACCGTCTATTTGCTGGATTATTCCGAGGTAACCGTGATTTTTATTTTTTAGATTAGATTCAACTTTATTGTCATTGTGCAGAGTACAAAGACAGGGAAATGCAGTGAATTTCCCACACCAGGAGTAATTTATATAGTTCTATTTTAAAGCGATAGATTATCTGTTCGAAAAAAATGTAAAATGTTATATCAAAGAAAAGATAGAAAATAAATATTTGTGTGTGCTGTAAGGTGGTTAGAAAATATGAAATCGGAATCGGCTAAAATTGGTATTGGCAGTTCAAACTCAATGAAAAATCGGAATCAGCCTAGAAAGTTGTAATCTGTGCATCTCTAGTTCTAACAACTGTGAAAGTGAAAACATTGTAATTTCTCCTCTGGGGATCAATAAAAAGTATAAAATACAATTTTAAAAAATATATAGTTTGACAGATATATTAGTTCTGGTTTACAAAGGTTGATCCTCATTACGTCAGTCTTCAGCTTCTGTTGTAGAACAGCACATATTGTGTCACAGAGGTCAGTGATTGGCTGGGCTGAGGAACTCACCAGAGCAGTGTAGACCGTGCACACCAGCCCCATGGCCAGCACCGCCCCCCACAGGTCAAAGCCTGTCACTGCAAGGCAGAGAGGGTGTTAGCACACTGCTTACTCCATTACACAACTACAACTTGTGCAGCATTCGACACCAACATGTGCTACTCTTACCTGCGTTAAGAGCCAAGGCTGGGGCATACAGGACCACCCCCATATAAATCACCTGCACAGGAAGGAACACACACACAGTTCATATCTGCTTACATTTAGAGATTTTCAAAATGCTATGAATCAATGTGTTCACAGTGTTTAACGAGGGCTCATCAGTAGCTGATGAAGAGGCAATCACTTTTCCTCATCTGTTCTCAGTTAATTTCGGGGAATTTACCATTGACTGCAATTGTATCGATTTGCTTTGGGAATAACAGTTCATGTTATTCATGTCATCATGACATTACAGAACAATGCTGATGCTTTTATAATATAGGAAACTGTTACAGGGGTCAGTGTGACATTTCCAGGGCCAAAGTTTCAGTCAGGCTGTCATATCATTGGCCAATGAATGCATGTATTTCTTAATCATGGCACTCCGTAGACAAAAACATTCTCCTGGTTTTTCAATCAAATAACTGGTGAAGCCAGAACGAGTTAGAGGATAAACACCAAACTGACTTCTTGAATTAGCTTGTTCTTGCTTTTCTTACTGAATGTTTTAATATCTTACCGGCTGACTAGAGTTACTCACTTGCTGAGCTAAATGAGAACTTGCAAAAAATTGATTTTACTTTTTATATTTACTTTTGTGTCAAATGATTAATGTCTTTACGAAGTATCTGTTTAGGCGACATTAGGGCAGTGGTCCTGTAGCACCAATAACATCCCTGATTCCTGCCCAGAAACTAATGTACAAAGAAATAATGACACAAACAAAGATACCATCTGAAAGATGAAGGTCACAGTCCCACATATGCGAACCGTCTTGTTAAAGCGCAGCTCCAGATACTGTCGAGGGGGGAGAATGAACAAAAAGCAGTTTAAATATCACCTCAGAGTTATGCTGTGATATGTGGTCTGGCTGTGGATCTGAGCTGCCAGTTAGAGCCAGATTATCGGTTACAAGTCATTGTGTGTTCAAGGGACATCAGTGCAGGGCTGTTCTTTCACAACATTTGTGTCTGTTCAATGTTAACTCCATAAGAGGACTGATAACAATTTTAAGTTCTGAGATCATACTTTACAAAGATGAGAAAGAAGATAGATGTCAAAACTGTGTGCATGTTCAGTCCAGTCATTTTATGAAAATGTAGGCCAAATTGCAACAGAAGGAAACTCAACTGATTGTATGTCCTGAATAAGGAAAAAAAAGCCCCGAAGCATCCCATCAGGAGAAAGTTTACAAAAAGACCCAAATATAGCCGTGATCACGTGACTAGGGTAAACATTTTAACCTTTAGATACCACTATGAAAATTACTGAGTTGATTCCTTACATGAAAACAAACAAAAAATGTATTACAAGTCTTTTGAAATAGTTTGTTTACATGGGCAAATGGTGCATAATCTAATTACATATGTGCTAATTTGCATAAATACCCCAACAGATCTAAACATTGGGTATAGCCAGGTGAAAACGTCTTGTTGACATCTAACAGTAAAAGACTTCATGTTAGGGTCTGAATGGAACCCTTCTAGGCTACCCATGAGCATTAATACATAGAGGCAGGAAGAAGTACTTTAAACCAGCCTTTAGTAATTATTATTGCAGAGATGGGGAACAGGACCTACCTTTTGTCTTCTGCATTCTCCTCACCCTTGTCTCCTGTCCTTCCCTCAGACTCATCCCCCAGAAACATTCCCACAGACCCAGCCCCCAAACCCCATCTCTGCAATAATAATTACTAAAGGCTGGTTTAAAGTACTTCTTCCTGCCTCTATGTATTAATACTCATGGGTAGCCTAAATGGGTTCCATTCAGACCCTAACATGAAGTCTTTTACTGTTAGATGTCAACAAGACATTTTCACCTGGCTATACCCAATGTTTAGATCTGTTGTGGTATTTATGCAATTTAGCACATACGTTATTAGATTATGCACCGTTTGCCCATGTTAACAAACAATTTCAAAAAAACTTGTAATACATTTTTTGTTTGTCTTATGTAAGTAATCAACTCAGTAATTTTCATGGTGGTATCTAAAGGTTAAAATGTTTACCCTAGTCACGTGAGAAAAATAATGAATAGGCGTATGAATAGGCTATATTTGGGTCTTTTTTTCCTTACTCGGAACATATTGAGGATACAAAATCAGTTGAGTTTGCTTCTGTTGCAATTTGGCCTAGGTTTACCCCCATTTTGGCTTAAAATGACTGGACTAGTTGTGTGTTAGTCTATTCTACCCCATACAATAGGTGTGTGTGTACCTCATAGGCGCTAGACAGCCGTAGTCTGTAGAAGACTGGGATGAACACATGAGCTGGGATGAGCAGGCCCAGGAAGTAGGAGCAGCCCAGGAACCAGTACTGGGTCCCAAAGGTGTAAACCTCCGACGGGGCTCCCAGGATGGCCACGGCCGACTGGAAGGTGGCCAGCAGGGACAGAGACACAGGCAGGCAGCTCATGGAGCGGTCAGCCATCAGGAACTCCTGCAGCAGACACAGTGCTGCTGTCAGACATCTCTAAAACCTCTACCTGTTTGACCCCTGAAAGCCTGAAGTTGACCCTGTAGTGGAGTTAAGTTACTGTGTTATTGGGTCTAAAGTGTACCTGTGTCGTGCGCTGGCGGCCCCCGGAGAAGGCGTGGAAGAGGCCGATGCCAGTCGAGGCCACCAGGAGCAAGGCGAAGATGACGTAGTCCACCGTGGTGAAGTGCATCTGGACTACCTCCCCCATGATGCAGCGGGTGTGGGGGGTCGGGAGAGTGCACGGCCTCTGGGGGTGATCACGACGTCAAAGAAAGCATTTCAGCCATAGGGACAGCTCTGCAGGAAGAAGCAGCCAGGCAGCAGCATGTGGCATTAAAGTTCACAGTTCAATAACTGAGATGAGATGATGACATGTAACAAGAACAGCTACAGGAGGATGGAGTCATAAAAAGATGTACCCCCCCCACGGTGACTGATCCAATCACGGTCACTGTGGAGGCAGAGGAGACATTCAGCAAAATAATTCACCCCCACAAGAATCGCATGAGAAAAATGAGGTGAGGTGTCACAATATTGTTACTAATGATTCAACACCTGTACAGATCATTTTAACCAAACAAAACCCAATCTTGCCTATATTTTCACAAAAGATACATAACAGTGTTCTTTTACAGTTGGTTTGGCTCCTGGCTGTGCTCATGTGAAAAAGACCTCTCATATTCACAGCTGCAGGACGAGCAGAGACCAGCTGGCTGCACAGAGGGGAGGCTAAAGGGGTGTGTGTGTGTGTGTGTGTGTGTGTGTGGTCTGTTTTTTAGCTTCAATAAATGCAACTTCTTTCCAAAAGTCAATGAGTAATCCTGTTAAATAATCGTGATTTCAATATCGACCAAAATAATTGCGATGATGATTATTTCCACAATCGAGCAGCACTAGCACACAGTAAGAAAATAAATAAATCATGTATAGAAATCAAACATACTGATGCATCAAAATACATGGGTAATCGTTTTAAAATCACATCGTAGCCCTCTGAACTCCAATCGTAAGCTGTAGAGACCCCCCCCCCCAACATGAGTAGTTTTGTGTAACGACAGGCCTGTCTGTGAGATTCTCTGTGCTGGTTTGATCAAGCACCGGCTGAGTGAATGACCCCATTAAATCTGGTATCGTTATGCTTTATTATCACTAATCTACCTGAGTCGGACTGGTTGGGAACAGAAGCAACTGCCAGAGCAACGGTTCAACTCCAGAGCCCCCATCACGGGGATGTTTCTGGAGATCTTTAACTAATGCTAGAGCCAGTCCATTCACGATCCATGACTACAACGTCAAGCCTTCAACTTCACAGTATTTGACTAGACATTTGCTGCGGTGCTTGTTGATCAGGCATGTGTGGAGTTTGATCTGCTGTGCTCCTGCTGAGAGTTATTAAAGGCTGACACGTTAGAAAGAGCCCGTTGAGTCAGACCCTTGCAGTGGCTTCCCAGTGAACCAGACCTAACCTCCATCTCTGTCTTTAATGACATCATGTGACTGGCAGAGAGCTCCTGTCCACGCTAGTTTGGGCTGGCTCCTCAAAGTTTTTAATCTTTCCCATTAAAACACGGCCAAAAATCCCAGCATGCAAAGCTGACAGCGATCTGAAATGATTTTCTTTTGATGAAATGTAATTTTCCCTGACGTCCCTTTTCTCAGTCAGACCTCATCGACCTTTACAACACTTACAAACCTAAGAGACTAATGATAGACTTACCAAGACTGCAGTCTCTATAGTTTCCATTCTACAATTAGGTTAACTTGAACCCATGACAGGGTGAAAGGCAGTGCTTGGGAAGAAACCACCCATAGCTGTAGAGACATCAAATGAAGGAATGTGTCTGGTGTGATCCTGCATGGGCTTCAGAGCACTCTCTCTGTAGTAGTACCTAACAGTAAGCTCAGCACTCAGGAAGGTCCAGTACAAAGAAATATGGCTCACAGCAAGCTATTTGCTTCTGCACCAGTTGGCCAAGGACTACTTCACTCGAGCTGTGCCTTTCCACCACAACATGTGTCTCTCACATCCAACAATACCACAACGCCTCAACCCCAGGATTCAATTCAATCCGTGCCTAAAGGAAATGTTCAATCCTTTCTCTACCGTTGATCACATATAATCTGTCACCTGGCTTTTCTCCTGTGTGTGTGTGTGTGTGTGTGTGTGTGTGTGTGTGGGGGGGGGGGGGGGTGGAGGTCAGGGAGGCTGTGGTTGCCTGGCAACACAGGGACAATGAGTGTACATAGAAGGAGAGGGAGCACAGTGCTTTTCCCCCCACACAACAGCAGAAGACGTGCTGTTTGATGGAGAGGGAGGGAGGGAGAGAGAGAGAGAGAGAGACAGACAGCGAGACAGACAGACAGACAGACAGACAGAGAGACAGACAGAGAGACAGAGACACAGAGAGACAGAGACAGACAGAGAGAGAGAAACAGAGACAGACAGAGAGAGAGAGACAGAGAGAGACAGACAGAGAGAGAGACAGAGAGAGAGACAGAGAGACAGAGACACAGAGAGACAGAGACAGACAGAGAGAGAGAGACAGAGACAGACAGAGAGAGAGAGACAGAGAGAGACAGACAGAGAGAGAGACAGACAGACAGAGAGAGAGAGAGACAGAGAGAGAGAGAGAGAGGGTGGAGCGAGCTGCACAGGACACACAGCTGACTTAGAAACCCTATCAAGGTAGTTCAAAGCAAAGCGCACATTTCATTCTCTCCTCAGACAACCAGCACAGACACAGTGTGTGAGCACTCCGACTGAATATTAACAGGGAGTGAAGGGCCAACCAGAAATACTACCACGTCTTCCTATTGTCCTTGACACGAAGATACAGAAATCAGAAATCACTTTTTATAATGAAAACAACTGTTCATCTTAATTCAAGGTTTTACAGACTCAGTTTGATCAAACACAGTGCAGCGTGCCCTTTATCTCGATATTAAAGGCCATCCCGTAGCTTTGAGCTTTGAGCTTTAGTCTGAAATGGTGCACTGCCATCCATGCAGGAAAGTCCATAACCGGAAATTCGGAAAAATGTGTTGTTTAAAAGCGGCAACGAAGGCTCTGCTGCCCCTCTGCTTAAAGTAAAAAATAGGCACAGAGAGAAAAAAAAGAAATATAAAATGTTTATGCATCGATATTTGTTTTATAGTCGCATCGTAGCTGCTGAATCAGAATCTAATGGTGTGGTGCCTCCACAGAAGGTGAGAGCTGATCCCCATGCACATACAGTACAATACACGTTTCCATATAGACACAGCTGGTCTACAGTCAGCATCTCTGGAATATGTGCCTCAGATCTGCTTGCACCTCTGCGACCCAAAAGGCCAAGAATATGAGTAATCATTAAACCGTGAGCTGAACCCTGGCCTGCTCCGTGAAATAACTACCAACAGCACAGACTGTTTCACAAGCAGCAAAGATAAAGAGCTACTGACAAGAGAAATAGAAAATTGTCATCACTGACTAACGTGCCGTTATCAGTTCTGAAAGACAGTGTTGTAAAAGGAGAATGTACAGGCAGTCCCACTGAAGACTGATAACACTGACAACATGTGGCATGCGTTAGTCTTTTGTGACCCTTGTTAATGCAATACCAGATAATACTAAATGTTGTTTGGTTGAAGCGCGAGTGTAATCATTAGTCTGCAGAAGGTGTGATGCTCCTCTTAGCCCTCTCCTGACACACAACACGTACCTCTGGGGAGGTGGAACTGGGTTTGTGTACCAGTGTTAGTACATTGGCTCAGTGGCAACCAAATATAGTGTCAAATTAACTGCCTTTTATTCAAACGCTGCACATGGGACCATGCACCCTGAAATCCATTCTGAAATTCATTTGATTTCAGATTATGATCAGAATGTTTCCTGGAATGTGTCTTTGGCCCCGAGACATACGCGCTCTACAACATTTAACCAAACTACAAAACCATATATCACATTCACGAAAAGTGGATGCTGTTTATTCAATTTATTAGGTCCCCTTTTACATTCAGTGTTCCTAACGGCCCACAGTAAAGAGTTCTTCAACCTGTTCAGTCGAGCCTCTGGGACTCTAAATCTTTAGTCTGTGTGATATTCCTCAGATAAAAGGGGAGGGGGTCTGATGTAATATTACCAACCAGAGACAACATCGTGTTAGTATACGCAGTTAGGAAACACGCAGTTAGGAAACATGCAGTTAGGAAAACAAGCGGTTGACCTGCAATCACTGAGCAGTAGGGTTGGGTACCGTTTGGATTTTTACGATTCCGAACCGGTACTTTTAAAACGATTCCGATTCCTAAACCGATTCTTGAAAAATTACATCAAAGAAAGGCTTTTTTAATGGAGGGTTTTTTTTTATTGAAAATTATTTAAATTGAACAATATATTAGCGTTTTAAAGTACTTAAATATATAATAAGTAAACTTAAGTCACTTAACACATAACTACAATAATTTAACAAATAACAGTACACTATTAACAAGTAACAACTAAATAAATGTTGTTGAGTTGGTATGCCAACCAGCTTCAAACTTTAGCAGTTCTTTTGCAGAAAAATGACCATATTTGCTTCTCTGGCAAGAAACACACCTCTCCTGACTTATGGCATGTCCTGCACCGGAGAAACCTCTCAGATGGTGTCCAAGAGGCCTGGACACACAGGAGAAACCTCTCAGATGGTGTCCAACCTCTCAGATGGTGTCCAAGAGGCCTGGACACACAGGAGAAACCTCTCAGATGGTGTCCAAGAGGCCTGGACACACAGGAGAAACCTCTCAGATGGTGTCCAACCTCTCAGATGGTGTCCAACCTCTCAGATGGTGTCCAACCTCTCAGATGGTGTCCAAGAGGCCTGGACACACAGGAGAAACCTCTCAGATGGTGTCCAAGAGGCCTGGACACACAGGGAGGAGTTAGAAAGGGCAGACTCCCCCCACCACCAGGCTACAGGGTCTGGTCCTGAACGATAGACCAGCAGAGCCAGTGGAATCTGTTTACTAGCGATCACGTGCAGTCAATGAATGGTTAATATGCTTTTACTCCGTTTGGGTGAGCCCAACAGTAGCCTACATTTACGGTAGCTAGCTAACGGTAGACTACAGAGAAAGTGTCGTTTCAGAGCGTGTACAAAGAGCCGTCTATCACCAGTGATTGTAGAGTGCGTGTACGAGAATAGCGCGGACACGTGCGCCACTCGGCACAAAAGGGAGAAAGAAAAAAAAAAAAAAAAAAAAAAAAAAAAAAAGAGTCTGCCGCAGCGATAGAGGGGAAATATTTCAGTCGGAACCGAAATTTGCGTTCTAATCCGGTACGAATACTACCGTTTGCGTAGGAACCGGTTCCATAGTGGAACCGGGTTTCGGTACCCAACCCTACTGAGCAGATCCGTATCAGTGCCATGCATGAATCCATACTGCATAACACCTTGGATTATAGATTGGAAATATAGACTACTAGGTTTTGATTCATGAATGGGAAAAAGTATTCTATGATATCAGAATTCAACAGGACAGACTCCAGGAGAGGATTGTTTGAGATGTTCCTCCCTATGACCACTGCACATAGAAAAGGTTACAGACGCAGACCAATAAAGACTAGAGAGTGGGACTTTAATCTGAGCACCTGCTCAAAGTTCAACCGTACCAAAACAATGAATCAGCAACTTCACTCTTCAGTCTATTTATGTTACTGCATGAACTGACAAGCAGCCACCAAATGGCAGAATTAAGCTTCAGACATCCAGCGCTTCTATTCATTGGTGAAAATTCCCATAAAATATTACCATAAAGCAGTTTTAATCATTGTTTATTTGATTTAACATGTATTACATTATTTAACCAGAAGAGTCCCATTGAAATCAATAATCTCTTTTTCAAGGGAGACCTGGCCAAGACAGGCAGCAGCATGAATATAGACACAGACAGAAAATATTGATGGCAATACAACTAAGAACTCAGAACTTACCAGGTAGTCCAACTTCCCCGTTTCCTTTTACCCAATAAAGCTCTTTTCTGGTCAGTTCTCTGTAAACGGTGAGGAGCTCCAGACAGACCGCTACAATCATCAGTTCCTCTTCGGATTCAACAACGTCAAGACATCAGGACCATCGAAACGCTGATCTTTCAAGACTGCCTCACGCAAAGTTCTCGTTCCAGTTCAAATATTTCTCATTCACATCGCCCTGACAAATTTGGGTATTTGCATTGACTTTGTAATCGTGCCACTGGAAACTCAAAATCTCCTCAGTCTGAGCACACCATTAATGTAGTATTTTGGAAGGGTTTTGACCATTTTAACAGTGCAAGAGCAGTACAAATGCTTAAATGCAGCATCAAGATTGTGTAACAAATGCCATCAACCCATCCTCATCACTGCTGCAACAACGTGAGACGTAAGTGAGCATGAGCATCATATACTTCCATCATAATGTTCTCAGCTCTTAAACACTCTAAACTTTAGGCACCTAACCAAATCACAGTCTTTATTACAGAGTCATCACTAGAAACACAAAGTGTTCCCAGCTTCAGATTTCTATAGGACATGTAGCCTACAGTTGACCTGCTGTCTCCACCTATAGACCACCTGGCCCCCCCATCTCAAGTGGTCTGGAACCGCCAGTGGGACAGTAAGGACTATGTCGGCTTACCGTAGAGTCTAAATGTCAGGCGACTCACAGTGGAGCCTCTCTAGTGTCCTGACACACACACACACACACACACACACACACACACACACACACACACACACACACACACACACACAGGGGCTCACTAACGATGTGAACTCCATTATAGCTACAATATATTTCTAATATGTAGAGACAGACAGACAGATAGAGACAGACAGACAGAGACAGACCGACAGATAGAGACAGACAGACAGACAGACAGACAGACAGACAGACAGACAGACAGATAGAGACAGACAGACAGATAGATAGAGACAGACAGACAGACAGACAGAGACAGACAGAGACAGACAGACAGATAGAGACAGACAGACAGACAGATAGATAGATAGATAGAGACAGACAGACAGACAGACAGACAGACAGAGACAGACAGACAGACAGATAGAGACAGACAGACAGACAGACAGACAGACAGAGACAGACAGACAGATAGAGACAGACAGACAGACAGAGTGACAGCGCTGCTCCGACATGCCATTCATTAGGCGGCCGACGGGGTGAGCCACCAAACACTACCACCAGCCGTTTCATAGCTGCATTAAATAAATATCAGCACACAATATATTGCATATGTAACACGTGTAACATTAACTGTAGCCACGTGGTCCTGTTGCCCAATCCAAACTCTCTCCTGCAGACGCGTGCACCAACGTGACACTGATTACATACATAGCCTGTAGATAACCCCCTTACCTGGAGCCCGGAGCTAACGGAGCTAACGGAGCTAACGGGCTGCTTACCGTCTCTGTACCGGGGACCAGTCTTCACTGACAGCAGCGCCGGGGCTCCGGTAACATTACATCTGCTCGCGAGCTGACGCACCGCCCACTCTCAGTGACACTAGATCAGCTGCTGCCTTCACGTGCTCCTCGTAAATGAGACAATCGCAGTCCAACCATCGGAGAAACGAATACTCGTGCGGTCAGTGGTTTAAACCCTGCATCGGGTCAACGCTTCCGACTACTTCACAGCGCTACCGTGACGCCACGGGCTCTCAGCGACGGCCTCCTCACTCGCCCCATTCCCCGAATCCCTTTCCGATATTACCGAGGCCAGCACAGGTCTCAACCAGAGGTCTGAACCAGATCTAACATGGGTTTGTAGAAACCACTTTGACAAACCCGTCTGACGGTTACAGTGGCGGTGGGTGGTGTGACGTGCTGATACAGGATGATGACGCAAGTTTGTAACCGTCATGCTAATTAGTCCCCATGACAGGACAGCAACACAGGATGTCTGTTTCTTACCTGTTGTACTGACGCTCTCACATCACTGATACTCGACATGCTCATCAAGCTCCCGACGCATCCTCCAAAAACACGTGTATTACAGATTCATGTCTCTCCCAGTGCGCATCTGTGCACGCGCAGCTGCAGAGGCTACTGATCACGTGTCTGGATTCACACCACAGGGGGCAGAATGAGGCTGAGAACATGGCATCTGACTGATTTACACATTCACTAAACTAATGGCGGGTTGGTCCTGTACTACGGCCACCAATGCATTAAGGTAAACTAATCTACAGCTGCTTGACCGTCAACATCCAGACTCTATACAGGCTGACGGTCTACCAGCTAGGTGCTTCTGATTACCTGCTAATCAGAAGCACCATAGCCCAATATCCACACGTTCTCATAGCTCATCTTGTGTCATACATGTTATCATAGAATCATGAATCATTTGGGGGGTTTATTGTAAAAACATTTTGTGTATGAACAATGAATCATAAATCAGATACAGACACTCTCACTGACTGGAGTAAAGCCGTGTGCTGCAGGCAGGACAGCCCGTCCTAATTATTCAATCACCGCATATTGTTTGGGGCGAGCGTTGATCCATTCCTCTGACAACCTGAGGAATATTATGTGGAGCAACTAAGCACCCTTTAACACAACATATTTTACATTTCACAAGTGATTCAAAGTATTGTTACATTTCACCAAAGAGCACACCTGCTCCCATCAGTCCGTGGTCAGAGGCATTACATGTTAGACTTCAGACCTGAGTCAAAGAGACTCCACTTTAGGTCCTGCTGAGGTCTCCCAGCTTGTAACCAGATGTGTATATTAAATATGACTCTGCCAAAGGAACAGACAAATGAAACATTTGGTTGGCAGTATTTGCAGCATGGATAAAGATGCTGCCAAGTGTCCACGCTGCATGCGTTCCTCCTCAGTTCAGTAGTCTGATGATGGAGTTAATGTCTGTGTTGCGAAACCCAGGGTTCCCCAGGTCCTTCAGGAGCCCAGCCTTATCCCTGGCAGCGTGGCGAGCCACTGACAGCTTGAAAGGCAACAGGAAGTTGTTGGCTGCCCGGAAGCCCTTACCAACCGAGTAGATCTCGTGAATCAGGTCCTCCAGACAGATGATGCCGTGTTTACCTAAGAAACGACAAGAGGAGGGAGAGATGGAAGGACACGCTCAACACCAGCTGCAGTACTCCTATACCTCCCATACAACTCCCCTGCTTCCACACAGGGCTTTAAATCCTAGAAATAGAGAGAATAGAACGGCCATTTAACTGTTTGCCGTGGTAATTTGACTAGTCCAGGAGGAAATGGTGACTGTCGTTGGTATGGGGACAAGTGTCACACTCACTCCTTGTATCATTTAATGAATAGAATTTGAAATCTTAGCAATCCACAATCCCCCTCTAGCAGCAAGAGAGCAGACACAGAAGTCTCTGCATGCTTGGCTACATGATAGGAGGAAAAAATGTGATACGCGATAACGTTGTTGAATATCGCGATAACAATATTATATAAACAGATATTGTAGTCTTCTCATTTCTGCTGCTTTCAGTATTGTACAAACATACAACAAATTGCTTGTTGAATTAAAAAGAAAAATTCCAACATTTTATTGAACAAATTGAACATTGAATTAAACATGAAAATATAATTAAAAAAATATGACAGTTACATTTAAAAGTGTAGTTTTCTACTGATATTCTTTCAACTTACTAAAATCTGTCATTCGCAAAATGTTGCTGCCTTTCGTGATGTGTGCACTGCGCAAATTGATATTGTGAGAACTCTATAAAAACAATATATTGTGCAGCTCTGGTTTATACGGAGGTTTATGTGGAAGTTAGCGTGCTCAGGTCACGGTCAGGTCTTTGCAATGGTACACGAAAAATCGGCCACCGCGCTGAGCATCCTGCTCTGCTGAATTAAATGGGAAAGTCATGCTGCGCTCCAAATCTCTTTTTTATATCAGTCTGTACAGCTGCTGCCCTCACTAAGTACGTACTGTTGCATGCAGTCTGCACAATATCAGGACATACCAATTCATAACATTGAGCCTTGAACTTTGACCTTATTGGTGAACTTTGACCTTATTGGTGAACTTTGCTGTGCAAAGGATTGTAGGTCAAAACAGCCAGAAAAGCATGCTAGCGTGCATAATGTGAGCAGATGCAGCAGGACATCCTGGTAGGGGTGGAACTACACACTCAACGCACCATTGGATCAGTGTTCGAAACTAATAAACTGACAGAGTGGTAAGAGACATATGCTACTATATCCATATGGACTGGTTGGTTATATCAGCCATCCTAAACACAGAGTATACTAGGCAGACACACAGCTGACAACCTCGCAGGTGGACACGGGCTATAGGCTACACACAGCACACCGCTGTGGACTTGTGTCGGTCACACAAGTGGTTTCAGGAAAGTGGCTGAATGTGTCACGACAATGCACAGAACATCAACACCGGGTCAAGCCTACAGCTGTCTGCGGACTCGGAGTGCGGAAAGTGTGTCAGAGCCTCCTGGACGGGTCAACTGAGACTGTGTTGCCTGCTCGTCAGTAACATTTAATTTCATTGTGCTTTATTTTGGAAAACTGACTCTAAAATACTGGCCAAACAACTAGCCTGAGGTAAACGCCGTTTATCAGCGTGTCTGCTCCCCTACCAACGAAGCTCCGACATGCAGACAACAGAGGAACAGAAGAAAGTAGCTGCCAAAATGAAGACTGAAAAAGAACTATAGTGGTACAAACATTTACTCGCCATGTGGCGGATAGTCCTCTGAGATTTACTCTCCAAACGGACATTTGTCGCCTGCCGAGTGTTCATTTTGGACCCCTCGGTGACATCTGAAGTCTGAAAGTAGATTACGCCCTAGGCCATTTCAAAATTGCATCACCATTATTTTGTTATCTCAACCGGTTGTAATCTTTACATTCATCCATTTTTAAACCATTCACCATGCAGCGTTACATCCTGGTGCATTTGACACATGACCGTGACTTACTGAATCTTTTTCTGGCTAACGAAATAGTATGTTAGTGTGGCTACTGGAACACACAGTTCTACTCTCATTCTATTTCTATGGTTTCACCCTTGATTAACAGTGTACATCCTTGAAGGAACTGCAAAAATTATTCACACGTTTTCCACCAAAGGCAAAGTGACCAGACATCAACCATTTAACTGTTCCATCCTGGTCAGATCTCATGCCTTGGTATAATATGCATGTTGTGGTAGAAGTGTTTGAGCATACACTGGCTTTGCATTCCCCTTTGAGTGATATAAATATGCAGTGGTGCTCATAAGTTTATGAACCCACGCTAAAGTTGACTAAAAAGAGGAATAAAAAAAAAAAATCATCTTTTGGAAATTGATCTTGATGCCTTAATATAAAAAAAGAAAAGAAAAATTCATCCTTTAAGGACACCAATTTTCTTTGTGAATGAATACTGTATCGTAAATAAATAAATGTTCTTCCTTAAAATACAGGGGGCATAAGTCAGTCCACCCCTATGTTAGATTCCCATAGAGGCAGGCAGACTTTTATTTTGAAAGGCCAGTTATTTCATGGATCCAGGATACTATGCATCCTGATAAAGTTCCCTTGGTCCCCCCATCATCACATCCCCTTCACCATACCCCCCCCATCATCACATCCTCTTCACCATACCCCCCCATCATCACATCCCCTTCACCATACCCCCACATCATCACATCCCCTTCACCATACCCCCACATCATCACATCCCCTTCACCATACCCCCCCATCATCACATCCCCTTCACCATACCCCCACATCATCACATCCCCTTCACCATACCCCCACATCATCACATCCCCTTCACCATACCCCCACATCATCACATCCCCTTCACCATACCCCACATCATCACATCCCCTTCACCATACCCCACATCATCACATCCCCTTCACCATACCCCCCCATCTTCACATCCCCTTCACCATACCCCCACATCACCACATCCCCTTCACCATACCCCCACATCACCACATCCCCTTCACCATACCCCACATCACCACATCCCCTTCACCATACCCCCACATCATCACATCCCCTTCACCATACCCCCCCATCATCACATCCCCTTCACCATACCCCCACATCATCACATCCCCTTCACCATACCCCCCCATCATCACATCCCCTTCACCATACCCCCCCATCATCACATCCCCTTCACCGTACCCCCCCATCATCACATCCCCTTCACCGTACCCCCCCATCATCACATCCCCTTCACCATACCCCCACATCATCACATCCCCTTCACCATACCCCCCCATCATCACATCCCCTTCAAGTTTAGGTTCATTGACATGAGTGAAGAGACTTACCCATGTGCGTCTCAATCAAGGTGTTGTCTGTGAGAGGAACTCTCCTCCGGCCAACCCTGGTCTGTCCTCTCTTCAGAATGAGCTCACGCACAGACTTTAAGTTGGGAAATCTGTTGGAAACATTACCATGGGTTTACGACACACACAACCAACCCAGCACATGTGATCTGAGCTCCAGTTGTTCAGGCGTCACTCACCCCCAGGCCACGTACGGCTCCAGCACCTTCATCATAGCCACAGAGGTCTTGTTGATTCTGACGAAGGCCCCGCTGAAGATCTTCCTCAGCCTCAACATCTGGACCACCTTCATCACTTTGGGACTGACACCTTTAACCCTAACAGGAGAGGATCATCCATGTTGACCAAACTGGAATAGGGTTTAATTATGCACAGTTTTAAATCTGATCTTCTATTCTTCAGTCAGTTCAGTTGCAGACAACCTGCTTCCAGCATGTATTAGAAAGGAAAGTACAGAAAGGAAAAGATGGCAATGCAATCCCAGCTAAAGTGATGCAGGGCTCTGTAGCACGCAGTATGAAGCCTGCTTTCAAATGTAGGAACATCTCCTCTACTGAGGCGGATGCAAACACGGACAACAGATTTGAGCTTTTCATGAACAGCTCATGTTAAAAGCTCGGTCTGAGTCAGAGTACTCACTCTCTGATGCGGACGGCGAAGGCGAGCCTGTTCTTGGCAGGAGGCAGAGGGGGGGGAGGCCTGTGCTCAGACCTCCGGATGCGAGTGTCATCACGATGACCCTTGTGGCTGTCTTTCAAGAAGTCTTCCAAACGCTTGAACTTCAATGGTTTGCCTTTAGATACCTGGAATAGAACACAAACCCATGTCAGAACACAGCAGTGGGTAGAGATGGCTACATGGGGCTGATGCTTCCACCTCTTTATCATCACTCACCTTTCTCTTCTCAAGCAGGGCAAGCTTGGCCTGAGTGGCTTTGATAGCCTGGTACGCCTTCCTCTTCTTCAGGAGATACTCAGGAACTAACTTGATCACTTTCTTTGATCTGACACACACACACACACACACACACACACACACACACACACACACACACACACACACACACACACACACACACACACGTGGATCAGTCAGCTTCAGAGAGTTCATTTCTGTTATAATTTAACACTAGAAATCAAATTGAAATTAACTGATGCCAACTCAGTCCGTGAACATAGCATCAGCTGCCTGTTAGCGAAACAACTAACTACCTACCTAACTAACTATCGTTAATGCAAGTAACGTTAACGTTCCATGTGAGAAAGTGCCTTTTCTAACCATGGGCCCGGTAAATACGGGCCTGGATGTAAGCAGTAAAAGAGCGCCTTCATAAAAAGACTGGAAATAAACCAGCTGTCCGTACAGAAGGAACGGATGGACTTAGATATCATTTAAAACAAATACATACTCTGCTTCGGCCATGATGAAATCGGGAGACTCGCCCGTCGCTCGATGATGATGTCACACCCCCTCGACGCTGTATGGCCTTACAGTGTGCTCACACTGCCGCCCAGCGGCCAACATCAGCCACTGCTGGACTGACTCTACTGCTGGACTGACTCTACTGCTGGACTCTACTGCTGGACTGACTCTACTGCTGGACTCTACTGCTGGACTGACTCTACTGCTGGACTCTACTGCTGGACTGACTCTACTGCTGGACTGACTCTACTGCTGGACTGACTCTACTGCTGGACTCTACTGCTGGACTGACTCTACTGCTGGACTCTACTGCTGGACTCTACTGCTGGACTGATTCTACTGCTGGACTCTACTGCTGGACTGACTCTACTGCTGGACTCTACTGCTGGACTGACTCTACTGCTGGACTCTACTGCTGGACTGACTCTACTGCTGGACTGACTCTACTGCTGGACTCTACTGCTGGACTGACTCTACTGCTGGACTCTACTGCTGGACTCTACTGCTGGACTGACTCTACTGCTGGACTCTACTGCTGGACTGACTCTACTGCTGGACTGACTCTACTGCTGGACTCTACTGCTGGACTGACTCTACTGCTGGACTCTACTGCTGGACTGATTCTACTGCTGGACTCTACTGCTGGACTGACTCTACTGCTGGACTGACTCTACTGCTGGACTGACTCTACTACTGGACTGATTCTACTGCTGGACTCTACTGCTGGACTGACTCTACTGCTGGACTGACTCTACTGCTGGACTCTACTGCTGGACTGACTCTGACTCTACTGCTGGACTGACTATACTGCTGGACTGACTCTACTGCTGGACTCTACTGCTGGACTGACTCTACTGCTGGACTGACTCTACTGCTGGACTGACTCTACTGCTGGACTCTACTGCTGGACTGACTCTACTGCTGGACTGACTCTACTGCTGGACTGACTCTACTGCTGGACTCTACTGCTGGACTGACTCTACTGCTGGACTGACTCTACTGCTGGACTCTACTACTGGACTGACTCTACTGCTGGACTCTACTGCTGGACTGACTCTATTGCTGGACTGACTCTACTGCTGGACTCTACTGCTGGACTCTACTACTGGACTGACTCTACTGCTGGACTCTACTGCTGGACTGACTCTACTGCTGGACTGACTCTACTGCTGGACTGACTCTACTGCTGGACTGACTCTACTGTTGGACTCTACTACTGGACTGACTCTACTGCTGGACTCTACTGCTGGACTGACTCTATTGCTGGACTGACTCTACTGCTGGACTGACTCTACTGCTGGACTCTACTGCTGGACTGACTCTACTGCTGGACTCTACTACTGGACTGATTCTACTGCTGGACTCTACTGATTCAGATTCATTTTATTTAAACAGGGACAATGCACAAGTTAACATTAACCTTGTATAAGAACAAGGAGAGATGCATTGTGCCAGGTTGTTTTTTCCACCCGTAGTCCCTCGGCAGGTCAGTAACACAATAAAAAATACAAAACATTAAAATATACAATTTTACAACCACAATCACACCTAATTTACAATGTAAACTATCATGTGCTCAATTGTTCCCCCTTCCTAACCCCCCCCCCACCCCAACAAAGCTATGCAATCAAAATCCTTACTTCTCCCAATACACACACACACACACACACACACACGCACACGCACACACACACGCACACATGCATACACATTTTATAAATGTGTACAATTTTGTTGTGACAGTAACCATGCTTTTGTCAAACTGGAAAATGTTTGAGGATGTGTACATGTAATGAGGTGTGTGGGGAGAGTATTCCACTGAGTTATAGCCACAGAAGAAAAGGAGGATTTGCCAAATGAAGTTTTTCGATTGGGAATATTGCTCTCTCTTGTGGCTGACCGAGTAGCTCTTTTTTTTTCTGAGTTGAGCGCAATACATTTTTTTAGAGGAGGAGCGACAGCATTATGAATGATTTTAAAAAGTAAGCAAACATTCGAATGCATTATCAAATTTCCAAAATTTTAAATATTGTATTTAGTGATTATTTTGCAGTGGTGATATTGACGTGTTTTTTTTGTTATGAATCTTAAGGGCGGTTTTATATAATGATTCAAGTGGTCTTAAGGCTGTCTTACCTGCCTGAGACCAACTTGTCATGCAATACAAAAAGTGTGGAACAATCATTGCACTTAAGTAGGTATTTGATGCCTCAATGGTAAGAGAGTTTCTTATATTTCTGAAATTTATAAGGTTAAATTTCAGTGTACTACTCAGTTTTTTAACATGTTTTTTAAAGGTAAGAGTTGGGTCCAGGGTAACACCCAAATATTTGAATTCGTCCACATTTTTAATTGTATGCCCATTTACTAAGACCTCAGGACATTCCTTAAGTTTGCATCTATTTTTTAAAAACATGGTTACTGTCTTTTCAGTATTCAAAGTGAGACATGAGTTATGTAACCATTCAACAACCTTATGCATTACATTTGTTAATTTTAAAGCAACCTCTGTAGCATTCTTCCCATGAGTGTACAATACAGTATCATCTGCATACATTATTAAATCAATATCATTACATACTAGTGGAAGGTCATTTATATATATACTAAAAAGCAACGGCCCTAAGATTGACCCTTGCGGGACCCCCATGGTACATCTTTTCAATGGGGATAATGTATTGTTCATCCGCACGCACTGATATCGTTCACTCAGGTAAAATTTGAACCAGTTTTGTGTGTTAATTGAAAGATTTTAATTTGCTGGACTGACTCTACTGCTGGACTGATTCTACTGCTGGACTCTACTGCTGGACTGACTCTACTGCTGGACTCTACTGCTGGACTGACTCTACTGCTGGACTGATTCTACTGCTGGATTCTACTGCTGGACTGATTCTACTGCTGGACTCTACTGCTGGACTGACTCTACTGCTGGACTGATTCTACTGCTGGACTGATTCTACTGCTGGACTGACTCTACTGCTGGACTGATTCTACTGCTGGACTGACTCTACTGCTGGACTGATTCTACTGCTGGACTGATTCTACTGCTGGACTCTACTGCTGGACTGATTCTACTGCTGGACTCTACTGCTGGACTGACTCTACTGCTGGACTGATTCTACTGCTGGACTGACTCTACTGCTGGACTGATTCTACTGCTGGACTCTACTGCTGGACTGATTCTACTGCTGGACTCTACTGCTGGACTGATTCTACTGCTGGATTGACTCTACTGCTGGACTGATTCTACTGCTGGACTCTACTGCTGGACTGATTCTACTGCTGGACTGATTCTATTGCTGGACTCTACTGCTGGACTCTACTGCTGGACTGATTATACTGCTGGACTGATTCTACTGCTGGACTCTACTGCTGGACTGATTATACTGCTGGACTGATTATACTGCTGGACTGATTCTACTGCTGGACTGACTCTACTGCTGGACTGATTCTACTGCTGGACTCTACTGCTGGACTGACTCTACTGCTGGACTGATTCTACTGCTGGACTGATTCTACTGCTGGACTGACTCTACTGCTGGACTCTACTGTTGCCCAGGGACCACAGGGGGAAATGAGCTCTGTAGCTAACTCTGGCACATTCACACTGAAGTGGAAACTGAAATGTTTATTAATGTGCACTCTCCCTGATGAATAAATAAAATATAAAAAACAAGTCTCATTAATAAATTCTAGTGTGGTCTATACTCTATCTGTAAAGTGTCCTGAGATAACTCTTGCTATGATTTGACACTATAAATGAAATGGAATAATTGCATTAGCCTAATAAGAGAATAATGTAAAGTGAAAAGTAAAAAGTCTATAATTGAAGTAATGAAGTAATTGCAATTTAAATGTTACACAAAGTAAGAAAACTCCCAAAAAGATTTTGATGATGTTATGGCCCTCCTCCTCCTGCTGTCTGTTTCCATCTCTGGTCTGAGCAGTCCTGCAGGTCCCTGGGCCCCGCCAATCAGCTGGAGAGAGAGAGAGAGAGAGAGAGAGAGACTTCAGCAGCACTTATGTGACCACATCCACCTCAGTGAGAGAGCTGTCGGGCTATTTGCAAAGAGCCTCAAAGACACAGCCCTAGGCCGAGGCACATCCACACCTGACCGCAGAAGAAACTCCACTCAATCAGGAAACTCTCTTCACCCACGCAGACGTCCCCCTACCCAGCAGATGTACCCTCAGCAGCCCCCCCCACACAAAACAACCACAACAACAGTACAACCAAACAAACCAAGAAATCTACCTATCACAACCCACTATCCAAAGAGAGAGTGCTACCTACCTGCCACAACCCCCCCTCCCAGAGAGACTTATCTACCTAACGAAGTCACAGCCCACCATCCACCGAGGGAGCTACCTTCCTACATGCCTCAGCCCCCAGCCAGAGAGAGAGCTACGCCATAGCTGCCAGAGCACCAATACCACCATCTGCCCACTGGAACCCAAACCAGATAAGAGACCTAGTCACCTTGCTGTGCTCAAAACTGTTAAATTAACAGGGGCTTTTAACATTATTAGACCAAAGATACGTATACATGGATACAAAAACATATACAGTGAGGAAAATAAGTATTTGAACACTCTGCTATTTTGCAGGTTCTCCCACTTGGAAATCATGGAGGGGTCTGAAATTGTCATCGTAGGTGCATGTCCACTGTGAGAGACATAATCTAAAAACAAAAATCCAGAAATCCCAATGTATGATTTTTTAACTATTTATTTGTGTGATACAGCTGCAAATAAGTATTTGAACACCTGAGAAAATCAATGTTAATATTTGGTACAGTAGCCTTTGTTTGCAATTACAGAGGTCAAACGTTTCCTGTAGTTTTTCACCAGGTTTGCACACACTGCAGGAGGGAGTTTGGCCCACTCCTCCACACAGATCTTCTCTAGATCAGTCAGGTTTCTGGGCTGTCGCTGAGAAACACGGAGTTTGAGCTCCCTCCAAAGATTCTCTATTGGGTTTAGGTCTGGAGACTGGCTAGGCCACGCCAGAACCTTGATATGCTTCTTACAGAGCCACTCCTTGGTTATCCTGGCTGTGTGCTTCGGGTCATTGTCATGTTGGAAGACCCACCCTCGACCCATCTTCAATGCTCTAACTGAGGGAAGGAGGTTGTTCCCCAAAATCTCGCAATACATGGCCCCGGTCATCCTCTCCTTAATACAGTGCAGTCGCCCTGTCCCATGTGGAGAAAAACACCCCCAAAGCATGATGCTACCACCCCCATGCTTCACAGTAGGGATGGTGTTCTTGGGATGGTACTCATCATTCTTCTTCCTCCAAACACGGTTAGTGGAATTATGACCAAAAAGTTCTATTTTGGTCTCATCTGACCACATGACTTTCTCCCATGACTCCTCTGGATCATCCAAATGGTCATTGGCAAACTTAAGACGGGCCTTGACATGTGCTGGTTTAAGCAGGGGAACCTTCCGTGCCATGCATGATTTCAAACCATGACGTCTTAGTGTATTACCAACAGTAACCTTGGAAACTGTGGTCCCAGCTCTTTTCAGGTCATTGACCAGCTCCCCCGTGTAGTCCTGGGCTGATTTCTCACCTTTCTTAGGATCATTGAGACCCCACGAGGTGAGATCTTGCATGGAGCCCCAGTCCGAGGGAGAGTGACAGTCATGTTTAGCTTCTTCCATTTTCTAATGATTGCTCCAACAGTGGACCTTTTTTCACCAAGCTGCTTGGCAATTTCCCCGTAGCCCTTTCCAGCCTTGTGGAGGTGTACAATTTTGACTCTAGTGTCTTTGGACAGCTCTTTTGTCTTGGCCATGTTAGTAGTTGGATTCTTACTGATTGTATGGGGTGGACAGGTGTCTTTATGCAGCTAACGACCTCAAACAGGTGCATCTAATTTAGGATAATAAATGGAGTGGAGGTGGACATTTTAAAGGCAGACTAACAGGTCTTTGAGGGTCAGAATTCTAGCTGATAGGCAGGTGTTCAAATACTTATTTGCAGCTGTATCATACAAATAAATAGTTAAAAAATCATACATTGTGATTTCTGGATTTTTGTTTTTAGATTATGTCTCTCACAGTGGACATGCACCTACGATGACAATTTCAGACCCCTCCATGATTTCCAAGTGGGAGAACTTGCAAAATAGCAGGGTGTTCAAATACTTATTTTCCTCACTGTATATATAATAGGTACATAGCAATTATAGTACTTAATATCGTTGGAGTTGGATTTTCTTTTTTTTTTAATTGTATATTTCTATGTGAAACACAGATCCTGTATCAAGACAAATGTCATTCTCAATTAGTAGTTGGAATATCCAGGGTTTGTACCCCACAACTGTGGGGATAAAACTACAGATCCTGAATTTGTAAAAAGTGTAAATAATTTAGATATCATCATTCTACATGAAACATGGAACCATTCAGATTTACTATCTAATTGTCCTAATAATTACATAGAATTTTCTGTACCTTCTGTAAAAAAAAAAAAAAAAGTTAAAAATGGAAGAGATTCAGGGGGAACATTAATTTGGCATAAAGCACAATATAAAAATGATATCTCACCATTGAAAAAAAGAAAAACTCACCTTTGGAGGAAAATCAACAGAGGTATAGTTAATAGCACCAAAGATGTATATTTATGTGCAATCTATATCCCACCTTCAAACTCCCCCTATTACACTGAGGAGATTTTTCAAGAACTCCAAAAGGAGATAATTCATTTCCAGTCACTGGGTCACATCTTAATATGTGGAGATCTCAATGCAAGAACTGGAAAAGAGAAAGACTACATTGAAGTAGATGGAAACAAACACATATTCGGCCAAATCTCCCCAGTCCCAGCTCACGCAATAACACAAAGACAAAGTTTTGATAATATTATAAACAAAAACGGAAAACAAGTTCTCCAGATATGCAAAAGCCTGGGCTTATTCATAGTTAATGGAAGGACCCGTGGTGACTCTCTGGGTAGAATGACCTACTCCTCTGTGTTAGGTAACAGTGTGGTGGACTATACGATAACCGATATCCACCCAGAGGATATCAATGCATTTGTAGTTTCACCACAACTTCCCTCTTCAGATCACTGCCAAACAACACTTTATTTAAATAAGTCTACAAAGTATAGCATTGTACCAGAATCAGAAACCAGCAAAATGTATGACCTCCACCAAAAATATATATGGAAAAATTCAGCAACATAGAGAATTATTTAACTGCACTTGACAGTACAGAAATCAAATCAAAACTTAATCTCTACAGACTTACTAAATTCCCATGCACAAAAGATGGAGTAAATTTGGCTACACAGCATTTAAACAATATATTTGATGAATTAGCTACAAAATCAAATCTCAAAATAATTAACTATAGTAACAAAATAACAAAACACAAACCGTCAAAAGAACAATGGTATGATAATGAATGTGTTTATGCTAGAAAACAACTAAGACTATTATCTAACCAAAAACACAGAGAACCCCATGAGAGTCAAACACGGGTCCAATACCATCAGGCACTAAAATACTACAAAATATTAATCAATAAGAAAAAAGAGTGTTACAGATCTGAAGAACTTAACAAAATAGGATAAGCCACAGACCAAAACGTCTTCTGGAATCTGTGGAATAAATTCAGTCCAAGACATAAAGATAAATTAACAATACAAAATGGTTTGATCTGGAAAAATCACTTTGAATTTTTGTATAAGAATATTGATTATAGTGCAGTCACCCCCCAACAACACTCAGTAGTTGAAAATCTTCACCAGTTAGAGGAAAAGGTGAAAGACTATCAAAAACCCCTAGATGCAGAAATAACACTAATAGAAATACAGAGCCAACTGAAGGCTCTGAAGGCTGGAAAGACTTGTGGAGTGGACAGCATCTGCCCTGAGATGCTAAAGCACAGTAGCCCCTCCACAAGCTGTTCAACCTTGTTCTGGAGTCGGGTTATTTCCCTGAGATCTGGAACCATGGACTCATCAACGCTATTTTCAAAAATGGCATCTGTGTGAACAGTAGTCTGGGGAAGGTTTTCTGCAGTATTATTAATGCCAGAATACTGTCCTTCTTTACCAAGCACAATGTCTTAAGTAAAAATCAAATTGGCTTTTTACCAAAATATCGTACGTCAGACCACATTTACACCCTTATTAAAAACTACACCAAAATTAAAAATGGGAATATATTTGCATTTTTTATAGACTTTAAAAAAGCTTTTGACTCAAAATGGCATGATGGGCTTTTTAGAAACTTATCGAAAGTGGTATAGGGGTTAAAGTCTATGACACTATTAAATCACTGTACACAGAAAATAAATGTGCAGTAAAAATTGGCTCCAAAAGAACAGAATTCTTCAAACAAGGGCGTGGAGTGAGACAGGGATGCAGTTTGAGTCCAACACTGTTTAACATTTACATCAATGAACTAGCAGTGATGTTGGAACAATCTGCAGCCCCAGATCTCACACTTCATGATACCAACATCAAGTTCCTGCTCTATGCTGATGATCTAGTTCTGTTGTCCCCAGAAGAGTGTTTACAACAGGGCCTGTCCGTCCTAGAGCAGTACTGTCAGAAATGGGCACTGACAGTCAATCTGAAAAAGACCAGTGTTATGATATTTCAGAGGAGAGCCAGATCTCGGGGAAATAGACAGAGTTACAACTTCACTCTGGGCAACACCAGACTAGAACACAAGGGTTGATATCATTACTTAGGGGTTGAAATTAGGGCATCAGGGAGTTTCAACCTGGCCATAAACACACTATGTAATAAAGCTCGGAGAGCCTTGTATGCAATCAAATGCAAAATTGGAAAAACAAATATCCCTGCAAGAATTTGGCTAAAAATCTACAATTTTCTGATGACACCAATAATGCTTTATGGAAGTGAAGTTTGGGGCCCGATTTTGAAACCAGAATTTAAAAACTGGGATAATACTCCCACTGAAAAATTACAATTGGAATTCTGTAAAATTATTCTAAAAGTTCACCCAAACACCCCAAACAATGCATGCAGAGCAGAACTCGGTATATTCCCTCTAAAAATTTAAATCCAAAAAAGGTCAATTAAATTTTGGCATCATTTAAATCAAGCTGATAAAAAGTCCATTGCATAAAAGCTCTCCTGAGAAACCAGCAGTGTTCAGATGTCCCCTGGACCAGCTGGCTCAGAGGTACACAGAGCTAAACTCAGTCAGTAGTAGACAGACAGGTAGAGAGAGAGACAGGTACACAGAGCTAAACAAAGTCAGTAGTAGACAGACAGGTAGAGAGAGAGACAGGTACACAGAGCTAAACACAGTCAGTAGTAGACAGACAGGTAGAGAGAGAGACAGGTACACAGAGCTAAACACAGTCAGTAGTAGACAGACAGGTAGAGAGAGACAGGTACACTGAGCTAAACACAGTCAGTAGTAGACAGACAGGTAGAGAGAGAGACAGGTACACAGAGCTAAACACAGTCAGTAGTAGACAGACAGGTAGAGAGAGACAGGTACACAGCGCTAAACACAGTCAGTAGTAGACAGACAGGTAGAGAGAGACAGGTACACTTAGCTAAACTCAGTCGGTAGTAGACAGACAGGTAGAGAGAGAGAGACAGGTACACAGAGCTAAACTCAGTCAGTAGTAGACAGACAGGTAGAGAGAGAGACAGGTACACAGAGCTAAACACAGTCGGTAGTAGACAGACAGGTAGAGAGAGAGACAAGTACACTGAGCTAAACTCAGTCGGTAGTAGACAGACAGGTAGAGAGAGAGACAGGTACACAGAGCTAAACACAGTCAGTAGTAGACAGACAGGTAGAGAGAGAGACAGGTACACAGAGCTAAACACAGTCAGTAGTAGACAGACAGGTAGAGAGAGAGACAGGTACACTGAGCTAAACTCAGTCGGTAGTAGACAGACAGGTAGAGAGAGAAAGACAGGTACACAGAGCTAAACTCAGTCAGTAGTAGACAGACAGGTAGAGAGAGAGACAGGTACACAGAGCTAAACACAGTCAGTAGTAGACAGACAGGTAGAGAGAGACAGGTACACTGAGCTAAACTCAGTCAGTAGTAGACAGACAGGTAGAGAGAGACAGGTACACAGAGCTAAACTCTGTCGGTAGTAGACAGACAGGTAGATAGAGAGAGACAGGTACACTGAGCTAAACACAGTCAGTAGTAGACAGACAGGTAGAGAGAGAGACAGGTACACTGAGCTAAACTCAGTCAGTAGTAGACAGACAGGTAGAGAGAGAGAGAGACAGGTACACGGAGCTATACACAGTCAGTAGTAGACAGACAGGTAGAGAGAGACAGGTACACAGAGCTAAACACAGTCAGTAGTAGACAGACAGGTAGAGAGAGACAGGTACACAGAGCTAAACACAGTCAGTAGTAGACAGACAGGTAGAGAGAGACAGGTACACAGAGCTAAACTCAGTCAGTAGTAGACAGACAGGTAGAGAGAGAGACAGGTACACAGAGCTAAACACAGTCGGTAGTAGACAGACAGGTAGAGAGAGAGACAAGTACACTGAGCTAAACTCAGTCGGTAGTAGACAGACAGGTAGAGAGAGAGAGACAGGTACACAGAGCTAAACACAGTCAGTAGTAGACAGACAGGTAGAGAGAGAGACAGGTACACAGAGCTAAACACAGTCAGTAGTAGACAGACAGGTAGAGAGAGACAGGTACACAGCGCTAAACACAGTCAGTAGTAGACAGACAGGTAGAGAGAGACAGGTACACTTAGCTAAACTCAGTCGGTAGTAGACAGACAGGTAGAGAGAGAGAGACAGGTACACAGAGCTAAACTCAGTCAGTAGTAGACAGACAGGTAGAGAGAGAGACAGGTACACAGAGCTAAACACAGTCAGTAGTAGACAGACAGGTAGAGAGAGAGACAGGTACACAGAGCTAAACACAGTCAGTAGTAGACAGACAGGTAGAGAGAGAGACAGGTACACTGAGCTAAACACAGTCAGTAGTAGACAGACAGGTAGAGAGAGAGACAGGTACACAGAGCTAAACACAGTCAGTAGTAGACAGACAGGTAGAGAGAGAGACAGGTACACAGAGCTAAACACAGTCAGTAGTAGACAGACAGGTAGAGAGAGACAGGTACACAGAGCTAAACACAGTCAGTAGTAGACAGACAGGTAGAGAGAGAGACAGGTACACAGAGCTAAACACAGTCAGTAGTAGACAGACAGGTAGAGAGAGAGACAGGTACACAGAGCTAAACTCAGTCAGTAGTAGACAGACAGGTAGAGAGAGAGACAGGTACACAGAGCTAAACACAGTCGGTAGTAGACAGACAGGTAGAGAGAGAGACAAGTACACTGAGCTAAACTCAGTCGGTAGTAGACAGACAGGTAGAGAGAGAGAGACAGGTACACAGAGCTAAACACAGTCAGTAGTAGACAGACAGGTAGAGAGAGAGACAGGTACACAGAGCTAAACACAGTCAGTAGTAGACAGACAGGTAGAGAGAGAGACAGGTACACTGAGCTAAACTCAGTCGGTAGTAGACAGACAGGTAGAGAGAGAAAGACAGGTACACAGAGCTAAACTCAGTCAGTAGTAGACAGACAGGTAGAGAGAGAGACAGGTACACAGAGCTAAACACAGTCAGTAGTAGACAGACAGGTAGAGAGAGACAGGTACACTGAGCTAAACTCAGTCAGTAGTAGACAGACAGGTAGAGAGAGACAGGTACACAGAGCTAAACTCAGTCGGTAGTAGACAGACAGGTAGATAGAGAGAGACAGGTACACTGAGCTAAACACAGTCAGTAGTAGACAGACAAGTAGAGAGAGAGACAGGTACACAGAGCTAAACACAGTCAGTAGTAGACAGACAGGTAGAGAGAGAGACAGGTACACTTAGCTAAACTCAGTCGGTAGTAGACAGACAGGTAGAGAGAGAGAGACAGGTACACAGAGCTAAACTCAGTCAGTAGTAGACAGACAGGTAGAGAGAGAGACAGGTACACAGAGCTAAACACAGTCGGTAGTAGACAGACAGGTAGAGAGAGAGACAGGTACACTGAGCTAAATTCAGTCGGTAGTAGACAGACAGGTAGAGAGAGAAAGACAGGTACACAGAGCTAAACTCAGTCAGTAGTAGACAGACAGGTAGAGAGAGAGACAGGTACACAGAGCTAAACACAGTCAGTAGTAGACAGACAGGTAGAGAGAGGCAGGTACACTGAGCTAAACTCAGTCAGTAGTAGACAGACAGGTAGAGAGAGAGACAGGTACACAGAGCTAAACACAGTCAGTAGTAGACAGACAGGTAGAGAGAGACAGGTACACAGAGCTAAACACAGTCAGTAGTAGACAGACAGGTAGAGAGAGAGACAGGTACACAGAGCTAAACACAGTCAGTAGTAGACAGACAGGTAGAGAGAGAGAGACAGGTACACAGAGCTAAACTCAGTCAGTAGTAGACAGACAGTTAGAGAGAGAGACAGGTACACAGAGCTAAACACAGTCGGTAGTAGACAGACAGGTAGAGAGAGAGACAAGTACACTGAGCTAAACTCAGTCGGTAGTAGACAGACAGGTAGAGAGAGAGAGACAGGTCCACAGAGCTAAACACAGTCAGTAGTAGACAGACAGGTAGAGAGAGAGACAGGTACACAGAGCTAAACACAGTCAGTAGTAGACAGACAGGTAGAGAGAGAGACAGGTACACTGAGCTAAACTCAGTCGGTAGTAGACAGACAGGTAGAGAGAGAAAGACAGGTACACAGAGCTAAACTCAGTCAGTAGTAGACAGACAGGTAGAGAGAGACAGGTACACAGAGCTAAACTCAGTCGGTAGTAGACAGACAGGTAGATAGAGAGAGACAGGTACACTGAGCTAAACACAGTCAGTAGTAGACAGACAGGTAGAGAGAGAGACAGGTACACAGAGCTAAACACAGTCAGTAGTAGACAGACAGGTAGAGAGAGAGACAGGTACACAGAGCTAAACACAGTCAGTAGTAGACAGACAGGTAGAGAGAGACAGGTACACAGAGCTAAACACAGTCAGTAGTAGACAGACAGGTAGAGAGAGACAGGTACACAGAGCTAAACACAGTCAGTAGTAGACAGACAGGTAGAGAGAGACAGGTACACAGAGCTTAACTCAGTCAGTAGTAGACAGACAGGTAGAGAGAGAGACAGGTACACAGAGCTAAACACAGTCGGTAGTAGACAGACAGGTAGAGAGAGAGACAAGTACACTGAGCTAAACTCAGTCGGTAGTAGACAGACAGGTAGAGAGAGAGAGACAGGTACACAGAGCTAAACACAGTCAGTAGTAGACAGACAGGTAGAGAGAGAGACAGGTACACAGAGCTAAACACAGTCAGTAGTAGACAGACAGGTAGAGAGAGACAGGTACACAGCGCTAAACACAGTCAGTAGTAGACAGACAGGTAGAGAGAGACAGGTACACTTAGCTAAACTCAGTCGGTAGTAGACAGACAGGTAGAGAGAGAGACAGGTACACAGAGCTAAACTCAGTCAGTAGTAGACAGACAGGTAGAGAGAGAGACAGGTACACAGAGCTAAACACAGTCAGTAGTAGACAGACAGGTAGAGAGAGAGACAGGTACACAGAGCTAAACACAGTCAGTAGTAGACAGACAGGTAGAGAGAGAGACAGGTACACAGAGCTAAACACAGTCAGTAGTAGACAGACAGGTAGAGAGAGACAGGTACACAGAGCTAAACACAGTCAGTAGTAGACAGACAGGTAGAGAGAGAGACAGGTACACAGAGCTAAACACAGTCAGTAGTAGACAGACAGGTAGAGAGAGAGAGACAGGTACACAGAGCTAAACTCAGTCAGTAGTAGACAGACAGGTAGAGAGAGAGACAGGTACACAGAGCTAAACACAGTCGGTAGTAGACAGGTAGAGAGAGAGACAAGTACACTGAGCTAAACTCAGTCGGTAGTAGACAGACAGGTAGAGAGAGAGAGACAGGTACACAGAGCTAAACACAGTCAGTAGTAGACAGACAGGTAGAGAGAGAGACAGGTACACAGAGCTAAACACAGTCAGTAGTAGACAGACAGGTAGAGAGAGAGACAGGTACACTGAGCTAAACTCAGTCGGTAGTAGACAGACAGGTAGAGAGAGAAAGACAGGTACACAGAGCTAAACTCAGTCAGTAGTAGACAGACAGGTAGAGAGAGAGACAGGTACACAGAGCTAAACACAGTCAGTAGTAGACAGACAGGTAGAGAGAGACAGGTACACTGAGCTAAACTCAGTCAGTAGTAGACAGACAGGTAGAGAGAGACAGGTACACAGAGCTAAACTCAGTCGGTAGTAGACAGACAGGTAGATAGAGAGAGACAGGTACACTGAGCTAAACACAGTCAGTAGTAGACAGACAAGTAGAGAGAGAGACAGGTACACAGAGCTAAACACAGTCAGTAGTAGACAGACAGGTAGAGAGAGAGACAGGTACACTTAGCTAAACTCAGTCGGTAGTAGACAGACAGGTAGAGAGAGAGAGACAGGTACACAGAGCTAAACTCAGTCAGTAGTAGACAGACAGGTAGAGAGAGAGACAGGTACACAGAGCTAAACACAGTCGGTAGTAGACAGACAGGTAGAGAGAGAGACAGGTACACTGAGCTAAATTCAGTCGGTAGTAGACAGACAGGTAGAGAGAGAAAGACAGGTACACAGAGCTAAACTCAGTCAGTAGTAGACAGACAGGTAGAGAGAGAGACAGGTACACAGAGCTAAACACAGTCAGTAGTAGACAGACAGGTAGAGAGAGAGACAGGTACACAGAGCTAAACACAGTCAGTAGTAGACAGACAGGTAGAGAGAGAGACAGGTACACAGAGCTAAACACAGTCAGTAGTAGACAGACAGGTAGAGAGAGACAGGTACACAGAGCTAAACACAGTCAGTAGTAGACAGACAGGTAGAGAGAGAGACAGGTACACAGAGCTAAACACAGTCAGTAGTAGACAGACAGGTAGAGAGAGAGAGACAGGTACACAGAGCTAAACTCAGTCAGTAGTAGACAGACAGGTAGAGAGAGAGACAGGTACACAGAGCTAAACACAGTCGGTAGTAGACAGACAGGTAGAGAGAGAGACAAGTACACTGAGCTAAACTCAGTCGGTAGTAGACAGACAGGTAGAGAGAGAGAGACAGGTACACAGAGCTAAACACAGTCAGTAGTAGACAGACAGGTAGAGAGAGAGACAGGTACACAGAGCTAAACACAGTCAGTAGTAGACAGACAGGTAGAGAGAGAGACAGGTACACTGAGCTAAACTCAGTCGGTAGTAGACAGACAGGTAGAGAGAGAAAGACAGGTACACAGAGCTAAACTCAGTCAGTAGTAGACAGACAGGTAGAGAGAGAGACAGGTACACAGAGCTAAACACAGTCAGTAGTAGACAGACAGGTAGAGAGAGACAGGTACACTGAGCTAAACTCAGTCAGTAGTAGACAGACAGGTAGAGAGAGACAGGTACACAGAGCTAAACTCAGTCGGTAGTAGACAGACAGGTAGATAGAGAGAGACAGGTACACTGAGCTAAACACAGTCAGTAGTAGACAGACAAGTAGAGAGAGAGACAGGTACACAGAGCTAAACACAGTCAGTAGTAGACAGACAGGTAGAGAGAGAGACAGGTACACTTAGCTAAACTCAGTCGGTAGTAGACAGACAGGTAGAGAGAGAGAGACAGGTACACAGAGCTAAACTCAGTCAGTAGTAGACAGACAGGTAGAGAGAGAGACAGGTACACAGAGCTAAACACAGTCGGTAGTAGACAGACAGGTAGAGAGAGAGACAGGTACACTGAGCTAAATTCAGTCGGTAGTAGACAGACAGGTAGAGAGAGAAAGACAGGTACACAGAGCTAAACTCAGTCAGTAGTAGACAGACAGGTAGAGAGAGAGACAGGTACACAGAGCTAAACACAGTCAGTAGTAGACAGACAGGTAGAGAGAGGCAGGTACACTGAGCTAAACTCAGTCAGTAGTAGACAGACAGGTAGAGAGAGAGACAGGTACACAGAGCTAAACACAGTCAGTAGTAGACAGACAGGTAGAGAGAGACAGGTACACAGAGCTAAACACAGTCAGTAGTAGACAGACAGGTAGAGAGAGAGACAGGTACACAGAGCTAAACACAGTCAGTAGTAGACAGACAGGTAGAGAGAGAGAGACAGGTACACAGAGCTAAACTCAGTCAGTAGTAGACAGACAGTTAGAGAGAGAGACAGGTACACAGAGCTAAACACAGTCGGTAGTAGACAGACAGGTAGAGAGAGAGACAAGTACACTGAGCTAAACTCAGTCGGTAGTAGACAGACAGGTAGAGAGAGAGAGACAGGTCCACAGAGCTAAACACAGTCAGTAGTAGACAGACAGGTAGAGAGAGAGACAGGTACACAGAGCTAAACACAGTCAGTAGTAGACAGACAGGTAGAGAGAGAGACAGGTACACTGAGCTAAACTCAGTCGGTAGTAGACAGACAGGTAGAGAGAGAAAGACAGGTACACAGAGCTAAACTCAGTCAGTAGTAGACAGACAGGTAGAGAGAGACAGGTACACAGAGCTAAACTCAGTCGGTAGTAGACAGACAGGTAGATAGAGAGAGACAGGTACACTGAGCTAAACACAGTCAGTAGTAGACAGACAGGTAGAGAGAGAGACAGGTACACAGAGCTAAACACAGTCAGTAGTAGACAGACAGGTAGAGAGAGAGAGACAGGTACACTGAGCTAAACTCAGTCAGTAGTAGACAGACAGGTAGAGAGAGAGAGACAGGTACACGGAGCTAAACACAGTCAGTAGTAGACAGACAGGTAGAGAGAGAGAGACAGGTACACAGAGCTAAACACAGTCAGTAGTAGACAGACAGGTAGAGAGAGACAGGTACACAGAGCTAAGCACAGTCAGTAGTAGACAGACAGGTAGAGAGAGAGACAGGTACACAGAGCTAAACACAGTCAGTAGTAGACAGACAGGTAGAGATAGACAGGTACACAGAGCTAAACACAGTCAGTAGTAGACAGACAGGTAGAGAGAGACAGGTACACTTAGCTAAACTCAGTCGGTAGTAGACAGACAGGTAGAGAGAGAGAGACAGGTACACAGAGCTAAACTCAGTCAGTAGTAGACAGACAGGTAGAGAGAGAGACAGGTACACAGAGCTAAACACAGTCGGTAGTAGACAGACAGGTAGAGAGAGAGACAAGTACACTGAGCTAAACTCAGTCGGTAGTAGACAGACAGGTAGAGAGAGAGAGACAGGTACACAGAGCTAAACACAGTCAGTAGTAGACAGACAGGTAGAGAGAGAGACAGGTACACAGAGCTAAACACAGTCAGTAGTAGACAGACAGGTAGAGAGAGAGACAGGTACACTGAGCTAAACTCAGTCGGTAGTAGACAGACAGGTAGAGAGAGAGACAGGTACACAGAGCTAAACACAGTCAGTAGTAGACAGACAGGTAGAGAGAGACAAGTACACTGAGCTAAACTCAGTCAGTAGTAGACAGACAGGTAGAGAGAGACAGGTACACAGAGCTAAACTCAGTCGGTAGTAGACAGACAGGTAGATAGAGAGAGACAGGTACACTGAGCTAAACACAGTCAGTAGTAGACAGACAGGTAGAGAGAGAGACAGGTACACTGAGATAAACTCAGTCAGTAGTAGACAGACAGGTAGAGAGAGAGAGACAGGTACACGGAGCTAAACACAGTCAGTAGTAGACAGACAGGTAGAGAGAGAGACAGGTACACAGAGCTAAACACAGTCAGTAGTAGACAGACAGGTAGAGAGAGAGACAGGTACACTGAGCTAAACTCAGTCAGTAGTAGACAGACAGGTAGAGAGAGAGAGAGACAGGTACACGGAGCTAAACACAGTCAGTAGTAGACAGACAGGTAGAGAGAGAGAGACAGGTACACAGAGCTAAACACAGTCAGTAGTAGACAGACAGGTAGAGAGAGAGACAGGTACACTGAGCTAACTCAGTCAGTAGTAGACAGACAGGTAGAGAGAGAGACAGGTACACAGAGCTAAACACAGTCAGTAGTAGACAGACAGGTAGAGAGAGAGAGACAGGTACAAAGAGCTAAACACAGTCAGTAGTAGACAGACAGGTAGAGAGAGAGACAGGTACACTGAGCTAAACTCAGTCAGTAGTAGACAGACAGGTAGAGAGAGAGACAGGTACACTGAGCTAAACACAGTCAGTAGTAGACAGACAGGTAGAGAGAGAGACAGGTACACTGAGCTAAACACAGTCGGTAGTAGACAGACAGGTAGAGAGAGAGACAAGTACACTGAGCTAAACTCAGTCGGTAGTAGACAGACAGGTAGAGAGAGAGAGACAGGTCCACAGAGCTAAACACAGTCAGTAGTAGACAGACAGGTAGAGAGAGAGACAGGTACACAGAGCTAAACACAGTCAGTAGTAGACAGACAGGTAGAGAGAGAGACAGGTACACTGAGCTAAACTCAGTCGGTAGTAGACAGACAGGTAGAGAGAGAAAGACAGGTACACAGAGCTAAACTCAGTCAGTAGTAGACAGACAGGTAGAGAGAGACAGGTACACAGAGCTAAACTCAGTCGGTAGTAGACAGACAGGTAGATAGAGAGAGACAGGTACACTGAGCTAAACACAGTCAGTAGTAGACAGACAGGTAGAGAGAGAGACAGGTACACAGAGCTAAACACAGTCAGTAGTAGACAGACAGGTAGAGAGAGAGAGACAGGTACACTGAGCTAAACTCAGTCAGTAGTAGACAGACAGGTAGAGAGAGAGAGACAGGTACACGGAGCTAAACACAGTCAGTAGTAGACAGACAGGTAGAGAGAGAGAGACAGGTACACAGAGCTAAACACAGTCAGTAGTAGACAGACAGGTAGAGAGAGACAGGTACACAGAGCTAAGCACAGTCAGTAGTAGACAGACAGGTAGAGAGAGAGACAGGTACACAGAGCTAAACACAGTCAGTAGTAGACAGACAGGTAGAGAGAGACAGGTACACAGAGCTAAACACAGTCAGTAGTAGACAGACAGGTAGAGAGAGACAGGTACACTTAGCTAAACTCAGTCGGTAGTAGACAGACAGGTAGAGAGAGAGAGACAGGTACACAGAGCTAAACTCAGTCAGTAGTAGACAGACAGGTAGAGAGAGAGACAGGTACACAGAGCTAAACACAGTCGGTAGTAGACAGACAGGTAGAGAGAGAGACAAGTACACTGAGCTAAACTCAGTCGGTAGTAGACAGACAGGTAGAGAGAGAGAGACAGGTACACAGAGCTAAACACAGTCAGTAGTAGACAGACAGGTAGAGAGAGAGACAGGTACACAGAGCTAAACACAGTCAGTAGTAGACAGACAGGTAGAGAGAGAGACAGGTACACTGAGCTAAACTCAGTCGGTAGTAGACAGACAGGTAGAGAGAGAAAGACAGGTACACAGAGCTAAACTCAGTCAGTAGTAGACAGACAGGTAGAGAGAGAGACAGGTACACAGAGCTAAACACAGTCAGTAGTAGACAGACAGGTAGAGAGAGACAAGTACACTGAGCTAAACTCAGTCAGTAGTAGACAGACAGGTAGAGAGAGACAGGTACACAGAGCTAAACTCAGTCGGTAGTAGACAGACAGGTAGATAGAGAGAGACAGGTACACTGAGCTAAACACAGTCAGTAGTAGACAGACAGGTAGAGAGAGAGACAGGTACACTGAGATAAACTCAGTCAGTAGTAGACAGACAGGTAGAGAGAGAGAGACAGGTACACGGAGCTAAACACAGTCAGTAGTAGACAGACAGGTAGAGAGAGAGACAGGTACACAGAGCTAAACACAGTCAGTAGTAGACAGACAGGTAGAGAGAGAGACAGGTACACTGAGCTAAACTCAGTCAGTAGTAGACAGACAGGTAGAGAGAGAGAGAGACAGGTACACGGAGCTAAACACAGTCAGTAGTAGACAGACAGGTAGAGAGAGAGAGACAGGTACACAGAGCTAAACACAGTCAGTAGTAGACAGACAGGTAGAGAGAGAGACAGGTACACTGAGCTAACTCAGTCAGTAGTAGACAGACAGGTAGAGAGAGAGACAGGTACACAGAGCTAAACACAGTCAGTAGTAGACAGACAGGTAGAGAGAGAGAGACAGGTACAAAGAGCTAAACACAGTCAGTAGTAGACAGACAGGTAGAGAGAGAGACAGGTACACTGAGCTAAACTCAGTCAGTAGTAGACAGACAGGTAGAGAGAGAGACAGGTACACTGAGCTAAACACAGTCAGTAGTAGACAGACAGGTAGAGAGAGAGACAGGTACACTGAGCTAAACTCAGTCAGTAGTAGACAGACAGGTAGAGAGAGAGACAGGTACACAGAGCTAAACACAGTCAGTAGTAGACAGACAGGTAGAGAGAGAGACAGGTACACAGAGCTAAACACAGTCAGTAGTAGACAGACAGGTAGAGAGAGAGACAGGTACACTGAGCTAAACTCAGTCGGTAGTAGACAGACAGGTAGAGAGAGAAAGACAGGTACACAGAGCTAAACTCAGTCAGTAGTAGACAGACAGGTAGAGAGAGACAGGTACACAGAGCTAAACTCAGTCGGTAGTAGACAGACAGGTAGATAGAGAGAGACAGGTACACTGAGCTAAACACAGTCAGTAGTAGACAGACAGGTAGAGAGAGAGACAGGTACACAGAGCTAAACACAGTCAGTAGTAGACAGACAGGTAGAGAGAGAGAGACAGGTACTCTGAGCTAAACTCAGTCAGTAGTAGACAGACAGGTAGAGAGAGAGAGACAGGTACACGGAGCTAAACACAGTCAGTAGTAGACAGACAGGTAGAGAGAGAGAGACAGGTACACAGAGCTAAACACAGTCAGTAGTAGACAGACAGGTAGAGAGAGACAGGTACACAGAGCTAAGCACAGTCAGTAGTAGACAGACAGGTAGAGAGAGAGACAGGTACACAGAGCTAAACACAGTCAGTAGTAGACAGACAGGTAGAGAGAGACAGGTACACAGAGCTAAACACAGTCAGTAGTAGACAGACAGGTAGAGAGAGACAGGTACACTTAGCTAAACTCAGTCGGTAGTAGACAGACAGGTAGAGAGAGAGAGACAGGTACACAGAGCTAAACTCAGTCAGTAGTAGACAGACAGGTAGAGAGAGAGACAGGTACACAGAGCTAAACACAGTCGGTAGTAGACAGACAGGTAGAGAGAGAGACAAGTACACTGAGCTAAACTCAGTCGGTAGTAGACAGACAGGTAGAGAGAGAGAGACAGGTACACAGAGCTAAACACAGTCAGTAGTAGACAGACAGGTAGAGAGAGAGACAGGTACACAGAGCTAAACACAGTCAGTAGTAGACAGACAGGTAGAGAGAGAGACAGGTACACTGAGCTAAACTCAGTCGGTAGTAGACAGACAGGTAGAGAGAGAAAGACAGGTACACAGAGCTAAACTCAGTCAGTAGTAGACAGACAGGTAGAGAGAGAGACAGGTACACAGAGCTAAACACAGTCAGTAGTAGACAGACAGGTAGAGAGAGACAAGTACACTGAGCTAAACTCAGTCAGTAGTAGACAGACAGGTAGAGAGAGACAGGTACACAGAGCTAAACTCAGTCGGTAGTAGACAGACAGGTAGATAGAGAGAGACAGGTACACTGAGCTAAACACAGTCAGTAGTAGACAGACAGGTAGAGAGAGAGACAGGTACACTGAGATAAACTCAGTCAGTAGTAGACAGACAGGTAGAGAGAGAGAGACAGGTACACGGAGCTAAACACAGTCAGTAGTAGACAGACAGGTAGAGAGAGAGACAGGTACACAGAGCTAAACACAGTCAGTAGTAGACAGACAGGTAGAGAGAGAGACAGGTACACTGAGCTAAACTCAGTCAGTAGTAGACAGACAGGTAGAGAGAGAGAGAGACAGGTACACGGAGCTAAACACAGTCAGTAGTAGACAGACAGGTAGAGAGAGAGAGACAGGTACACAGAGCTAAACACAGTCAGTAGTAGACAGACAGGTAGAGAGAGAGACAGGTACACTGAGCTAACTCAGTCAGTAGTAGACAGACAGGTAGAGAGAGAGACAGGTACACAGAGCTAAACACAGTCAGTAGTAGACAGACAGGTAGAGAGAGAGAGACAGGTACAAAGAGCTAAACACAGTCAGTAGTAGACAGACAGGTAGAGAGAGAGACAGGTACACTGAGCTAAACTCAGTCAGTAGTAGACAGACAGGTAGAGAGAGAGACAGGTACACTGAGCTAAACACAGTCAGTAGTAGACAGACAGGTAGAGAGAGAGACAGGTACACTGAGCTAAACACAGTCAGTAGTAGACAGACAGGTAGAGAGAGAGACAGGTACACTGAGCTAAACTCAGTCAGTAGTAGACAGACAGGTAGAGAGAGAGACAGGTACTCTGAGCCTCAGAGCCGCCACAGACACAATCCTCAGTCTTCAATCAAAAGATTTGAAGCTAAATTAAAAGACGAGTATACAGATCAATGGCAAAATGAAAATAAAATACAACACAAACTCCTCTGTTATCAATCCCTGAACACAGATATCCAATTGGCCGAATATCTCAAAACAAAAAATCCAAAAGAAATACGAATTTTAACAAAATACAGAGTCAAATTGAAAGAGGTCGACATTTAAAAGTGTGGAGACCAAAAGAGGAACGAGTCTGTACACACTGCCACCAGGATACCCAAACAGAATTACATTTCCTATGTACATGTCCCAAATATGAAGACTTAAGAACCAAAAAACATATACCAGGCTTCACTACCTACACTGAGGACAAAAAGCTTCCTTTTTTATGAGGGGAAGATGAAAGCACGGCATGGCTAGCAGCGTAATATGTCTTCTCCTGCCACAATACAAGGCAACATGAATAGAAACTTGTACATACGTATAATCATTTTTATTTTTCTATTATTTTGTTTATTTGTATTCTTTATATATATATATATATTAATGTTTCAACGTACCCTTTGAGGGACATGCACAGAATGTGTTTAGTATTTGCATTTATATCATAATTATCCTGTTTACTTGTATCATTATATCAGATGTATTTACTCCTTGTTGTTGTTTATATGTATGTTTGTTCTTATGCTTTGGCAACACATGTATTTTTTGTCATGCCAATAAAGCAACATGAAATTGAAAATTGACAATTGAAATTGAGGGAGAGAGAGATAGAGAGAGAGAGAGAGAGAGAGAGAGAGAGATAGAGAGAGAGAGAGAGAGAGAGAGAGAGAGAGAGAGAGAGCAGTGGTGCTGTGTATGAAAGAAATCATTTCTGAAAGTTCCACAGCGATTACGTTCTAAAGCACGGTGAGATCAAATCTGTAGTTGGTTTTTAGATGAACTGGACAGGCACACAGAGCTGCAGGCTGCTGAGTGTGTTCACTTGCAATCACCAGCAGCCCAGGTATCTTCTTACAAATGACATTAAGATTTGATAAATACATTTCAGAAAGCTCCAAAGTAATTGTAAACGTATTTAGAATACATGCAAGAGTAATGCTATGTGATTGTTTTCACTCCTTTAACCTCTTAAACAGAATTAAACTGGCTAGAGTGACTTGACTTTCTTTTTTTCATCATAAAAGTCTTGAACCCAGAATTGCTGTGGCTATATATTCTTTACTTTGGATTGGATTGGATTGTACAGTAGGTCACAGCAGCTTTTCTTTCCAGAGCTGTGGATCTTCATCCACGCCCTTCACATGTACCTCTCCTGCAGTCTGTGCTTTATCCTCTCGCTATGAAACCAACACTGGGAACGCCTTATCTGTGTGAGGCCGTAGCTCTTTGCATTGTGGATAGATCCGAGCAGCCCTTAGGTACTGCAACACATTCCTCTGACTCAGTGATGTTTATGTGTCAGTAGAAGAATCATCAACTGACCGTATTCCTACAGACAATCCCTGCTTCTCCAATATCTGGTTCCATTCTTTGGAGATCTTGTCTTAGGTTGACAGCAGATGAAGAAGAGCACAAAGAGAAGAGAGTGAAACATCCAGCCTGCTGCAGACACACCCTTCTTCTCCAGGACGGGGCCCCACTCTGCTCTCCGGGGCTTGGGGGCCAGCCAGTACTGTAGAAGGAGACAGAGTCACACAACAGGGACTTGCCATGATGTCACCACCCTAGATTTGATTTGATTTTACCCGCTTTAACTCCCGGATGCTCCCAGGTCTCAGATTGACATGAGCTGCAGGCTCTACTGGTCTCTGAGCAAGATTATTTAAAAGGGGAGTACGGCTATCTTTTATAGATTTGTGTGGGAGCCATTTTAAAGCCACTACATAGTGATAGTGAGCGTCTTTTCTAAAGCAAAGTCATTTATGAAAGCAAAATAGAGATTGATGGAACTTGCAGCTCTATTACAAAAAGAAGCACAAATACAAATATAAGTGTAAACGCACATTATGTAACATGTACTACAATAACACCAATGCAGTGGTAAAACGTTAGTTTGGAATTGCACTTTAAAGGGGCACTCTTTGTGTTGATGTTTCATATGACTGATCCTGCATTCTGTATAATTTGAAACCCATAAGGACCATTTTTGATTACTTATTGATTTTTTTGAATGTATTATTTTTATTTACTTATGTATAATACTGTTTTGTTTTAATTAATATATATATATTTTTGGTGTGTACATGTAATTTTGATACATAAGTGATGCATGTAATATAAGTGGTTGCATACAAGTTCAATCAATACTAGGTTGTTGAATGGTACAGTAATATTGTTGCAGGGATAGGGCTGTGTTGGAGCGAAGGGGGGAGGGTATGATGTTTATACGTGTAATATTTCTGTTCACTTATGCTTCTGAATGTATGTGCTTTGTACACTATCTCTCTATGTATAAATATCAATAAAAAGACTTGGAGAAAAAAAAAAAAAAAAAAAAAGGGCGCTCCCCTGATTTTACAAGTCAAGATCAGTTCTCTTCTCACGTACTATACTCAGCTACTTCTGTAGCTCCGGAGCAAGTCTGGGATAATAACCCTGATGATGTCATTGGGGGTTATCTGAGCTTGGGCAGGGATAGCTGACTACACATTACTAAAGGAAAGGATACAATATGTTATACACTTACCTTTCACACAATTAGCCTACACACTCAAACTCTGAGGCTTTGAGTCTAGTGTGCACTGGAAAAGTGACTAATTTAAGTACCCAAAAACATCAGTATTGAAATAAATTAGAAAAGGGTGTGACTTGTGAGACAGCTACAGAAACATTTTGGGGGAAAATGAGTATAACATTTGTGGAAGAACCTTTACAGTAGCTACCCCTTTGTTAAGATTCACTGGCTGTGACATTCCCCAGATGCTTTTTGATTGACACTTGTTCATTTAGTAGAAAGAGGTAGGCTAAGGTACCTTGCTTTTTTGAATACTAACTGCAAAGATAATATTTTTCTATACTGTACATATTGTGTAAAAATGATTCCGTAGGCTAGTATGGATGCATAGCCAAAACAACTGTGAAGTAGTGTTAGGCACTACATTGACTGACCCATAGACACTAAAACCTAACACTCAGGATATCTCAAACTCTGCAGCAATTTCACCATTATTTTTAAGACTCTGTTACCTCAGATCTATTAATGCATCCTCTGAGTTGTTGTAAATCAAATCTGAGCAGCTATAGCTAATAGCCTTCTTCCTCTCATTTCCCTGACTCTGTTGACATGCAGATTGGACAGAGAGAGAGAGAGAGAGATAGAGAGAGACAGAGGGAGATAGAGAGAGACAGAGAGAGAGAGAGAGACAGAGAGAGAGAGAGAGACAGAGAGAGAGAGAGAGAGACAGAGAGAGAGAGAGAGAGAGACAGAGGGAGAGAGAGAGAAAGAGAGAGAGAGGGAGAGAGAGACAGAGAGAGAGAGAGAGAGACAGAGAGAGAGAGACAGAGGGAGAGAGAGACAGAGAGAGAGAGAGAGAGAGAGAGAGGGGAGAGAGAGAGAGACAGAGAGAGAGAGAGACAGAGAGAGAGAGACAGAGAGAGAGAGAGACAGAGAGAGAGAGACAGAGAGAGAGAGAGAGAGACAGAGAGAGAGAGACAGAGCGAGAGAGAGAGAGACAGAGAGAGAGAGACAGAGAGAGAGAGAGAGAGAGACAGAGAGAGAGAGACAGAGAGAGAGAGACAGAGAGAGAGAGAGAGAGAGAGAGACAGAGAGATAGAGAGAGAGAGAGAGACAGAGAGATAGAGAGAGAGAGAGAGAGAGACAGAGAGAGATAGAGAGAGAGAGAGAGAGAGAGAGAGACAGATAGAGAGAGAGAGAGAGACAGAGAGAGAGAGACAGAGAGAGAGAGAGAGACAGAGAGAGAGAGAGAGAGAGACAGAGAGAGAGAGACAGAGAGAGAGAGAGAGAGAGACAGAGAGAGAGAGAGAGACAGAGAGAGAGACAGAGAGAGAGAGAGACAGAGAGACAGAGAGAGAGAGACAGAGAGAGACAGAGAGAGAGAGAGAGAGAGACAGAGAGAGAGAGTTGGGCGGCAGCAGCGGTCGTTTCCATATCAGTGCGTGTGTTTTTCTCTCCGCAGTTTCCTGTCCAACAACAGCTAGGCTACTACACTACAGCAGGCTGTCGGAGCAGCGAACACCTCCGCCGTCCGAGTGGACACTTTGTGACTGACTGACCGTTTCTCTTCGAGGTTAGTCCCTGTCTATCATCTGTCTCTGTGTAGTCGTGAGTCCACTTGATGGTTTATTTCGGTTTACATGGCTGCTTTCTGTTACTGCGTACTGCGCTGGGACGCGGCTCACTGCAGTTACGTTCCAACTTCCAAAGAAATCTGCACTATTCAAATAATGTAAGTTCTAACTTTTATGTAGCCTAGCCTTATGTTAGCCTGTTCTGGTAAATGACTGTATGTCTATCACTGTTTCTAAAGCGCAGTTTGTAGTGACTTTATTTAGCTTTGAAACTTCTTCTCCAGTGATCTCCCAATGGTTTGTCTTATCACTAATATTACTAATGTTACTGTATGTCTGTGCTGCTCACTGAATGAGCTCTGGATATATCCTCTCATTGTTCTCAGAACATGAGGACAGTTACAGATGTTACAGAATAATGTCGCTATTTAAAGCGCTTTGATCTGGACCAAGTGTGAAATATGTCTGAGAAAAAGAATAAATTAAGCAATTCAAAATGAACCAGGACACTGGGTGCATAATAGCCTGTGATGTAGCTGATGCAAATTAGGCCACAGCCTCTAAACAAAACAAGAAAATGTGAAGTGAAATCTCCTCTGCAGCATGGAACCTAAATATATAAGTCCATAAGGGTCACTTCCAATTGAGTATTTAACAGTGGAAGATATGAGCTGATTGGGAAAGGCGGCTCAGTAATGTGTTATGATGATAATAGCTCAGCACATTACACTGGCAGCCCGAAGGCAGAAGCACTGGTTGATGAAGTGCACATGTATTTGAATGGGATTTGTTTCTGAGGCTCCAGTGTCTTCAGGTGACGTCAGGGTCCATGCAGCCTGGAGGGATCCTCACTAAAACCAGGACTCTTTTCGTTTTAGGGTGACTAAATGTCCAAATCTTTCAACACAACTAGTTTGTATAATGCAGGTTTTCTGTAATCTCCAAACCTGTCCGAGTAAAGGTTACCATGTAAAGTAGTCTGGCCTCCAAAGCGCGCTGGAGGAGGGTCTGTCTAGTCCACACAGCATTCCTGGATGGGAGGTAAACGTGCTCTGGTTTATTGGCATTTCTTTAAACCAATCACAATCGTCTTGGGTCGGAGAAAAGCCGCAGTGCCTCTGCTAAATAGTCTCAGGAAGGAACTTGTTTTGGTGGAACGTGTGTACGTTCAAAAGTAGTTTTAGTCGTGCAACAGAAAACTCAGATTGGACAGATAGTCTAGCTAGCTGTCTGGATTTACCCTGCAGAGATCTGAGGAGCAGTTAACCATAGTCCTCACAAATCCACCAGAGGTTAGAACACCAACACAGAGGAAGCCAAAGGCAACAGACATCCGGTCTAAATGAGTGAAATCCGGCGGATTTTCCGGCAGCAATGGAGCAATCCTGGAAGTGGACCGTCGTGGATATAGAATAAGTGACCACAGTAAATGAAACCAGAACAGGTAACTTTACCTCTGATGACATCATCAGGGTTATTCCTCCAGAGCCACATAAGACTTTATGCAACTGTTCTCTCAGAAGGCTGAGTAGCACCCCCTCATGCTGACTAAATGAACTTTAATACTTTAATATGTAAATAAAATAAGTGGCGTGGCCAGCAACAGAAACAGCACTGTGACATGATGGCGTTATCACCTTGGTCTCCAGGAGCTACTGAATTCATGTGGGGCTGCAGCTAACCATTATTGTCATCGTCGATTAATGTGTGGATTATTATCTGGATGAATGGATGAGTTGTTTGGTCTCTAAAATGTCACAAAATGGTGAAACATGTGGATCAGTGTTTCCCAAAAAGCCCAAGATGACGTCCTCAAATGTCTTGTTTTGTCCTCAACTCAAAGATCTTCAGTTTCCTGTCCCAGAGGAGAGGAGACACTAGAACATATTCACATTTAACAAGCTGACATCACACAAGTTAGATTTTTTTCAACTAAAAATGACTTAACTAATTCATTTAATAGCTGACAACTAATGGATGGATCTTTACAGCTCTAGCTGTGAGATTAAGTTATGATGATTCATCCATCTTTCCTGATTTAGTCATTCCACTTTGCTGTTAAAAGCCTTCGGTCTACCGTTTCCTGCTGTGTGTGAAGCCCGTGAATGCACCACGCAGTTAGAGTCTGAGCGGCCTCCGTCTGTCCGTCTGCTCGTGTCCCCGGGGAGCTGATAGCGCGAGGTCAGAGGTCACCAGGTGTGTAATGGGCACGTAATGGGCCACAGGGCGGCGGGGGCGGGGCACTGTGTGAGAGCCGATTATTAGATTTGTCTGTCAGATGGTGAGATGATGCCTGTTGTAATGAGTAAAGATGCTGTGATCTGCTAATTCCATGATGCTTTGTGAGTGAAAATCAATGTTAAATGTTAAACTGTCACATTAGTAGAAATCTATGGTATTAATGCTGTGTTTAAGGAATCAGATTTCCACTTTAAAGCTTTAAAGAGGGGGGGGGGGGGGGGGGGGGTTGTCAGGGCAGATGAAAGAAAAGGAGCTTTCTGTGGTATGTTGCCTTGCAGGGGCTCTAAATCCCACGGAAGCCTTTAGTGGTAGCTTGAAACAATTAAGTGTACGGCCATGCACAATCCCTCGCTCTTTCTCCCACAATGCATCAGCTGTCATTCAGTTCTCTACGGCCATGTACTGTTCCTCACTCTTTCTCCCACAATGCATCAGCTGTCATTCAGGGCAAAGGGTTAAACAAGTATTGGTGTACGGTTGCTTTTTTCAAGAGCAATGTAAAAAGAGACAAAAGGCTAGTGCAGCGTGACAGAGCCTGTACTTTATAGGGGGTGGGGGGTGCTGGAGATGAGACACCCAGGGGCAGCTCCACCTCCTCCTGCTTGTTCTCATGTACATGTACGTGGGAGACACTATTAATAATGTTTGTCTGCTTATCATTTCTCTGACTGATAACTCCAACTTGGATTTTATTTTCTTAGTTTTTGCTCATCGTATTTGTTAGTTACAGTATAATCGCCCTGTAATCATCCAGTTAATAGTTGAGATCTGGAACACAGCAACCTCACTAAGAAAAAGCCAGTTGGGTCAGTTGGTCAGTCCATGAGGATCAGGACCCCCCCCCCCCCCCCCCCCCCCCCCCCCCCACGGGGTCCAACATCACTTTGACAGGATGCAAAGTGTTTAACAGAATAGGACAGAAGAAGTGAAGGACAATGGGAGATAGGGCCTTCTGTGCTGCTGCCCCACGTCTGTGGAATGCCCCCCCGACACCTTGAGGGCACCTCAATCCACTGACTGTTATAAAGGTCTTCAGACATTTATTTTTAGCTTTTGGTCCCTTTAGATGCTTTTTTTATTTATGTATTTTTTTTTCTAACTTGTAGCACTTTGAGATCTTTTGATGAAAAGGGCATTATAAATAAAATGTATTATTATTATTATTTATTTAGTGTGAAGTCTTTAATACATTTAATACAATGCCCTCTTTAAGGCTGATGCAATTGCAATTTCGTTGTGCTTGCATAAGGACAATGATTTTCTTGGATCTTCTTGATTCTAGAATAAAAAAAGTTTTTTTTTCTTAGGTAATTAGGCTACTGAGTAATTTGTACCCCTTAAGGTCCTATAAAACTTAAAAAATAACAATGCAAGAATGAAAATCTGTAAACAAGAGGTCACAAACCAAGACGGTGAGGAACCACTGCTCTGAATCACTTTGGAGGACACCCTGAATGTGAATAATAATCCTTACAATCACAGGATCAGTCTGTAAACGCTGACGGATCTTTACAACAGACAGTTTGGCTAATCTATTAACACTTCACCTTGGTTCTCTCGTTGTACCATTAGACTTCTTTTTAGCACAGGTCAATTATATTATTCCCAACATGATTGTTATTAGTCATTCCTATCGGTGTATTATTACAGATAGCAATGATTGCCAAATCTACAAAAATAATTGTACTTTAACAAAGAGAGTTTGTACCCCTGACGACCACAGGTGGTCTCACGGTGGTGTTGTGGTAATTGCTAGCCAACGGGTCCCAGTCAAAGGATGGAGGCTCTCTCTGCGGAGCCCAGGGGGCCTTTTCTGCTCCGTGCTCCTGGACAATGAAGGCGGGCCCGGGAGGTGATTAGGGCTACCAGACTGGCACAGTTCCTCAACCTCCGAGGCTTTGGGAGGCTTGTCTTCTTTGTTGCGCTGCAACACAGGCCTACTTAACCAAGTCCTTCTTGTACTTAGTACTATATATACTATAAACAATGTGTGAGATTGTTGGTAGTGATGCTCAGGCCTAGTTCACACATACACTGATATTTTTATAATGTAGTTTTCTCTATGCGTGTTAGCCTTTAGTTTGATGACCCTGACTATGTCCATATCAAATTTCATTTGATTTTGCTGGTCAGTCTTTGAGAAATGTAAAGGGAAAGGGAAAGTCAGCTTTAATGACAGGTCAACAATGATTATTTGATGATATTTTAACAGCTGGCCAATATTTTAATATTTTCACCCAGCTGGACATTGTATGCACTAGTGGAAAACCCTGAGCTGGTATTGTACAGGAACTTTGATAAGATGTTCTCATTGTACCAGGAACACCAGTGTCGACAGACGCCACACATCATCATCCTGACCATGAGACTGCTCTGAGTTTCCCTGGGAACTTTTGCTTCACAAGGTCACTTATACAGCATTTACACATCATTTTTATTAGTATAATGTGAAGAGTGAAAAGATCTGGGAAACAACTTTTTGACAAAATCTGTAAGTCTCATGCCTGTTTATATAGCTACCACATTTTGCCTCTTTGCATTGACGTTGTATGTGGATGCGCTGCCAAATTTGCATGAAAAGGCCTGGGTGTGATCACGCCATTAGTCTTGTTTAGGTTAACCTCTGTACTATTTATTTCAATTGCTATCACATCTGGTGCAGCTGTGGCATGGATGCCGGAGGGGTTATTTCCAGCAGTGACCTGAGGATTAGCCAACAGTGTGTCAGCATCCCATTGCTCTGCACAAAATGCACAAATGCTTGGCAGTGATTAAACAGATAACATAGCCGTAAATATTTGCTTTGTATTCTCTGGGGTATTTATGGCCCATTTTGTCCACCACACATGCTTCTGTCAGCACAGACCTCTCTGCCTGGCCGCTTCCCCCGAGCTAGCACTGAACTGATCTTGGGATTAGTGAGGGGGTCAAAGTATTGTTTTAATCTGGTTCTGGCTCTCTGTCCCTAACTGGTGCAGGAAAGACAGATGGCTGAGTTCTGAGTGGAATCGGAGGGTGGGGGGGGCCTTCCATTCTGACCACTTTCTTCACACTCATCATATAGTCATGTCCCTGATCCCTCACATGTAAAGTGTACAGAGGAAAATAGCTGCACTGTGGTCTGTGTCTGTGTTCCTTCTGGACTCACATTCACTACTTTGGTTTTTAGTGTTGTGATGAGAGAACACTCTCCGACCAGAATGCATCTCCACTCCTGGGGGGAAGGGGGGCATCAGAAGACTAATGGCCGTTTTACAGTCGCTGCAGCCAAGCGACCACCACGCACGTGGGAGCGCGCAGTTACGGCACTCCCATGACGTCACACTGGCGCTCGACAGGTGGGCTGCGGCGAGTATACCCCACGTTTGACTTTTAGTAGTTTGTATTTATGCAGGACCTCCGTCATGCTGGAACTAGACTATACTAGAATATATATTATGCTCTATATCTCATGTATGTAATTATAAGATTAGTTTATTTGTAGGTATAGGCAAATAACTTACTAACTATACTGTATATATGCAAGAATATGATTACAAAAATAATCAAAACTCATTGATATTTAGAGTGTAAGTAAACAAACAAAAGTAAATGTAGTCTCTATGTAAATTCAAATATTAGGACTGAGCTATGTGAAATGATCCTACCAGCCTCCTCCACTTCTACAGCCTTCATATTTCAGCAGGTGTTAAGAAGTTCTCTGACTGGCTGCAGTCCAATCTTCTCTTCCATTGTCCACTTCCTCTTTCTGCTCCACCCGCTGTGTGTTCTCTATATGCAAGGGACATTTGTTATTTCTGTAATGTCAGCCAGTCTGGAGAAATGCACTATAAGAATTTGAACATATTACAGCTCTGTTATTATTCCTAATGCTGGTGACAACAAGCCGGGGGTTCCATTATCCCGTTCTAAATCTCTCTGTCAAAATGATCTTTTGATGGTGTAAAAACAGATTTAGTTTTGAATGTTTCATCCTCAGTGCAGAGGTTGGTTTCCAGCTGGATGTGTAGGCCTCCTCGAGGGAAATTTGATACATTGGTTTCAAAGGTGGTGTTTAAAGTGTGAACAGCGCTTCATTTTTCACCATTGGTAAAGAACATATGATGTAATATGAGAAGCTGGTTTTTTTCTGGGAGGGGGGGGTAGTTAGTTAGGTAGTTAGTCTAAGGGCCCTGACACGCCAACCCGATTATCGGCCGTCAGACCGTCTGGCGAGGTCGGTGACTCGAGTCTGTTCGGTGTGTCCCGTGCCGTCGTCCGTCCGAGGAGCCGTCGGCCTTCATTTGGACGACCCGACATGTTCAGTCAGAGACAGGGCAGTCAGAGACAGAGCAGTCAGAGACAGAGCAGTCGGAGACAGAGCAGTCAGAGACAGAGCAGTCAGAGACAGAGCAGTCAGAGACAGAGCAGTCAGAGACAGAGCAGTCAGAGACAGAGCAGTCGGAGACAGAGCAGTCGGAGACAGAGCAGTCAGAGACAGAGCAGTCAGAGACAGAGCAGTCAGAGACAGGGCAGTCGGAGACAGAGCAGTCAGAGACAGAGCAGTCAGAGACAGAGCAGTCGGAGACAGAGCAGTCAGAGACAGAGCAGTCAGAGACAGAGCAGTCAGAGACAGGGCAGTCAGAGACAGAGCAGTCAGAGACAGAGCAGTCAGAGACAGAGCAGTCAGAGACAGGGCAGTCAGAGACAGAGCAGTCAGAGACAGAGCAGTCAGAGACAGAGCAGTCGGAGACAGAGCAGTCGGAGACAGGGCAGTCAGAGACAGAGCAGTCGGAGACAGGGCAGTCGGGACTCACCCGGAAATGGGGAGCGGATGAGCCTCTCACAATCTGACGAAAATCTTTTAAACTGACCTTTGTTGATCTGAAATGAAGACAGATTCAGAAACTGCACGGCCTATTTCTCTCTTAACATGTTCTCAGGAACACGTTACGGTGAACTATTTCAGTACAATATGAGATTGTATTCTGAACGAGCCGCCATGACAGTCTGGCTGTGAATTTCCGGAGAATAAAGACCCACGTGACGCGTTCGTCCAATCAGCTGCCGGTTTTCATTTTTTGGGGGACAATACAGAGACGCGCCGCCTGCTGCTATGGAGACGTATTACATTTTGTATTTGTATTTTACTCAAGTCGGCGTCTCCTCAGTGTGTTTTGAGGCATTTTTTGGACCTCGGGGACCTGACTGATCAGTCCGACTGACTTTACTGCAGACGGTCGGCCGTCTGGTTGGTGTGTAACAGCTCTTAAAGCCTAAATATAATTGAGCAGCTTCTCCATCACATTAGAAAGCTAAGGCTTTGTCCCCAAAAGTCAACATCTAGGATCTTTTTTTTTTATTGCTGGGTCCTGTTAAATTCCCCCCTGCTCCCTTCAGCTAATCATTTGTAGACTGTAATCCAAAACTTATTTTGGAGTAACTAATGAAAAGCAGAAAAAATGCAACACAACATTCCTTTTCTGACATGTAGGTTAAAGGCCGTTGTGTGTTTGGGGTCAGTGAGCGGCTCACATCACTTCCTCGTTGGCCAGATCTGAAATCCTCACACCCACAAACGTGAATGAAACTTTCTGTGGTTGGGGCTTTGAATGGGCTGCTGTTGGAGATGTTGACAGGCGGGCACTAGCAGCTACATTCCTGGCATGCTTTGGCTATCAACTGCTGATGCACAGCTGCCTGCTTGCTATCAGTCATGGAGGCTGCTGACAGCTGGCTTCATGGTGAGCAGAAAGAAGAAGACACACCATGGGCGCCAATGACTCAGCATTACTCAGCAGCTAAACACTGGTTTGAAAGGTGTAATTCAGGGCTGTCATAGTGTTGTGGAAATTTGATTTAGCTGGCACACTTTCTGAAATTTCATCTCACCAAAGACACACACCATGTTAGTCCTGATATTACATAATGTATAACAATATTAACAGACATTATTGTTACAGTAAATATTGTTCCAGGGGTTAGCGGCATGCCATTTCTTTGTTATATTATTACAGCTACAGAGAACAGTATGTCTGAGGTTATGATGTGGGCACCCCCCCATCCCAGTTGTTTCTCTGAATGAAGCCCATCACACCCCCAGCAGGCTGAACAGCAATATTCAGAGAAGCAGCTTTGACTCAAATGTTTCCTGGTTCACTGAGCCCCAACAAACCATAGTCTAAACACAAGAAGAGGCTTACATGTACAGTACTTACATTACATTACCCCATGTTACCGTGTCTCCACACAAATTAGCCTTTCCTAGGATGGCGAAGGAATGTCCCGCCCTACTCTGCCTTACTCTGCCTCTGATTGGCTTAACCTGGTGTTGTAACTCTGACCCTAACCAATCTCCCTCCTCATGCCCAAACCCTAATGTATCCAACCAACGAAGGCAACGAGTACTAGCCATCCTAGGAAACACAAATTTGAAACCCCAACGGTGGAGCAACACTGACACAACGTCCTCGTCTCCTACATAACTGTCTCTCCACTGCTGTTGTAGCTAACAGGGATAGTTCCTGAGAGCAGGGGGTGAATGACTTGCACACCAATGTGCTTGTGCTAACCTCAGCATATGTCGCTAAAGGGCGCACAGTGGTACCAATACATGAGCCGCTACGGCACGTTTGGATTACCCAGTGGTTGGTGTTATGTGCCACATACTGACATACACAAAACTATCATAGTATAAGCTCTGAGGTCATTCTTTAATGGCATAACACAAACCCATTATTCAACAGAAAATATACCGGGAGTGGGAATGTGTCTGAAAGGTTATGATCTTTTCTATTTGTTGTCTACACTTAAAGGTGCTCTAAGCGATGTTGGGTGACGTTATTTGTTATACTTAGATGTTCGAAGTATTGTCAAACAAGCTCGCCCCTCCCTCCTCCTCATCCCGTCCCCTCACCCTCCCTTCCGTGCACTAACCCCCCACCCCCAAATCCTTCGTGTTGGTTATTGGCTGGAACGCTGGAACACTGTTTGTTATGTTTGGTGGTGCAGGTTGGCGCAGTTTGTTTTTGTTGCCATTTGTGGAGCCTGGGCTGTCTACAGGGACCGCATTTTTTTACAGTGTGTTCAGGGGACAGGCAGCTAGCAGATAGTGAGGAGATGTTTTTTACAGTGTGTTCAGGGGACAGGCAGCTAGCGGATAGTGAGGAGATGTTTTTTACAGTGTGTTCAGGGGACAGGCAGCTAGCAGATAGTGAGGAGATGTTTGCTGTATGTGACCAAAACTGTTTGTCAAAAATCGCTTAGAGCACCTTCAAGGTTGAATACAGGGGAAGGCTGATAGAAAGCTGTGAAGGGTGTGACCTCTCATCCTGTCCTCCTTGTGTCGGTGTTTGCTCCAGGCTTTATAGCTGCCATAATCGTTCCTGTGCAATTCATCCTACATGCACATATCTGTTTAATGAAAGGTGTAATTATAAAGTATATAGCGTTCATTCAAATTGATTTGAGTCTATATAGCTTTATTCCGTTTTTGGTCTATTTATATTTTTTATCGTTTTTAATTTTTCTCACTCTGTCACTTTTTTCCCTTTGCTTTTGTAAACTCTTGAGCTGCTGTAACGGGTAGTTGTCCCTGGTGTGGGATGGATAACGTTTGTCTTATCTTTAACCAGGGTTCCAGTTTTAAAACAGAAGAACTACTGTATATACAAGTACAAGTTTCCTTCTAAATGTAGCACACATTTTTACCAAATTTCCAGAAAACCGACCAAGGAAAATGTCAATTAATATGCCTTTCTATCCATGACACTTTTCTAAAAGGAAATCATTTAAATTAATTTAATTAATAATTATGTTGTGGCACTCAGTGTACTTTTTCAGAAGTATGACAGTACTAATGGGCCCATTTGACCTCCTCGCAGCCACTCCGGTCTCACACAGTATAATCCCATTATAACATACATACAGCTCTACTGCTACCACATTTCCCTCTTCTTTGTAGTTATGCTCACTGTAATACAAAACATATATCAGAAAACATGCCTTTCATCTCCCCAATGGATTGCCCTCTTTTTCCACAGAGGAAACAACCCAGATATGAAGCGGTGTGTCTGCATGTTGTTTTTCTGGAGTGATCAGGCTAACAGTTTTCTCCAGGGTCTCCTCCCTGAGCCTGGTGAAAAGCAAGGGGTACCATTTCTTGTTTTTTTTAACAGAGTTCCAAAAGTTTGCACAAAAGCCCCGTTGCCTAGCTGCGTGCGAGGAGCCTCGCTGCCACTGCCAGGCCGGCTTTGTGTGCGCGGGTCTCTGAACAGGATCTTGTGGCTAATCAACTGGAATGCAGTCGGGGAGAGGATTCCCCCCTCGCTTAATCGTATTCAGTCTTCAGCTGGCAGGAGAGAGCCTTTCAAACGTTACCATAGTGCATTAGCACCCTTTTCAGCTCAAGTGAATTGACCTCCTATAGTGAGGTTTGCCATGCTTTCTTTGGCATCCCACTTTGTGTGGTCTAATTTCCAATTTTTGGAGAGTGTTTCATGGATGTTTGCCAGACTGCAGATTCTTGTTTGATGGAGCACACTGCTCATCTTCCCTGACGCTCAATAGGCCAAATATTACACTTCATAAAAATGGTATCATGTCTTCAGGCGTTGGCGGAGGTGCTCTTTATTTCAGTTTTGTTCATTGATTCAGGTCCTGTTGAATTGATCAGAGAGTTAGTGTAAGACGTGTGATAGTCTTCTGCTTTGAAACTGAAACTGTCCAGTGGAAATGATTTGGCTGAGGAACTGTATCACACAGCCATGTTTTATGGTTGAGTTGGGATGAAGGGCTAATGTCTTGGAAATAATCTGTTCCTCTATGTTGATTTAGCCATGTATGCCTGCGGCGCTGTGATCAGCCCATGTTCTCTCAGTCTGTGCTGTGTTTCCAGTAATGAAACACAGTCATCATCACAGATTAGACTCCAGTGATCAGATGGGACATGCAGCTTCCTCTTCACAGTGGAGCTGTACAATCAGTGTTGAGTTGAAAATGCTGTTTTCACTGTCTCTCACATCCTGTGTTGGTCTCAGGTTACCAGTTTGTACGTTTGGCTTTGTAATGCCTCCGTGGAATCCAGTAGCTACAAAGTGCTAGGCCTAATCCCTTTCTCTCGGCTCATACTGCTTTTTTACTGTCAGCAACACTTGACATGTAAACTTCCTTATTTGTTCAGGCAGAGGGGAGTTGACACCACTTGAAGAAAACAATTCCATTATACTCTGTTGATTCTTGCAAGTTTGTTCCCTCATATTTAGTTACAGTCTTCAGTAACAGACAGCCAACATCCTGCTGCCACAGCCACGCTAGCTTCTGTAAGTGCATTCTCTCATTGAGCTTTTTCTTTCATCTGTCTTCCTAGAAAGTCCAGCATCCTGAGGTTTACCGGCCATATGCTGAGATAAACGAGTCTGTCTTGCTATTAGAATTTAAACCGTTGCAATTGTAACAAAGGTAAACCAAACATTATTTTGTCAGCATTCAAAAACTGAAGCCCCCATGAAATGTTTCCAGTACAGCAGTGTGGATATCAAAATCATCTTAACTGTATCCACTAATATAATACTAATATCATCTGTCCAACTTGTACAATCTGCCGCCGTTTGGCCCTGCCAGTCCATTCTCATAGCTCCAACTTGTTAGGGTTAGGGGAAGATCATGGTTTGGGTTACAATAATAATGTTCTTCTTCTTGGGAGGAAAGTCTCAAAATATTCATAGTTTTTTTAATCTATGCTAAATGATGAATATTTTTGTTAGACTTAAAGTGCCCATATTATGAAAAAAATCACTTTTTCTGGGATTTGGGGTGTTATTTTGTGTCTGGTGCTTCCACACGCATACAAACTTGGGAAAAACCCATCCATGCTGTTTAGAGTGAGATCTGGTTTCTGAATGTGTCCTGCCTTCAGTCTCTGGGTGAGCTGGTCAGAATCTGCACGGCTTTCTACGTTACTAGCCGAGACGAGGGGGCTAACCGTAGCATGCTAGCACTAGCATGCTTGCGACTGCCAACAAAGATGTTACAGCAGTGAGAGGTCTCACTCTGTAGCTAAAACAGAGACCTGAACACAGGGTGAAAAGAGGAGCTGCAGCAATGGGCAGTACAACTAAAATATGATGTTTTCTGAAAATTAAACTATGTAAACCTATTCTGGTACAATCTCAAAATACAATTATGAACCTGAAGATGGGCATAATTTGAGCACTTTAAGGTGTCCTGTCTAGACAAATGATGTGAACCACGCTTCTTAATGTTTTAGGGCTGGATGTTCTTGTAATTTGCATAATAAATCATATCTGTGTGATGGTGGAAAATGTGGAGTGAATCCACAGTTAGATCGACTTGCACTTTTCAACTCTTTTCAAGCACAGGTGTACCTAAATATTATTTATTTTAGTTCAATTCAGCTCCTTCTGTTACCAGTTTCTCTAGAATAGTTATGATTACTAAAACTTAAAATGCCGTCAATTTGGGTGTTTGGGGTGGGATGTGATTTCTTTCAGCTTTCTAAAGGGCGCATACCAGAAACCCTTTGAGAACCGCTGGTTTAGAGAGTCCTGCAGCCCCACTGAGGTTCACAGGGAGCAGAGGCTCATGCAGGGATCCTTTTAGTAATCTGTCCCGCCTGGGCATCATACACTAACATTAATCCAGTTAATTGAGGGAAACTATTGGACGAAGCCGAGCCCATGAGAAGGTCCTCACAGGCTCCGAGCCTGCTGTGGCCTCATGGCACACCAGCTGACTATAGTGGGTTTCTCCTTCCTCCTTTTACCTCCTACTGTGTAAATGCTCCCTGTGAAACCATGTACAAAAGGGTGTAAGTATGTGAAATATTAAAATGTTCCATTTTTTATCACATTATATTTTACTGGATGTAATTAGAATGTTCTAACCCCAAATAAATGATAGCATACTCTCTAAATTACATCCACTGTGTTAATAAGTCATATCGACACTTGCATACTCTGTGAACCTCCAACTCAACATTTTAGAAGCTCTTCCCTTTCTGTGTGTACTGTAGGATTCACTGCACAGACCACAGCAGACAGACCATTTACAGGCAACAGCATTTATTTTCTCTGATTGCTCACACTTACCAAACCGTGCGTCTCCGATGGCCCAGCTACCGGTTTTCACAACACTAACAAAACCACCTCCAACAGTCCAGTCCTTTCTCTGTGGTGTGTGGCAGCCAGCTGAAGGTCCAGCACGCTACTGCAAATAAAGGTAGAGCTTTAATTAACACAACGAACAGCTGAGACAATCATCTCACCTGGCACTGCTCTCCTGCTCTATCCACTCACCTCTCTCCACTGCAGCTGACCAGACCACGCCCTCCTCCACAGTGGGGTTTAATGAGTGTGGATTATCCTGGCCGCAGTTCCCGTTTTAGAACACCTCATGGATCATAAAATCTCATTTATTGCCAGAATACAAAGTTTATAAAAGGACAAAACCCTATAGTATGTGCCCATATAATTTGGAGATCTGGCAGCACAAATAACAGTCTCCGTGTCAGGACATGACCAGAACGTCTGTTTTCACGCATTTTATGACTCTGGATTGATAACCGACAGTAAAGGAACTTGATGTGAAAAAGCCCACTTACCCAGACTGAAAATGTATGATCCTCCAGAGTTGACAGACTTGGCTGCTGTTCAAGGAGTCAAAGCTCAGACTAATACTGTTATATTAATAATGTTGCTCTCTACATGCTTTATTGCTTGAATTATTATTGAAAAAGAGGCAAAGTAGTGTCATAGACACTTCAAATCTGCATCATCTCTTTTACTAAGAGAAGAGAAAAGAGTTTTCCTTTGGCAGCCAATATGTAGGAACAGATTTTCATTTTCTGAAGGTTACAGATACTGTTAGCAGTAACATGACTAATAAGGCAGGAGTGCATTCCAGTGTATGACAACTCAATGTCTGTGCAATTAATGGTGATGAAATAGCAGATGAGACACTTGAGACATGGCAGCCTTTTTCCTCCAGTCCCCCTACCTTCCCTGTGGTCATACCAAACCCACACACATGTGTCTGTGCTGTTTGCGCTGCGTATGACATGAATTTTGTATGTCTCTTTGAATGTGAAGGGTTGGCTTCACAGTACAGCAGCCACTCAGTCTCTGACCAAATTTGACCACACTTTTTGGTTCTCATTGCGGATTATTTCTGTACAGCTCACATGATCTCACAAAGACTTAAACAACCTGGACAGTAGGGATGTTGGCCCACTCTGCCATTCCTCCCTGGTTTCCTGTTTGCCAGCATTATGAGCGGAGCTCATGCTGGCTTGTTTTCACTCCCTGTGTTTCCTGTTCTCTTCCCAGCAGCTGATGATGAAGGGGAGGAATCCTGGCAGTTTGTGGACTTTGTAGCAACAGAAGAAGCAGCAGCTTTCCACCTCCTGTCTGACACATCTGTCTGCAGCCGAGCTCACCATGAGTTAAAGAGCACTGCAGAGCATCGCTGCCGCTGCATTCCCCCCCGCCTGGAGCCCCGTGTCTGACCGCGACAGCAGCTTCATGAGCCAGCAGGATGCGGCTGAGGTCCTCGCACTCTCCGAGCGCCTCCTCATAGCTTCACACAAGGGGCAAGCTGACAATGTGGTCCAGCTCATCAACAAGGGTGCAAAAGTAGCCGTCACCAAGGTGAGTGAGCGCTCCGGAGTCTGACAGTTAGACTCAGACAGATTATGCTGCTGGAGACTTGTGTTACCAGTGGGGCCTGAGAAATGGGCGAGACGGTTGGTTGGTCCCGTCTGCACTTCACTTGTTCCCAACAGGCATGCTGTGACCGTATATAAAGTAAAATTACTGTTTGCTAACAGTTAAATGACAATTAACTAAAGATGAATTAACAATCAATTTACCATCTAGTAATGATGGTTATTATAAAATGTTAGCAAAGTGAGTAAGATGAGTGAGTGAAAGATAGCGAGCACACAGTAACTAACAGTACAGACACCTCTTCGCTGTCCTGGTTCTACCTGCTCAGTTGCATTCTCAGCTAAAGATCATCATTTATTATTCTTGGTGAGCTCTCTGTGACAGCATGACTGTCACCAGGGCGGCGCTATGTAGCACTGATGATGCAGGATGACATCACCAGAAACTGGCCACTGAATAAGGTCAGATTTTGTAATGACCATGTGTTTACTGGTCCTGGTTTGTTTGTGATAAGTCAGTGTGAACAGGAATGGGAGCAAAACTAAAAGGCACCAGCTGAACTGAGCCACAGTGAAACAAAACAGGGACATCTGAGAACTGTTGGCCCCAATCAGCTCACAAGCTTTTTCTTTGCTGTGAGCGGCTGTATTATGGTGTCTGCGTCTTTTGGGTGTCATTTTACTCCCATTGTGTCACTGAGTTATGTGACTCATAGATGTGTGTCGTGAACATAGCAGATGGCCCTGGTCTGTGTGTTGTTTAGGGGGGCTGTCCTTTCGCTGCAAAGTTGTGAGCTTCCAGAAATGTCATGTTCTGTTGTTTGTGAGCCAGATATCAGATCTGTTCAGCCATTGTAAGATACATTAATTTGGATATCATATCCAGCAACCTTTTTTCCATGGGCTCATCTGCATCTCTTAAATCAATTAGACACAAAAGCGAGCGTGAAAGAGTTAGCAGCTCTGGAGCTGCTGCCATATGAGCACAGCCCATTGTGTTTCAGACCTATACTAATGAAAATCCTTCCAGCAGCTTCACATTCAGTCAGGGGAATGATGTATCCCCCCCTGCTCCAGGCCATCTCAGTGATATCTCATGTGTGGGTGTCACACAATCTCCTCTCAATCCTTGTGCCTCACCAGGGACACTTTTGTCTTTTTCATTTGTATCTTTTTGATAGTTTCGGCCATGTTAATTCATATGGCATGATTTGGGGTAAGGGGGTGAGTTTCTATTTAGATTTTTGAAGTTCAACCTCAGTTCCTATAGTAAGTCAAAAATAAACTGTGCATCCAAAATACAAAAGATTATCAGTTACACTGTGTGTGATCTCAGAGGTGAGGAGATATTAAAGTGTTCCTGTTGGATCCTTGCTTTCATTAGTGAGCATTCCTTCATGGAAATATGGTTTTATTTCTGTCAATTAAAGAGAATTTTAGTGATGGATTTCCCAAAATCAGACTTTCGTTGCCATGCAGCTTCAATAAAAATACTAATGAAGCAAATAACAAGAGTTACATGGCTTTAAAAAAGAAAGGCTGTTACTGTGTTTTAAGGCTGATACTGGTATCGATATTTAAGAGTTAAAAAAAATTGAATATATATATATATATATATATATATATATATATATATATACTTTTATTTTTTACAGACCCAACAAACAATTACTATACAATATTTTAGAGAGCAGAGGTCTCATTTATAAACGTGGCGTACGCACAAAATGGGGCTGAAAATGTGCGTACGCCACTTCCCATGCAAAGACTGTGATTTATAAAAAACTAACTTGATGGGAGGATGTGTGGTCCTCCACGCAAACTCTGACCCATGCGTACGCACATTTTGGAGACAATGGGACTTGGCGACGCAGATGGTGAGGTGGTGAACTGAAGTCAGACTGCAGAAAGTAAATGTGGGAATAACGATTACTCGTAATATTTTCAAGTATTGATGCCTCACGCACATTTCTTCACTCCATATCATCCACGTTACCATGAAGATTAAATCCAGCAGTGGTATTTGCGCTTGTTCGGAGTGATACTTGTTCCATAAACACCTTGTAAAATCAAACTCAAATCTTAAAATTCATTCTTAATATTTAATCGCCGCTGTCTCGCCGTCACAGAGTCCGCTACGGAGCGCAGGAGGAGGAGATCACTCGACTCCATTGAATACAGGACAGCATCAAATACCCTAGCATTAGATAACGGCAGAACACAGTGTAAATAACTAAATATCTGTCTTTAATACTCTGCATACATCATCAAATGTCAAATTCTGGAAATACAGTCGTTAAGTTCTCGCGCAATCGTTACCCTTAATGTCCTCGTTATCAGTCCGAACTTTAATACTGTTCATAACAAAAGTGTTAACAATCACAATATGTTGTAAACATATAAATACTGCGGTGACCACCGTGCGTAATGCTGCATGATGGCCCTGCTGGCCCTGCAGGAGGACTACACCAATGGAAGAAACAGGAGAGAAAGAGACTTCAGGGACCATGACGATGACTGACTAATATGACGATTTAGATTCCCTAAAACTGAGCTCTTGGATCTCTGTACTGAATTACATAGATCGCGCTGGAACCGGTCCATCCCGGTCCAAATACAGGTCCTCGCCACTCTGGGGGAAACCGGCTGTTTCCAGAGGGAAATGGCAGACAGCTAAGTGTTTTTTTATATAAATATTATATATAATCTTCATTTTTATCACTAAGGCTTGTTTGGATATAATATTTAGTTCTGTTAAATCTTATTATATACGTCTGGTATATCGAAGCTGTCCTTGAGTGCTGTAACGCCTGCCGTTTTGGACGTATTATTAATACATGTAGTTATACATCAGGTTTCCCTACGCTGTGCAAGAACAGGCCAAAATTATAATTCAATTTGCAGCAATTCCTGAACGTCTGGGAAGTTTTTTGCTTTTTCTCCGCCAGTCATCATGATCGGTGTAACACCTGCCAGGGTCACTAACATACTGATCAACATTCACAAGGTGCTTTGCATTGACTATTTATGGTTAAAAATGGGCGTGCACAGGACGGGATAAGAGGCTGATTCACGTACGCATGCTTGTAGGTAAATAAATCGGACTTTTTTTTTTTGGCGTACGCCATTTTGGGATTTTGGATGTACGTAGACTTATAGTAAGGATCCTACGCACAGTTTTATAAATGAGACTCCAGGACATTTCACAGTGTAGTAATCAACTTGGCAGTGCTCTCAAACTATTTAATGGTGGCTCTGTTTCAGCTGACTGTGAACTGACCCAGCATACTTGTTCACTGCTGAGTAAAGTCTGCACAGCTGAGCACACACACACACACACACACACACACACACACACACACACACACACACACACACACACACACACACACACACGTCCCCTGAGGCCTTGCGTTATTCTTTGGTCCCAGCTCTCATGTCTCCTGTCATGTTGTCCTCTCTAGCAGAGCACATATGCAGCTTGCATTAGAACAGAGGCAGGCTTACCACAGCATGTTCAGACATTTGTTACATGATTTCAGGCAGACAAAAGCAGATTCTGATTTCTGATTTTCTTTGAGTTAGGCCAGCTGATACCGATTTTAGCCGATTACGATTTCATTTTTTCTAATCACTTTACAGCACACACAAATATTTATTTTCTATCTTTTCTTTAAAAGAACATTTTGCACAGAACATAGAACGTTTTTTGAACAGATAATGGATCACTATAAAATAGAACTATGTACAGTGCCTTGCAAAAGTATTCGGCCCTCTTGAACTTTTCAACCTTTTGCCACATTTCAGGCTTCAAACATAAAGATATAAAACTGTAATTTTTTGTGAAGAATCAACAACAAGTGGGACACAATCATGAAGTGGAACGAAATTTATTGGATATTTCAAACTGTTTTAACAGATAAAAAACTGAAAAATTGGGCGTGCAAAATTATTATAAGGGGGCCGAATACTTTCGCAAGGCACTGTAAATGACTCCTGGTGTGGGACATTCACACACATCTAAAGGTCAATGTTAGAACCATTTCCTTCTCTTCACGTCCAATATCAACTAAAGAAATGTGATTTGGGTTGTTGGTGTGGTCCCTCCACGCCCTACTCTTTCCTTGCAGCTGTTGCATATTGCAAACTTGTTATCTTCTGCACACACGCTGAAGAACCCCCAAACAGCTGACATGTTGCAGGTTAATTCACCAGGTTCCTACATGTGGGAGAATAGCGCCGACACGCCTTCACACCGCGAGCGGGAACGCGCCACACACGGCGTAGAAGTTGAGAGAAAGGAAGAAGAGAGCGTGCTGTGGCGTCCGTGTGTGCGTGCGTCCTTGAGAACTGTAACTGGTAGAACTTATGTTGGCAGTTAATTGGAGCGTTGACCGGCATGAAATCGGCATATGTCAGACTGACCTGCCGGACGCCGGTCATGGCCGAGCACGTGAAAACCGGCCAATTCTGGTCACCGGCCGGTCTATCGGTGCAGCTCTACTTTTTAGCCAACATCCATTCGACTGTAGCTAGATAATGAATGTTAAGTCAGAGTTGGTCAGTAAACAGGTTTAAATCTAGGGTCTAAACATGATATATAATATCATACATGGTATCGTGCTGAAAATCAACATCTTCACTGCTTCCTGTTCCATGTGACGTGGAACATGGGCATGGATGGTAGAGGTAGTCATTACTATATCTGGATGCTAACTATAGATGAACAGAATTCCAGCAGGAACACAGAGACACGTGAACACACCATTGACAGATCATCACCTTTAAGTTGGCATGGTGAACATGTCAGCAACCAGCTGCTTATTCAAACATCCAGACCTGAGGATGGATGTGTGACCAGACTGCAGTCTCAGGTGCTTTGGCAGACCGAACTATGCAGTACAATATTACATTAGCAGATTACAAACCACAGCTTTGCTCTCATAGATGGTTTACTGTTACAATAGTGTCATTGGACCTGTAGTGAGGTCAACAGCCTGTGTCTGTGGTAAAGAAAGACATCTTTTCATCTTTACAGTTTGCAGCTGAATCCTCCTGATTTTTCTCCATCCTCAACGTGCTTCCCCAGACCCGGTAACAACAGGATTTAGGAAATTATTTCAACTTTTGATGTTAAGAAGCAAAGGTTTCAGGCACTCATATGAATCATTGGTTTATTTGTCAAAACATTCTGTATGTCAAATAAGAAAAGTGCTGAGCACTGTTCATGTGGGATGGCTCTGTGTATCATGTGCTTTGTTTTCTGTTCTGGCGTGGCAAACCAATTTTCCATGGGAACATTATGGCATCATATTGTCACAGCTACAACAATATTACATGTGCTGCTGCTCGCTCTGGTGATTTAGTTTCAACCAGCTGTATTTGGATATTTTGGCTGGGTGCCATTATGAAAACTTAATCCAGGATAAAGGGGGCATAGTTTCATATGAAACATTCCTCTGCTCAGGAAAAGGAATGTAGGAATAGTTTTTGGAAGGCTTATATGATGAATGGATTGAGACTGAGAAAACGTAAAAAAGGCAGAAAGGATAAAGCAGGGGGGTTGGATGAGGAGATCATGATCACTTCTGGGTTTACTCTGTGGAGAGGTCAGAGGCCAACACTGGCCCCAAGAAGCAGCTTTAACATACCACACCTCACCTGCAGCTGTCTGTGGACACAGTAGCATGCAACTTTTGAAGATACTCACTTTAATAGTTATAACCATTTTAAATGCTTGACTTCAGCTAAACTTGAGAATGTATATATGGTTGAGGACAGGTTGAGGACTGGATTTAGTCCCCCATCCCCTTTATTAGGAAGGGATCCCTTCGCAGCCATTATGGACAGGAGGAATGATAACAGCGACCAATATCTCTTTCAATGTACATATGGACATGTCAGTACTGTCTTAAGATAGAATTTAAGAAATGTGAACCTTGACTAAAGCCATATCTGCTGTTCATCTACCTTACTGTCCACCAACACAGACTGCGTATTGGCTGTGGACCTGAGCTCGGCTGGCCGCCCAGTGTAACTTAATCTGAGCACCACAGAAATACAGAGCAGAGCCGAGCCGCACCCAAACAAAGCAGGGACCTCCAAACAGCAGGATAATACCTGGGCTGTAATGTGGCTTGTGTGGGAACACACTCTGATCTGTAATTAAAGTGTGTTTGCTCAGTAACATGACAGAATAACAGAGATCACCGGGATCTACATACTGACATCCTGCTCTCTCATTCTTCTTAATGCACTTCATTATGTTGGGTGTAATGTTGAGGATGTGTTGAAAGCTTTATTATATGTATACAAGTATTAGATATATCTCCTGCATGGCTGCTGTAAGGACTAAGTTGCTGCTGTTCCTTATGTCATCCTTAGCATCGCTGCATTCCAACTGCTATGTTTTCTATTACTATTTTATTATTATTATTAGTCTCAGTTTAATATATACATTTAATACATCAATAAACTATGTATAAACTTTCCGGCATAAACTCTTTTAGGTTGACCCCTGTGTTCTAGAGTGCGGCCCGCGTCCGACAGAGCAGTAACTGAACCCGACCCGAGCCCGACAGTTAAAATCTCAGACTAATGACACATGTACGTTTGTTTGTGTGGAAAGCCCACTTTTATGAAGCAACTGTAGGAAGGCATTTGGAAATGTCAACAGATCACATGGGGCAACAAGTGCATAAGCTGTTTAATTTAAAATGTTCAACGTGTTAACCTCTCCTGATTGCTTCATTTCCAACCGTGATCAGAACACCAGGAGACTGGTTACCTCCAGGGGCGACGTTATATAACGTCAGGGTTATATCCTGTTTCTGGTGAGACGAGGAATGAACTTGACTTTCAGTCAGACACCACACACACTGAGTACAAAACTTAAACTTATTCCACCATCTCTGCTCCGGTCGCATCTACACGTCTGCTTCCTCTTTCTCTATCTCTCTTCTGCCCACTTTACACACACACACACACACACACACACACACACACACACACACACACACACACACACACACACACACACACACACACACACACACACACACACACACACACACACACACACACACACACCCACTGAGCTCTCTTAAAGGAGCCGCAGCACCATTTGACAACAAATGCCTTATTGCACTCGTGTGACTGAGCCCGACCTGAACCCGACCATCATTTCTAAATATCTGTACCAACCCGGCCCGTCGGGTCCCGTCGGGCTCTGGTTGGGTATCCATCCTCTACTGTGTTCTCTGTTTTAGAAAAAGGATGGATAGTTATTACATACAGTAAATGTGTTCATGTCTATTCTATAACTCATTTACAGTTTTTTCTTACACACAAACTCTTTTCATGTCACAAGATTTTTGAAACCTCTCACTCAAAGTGCACAATTACACAGCAAATCTCCAAAAGCATCAGCTATTTCTCAGCCTTTCACTCTTCTATTACATAAAACACTATATTCTAAACGCTACACACAATTCTCTACCTAAGACACAAACATCTAACAGGAAGTGACTTGCTTTCCTTTTCCAAACACAACCAAACAAAATGCTTCACTTATTCACCAGGGCACACACACACACACACTCCTCACATGTGCAAACACATTATGTCATAACTGAACACTAACCAATCACTGCTTTAGTATAGGCCTATACAGAGGTCAAAGGTCAGATTACCTGTTTTGAACAATGATTGCCAACAATAGACAGAGAGCAAGGGGAGGAGGAGGGACAGACAGGGGACAACAACGAGGAGGAGGAGGAGGAGGAGGGACAGACAGGGGACGACAATGAGGAGGAGGAGGAGGGAGAGACAGGGGACGACAACGAGGAGGAGGAGGAGGGAGAGACAGGGGACGACAACGAGGAGGAGGAGGAGGAGGAGGAGGGAGAGACAGGGGACGACAACGAGGAGGAGGAGGAGGGACAGACAGGGGACGACAATGAGGAGGAGGAGGAGGAGGGAGAGACAGGGGACGACAACGAGGAGGAGGAGGAGGGAGAGACAGGGGACGACAATGAGGAGGAGGAGGAGGGACAGACAGGGGACGACAACGAGGAGGAGGAGGAGGAGGAGGGAGAGACAGGGGACGACAACGAGGAGGAGGAGGAGGGACAGACAGGGGACGACAACGAGGAGGAGGAGGAGGAGGGAGAGACAGGGGACGACAATGAGGAGGAGGAGGAGGGAGAGACAGGGGACGACAACGAGGAGGAGGAGGAGGGACAGACAGGGGACGACAACGAGGAGGAGGAGGAGGAGGAGGGAGAGACAGGGGACGACAATGAGGAGGAGGAGGAGGGAGAGACAGGGGACGACAACGAGGAGGAGGAGGAGGGAGAGACAGGGGACGACAACGAGGAGGAGGAGGAGGGAGAGACAGGGGACGACAACGAGGAGGAGGAGGAGGGACAGACAGGGGACGACAACGAGGAGGAGGAGGAGGGAGAGACAGGGGACGACAATGAGGAGGAGGAGGAGGGAGAGACAGGGGACGACAATGAGGAGGAGGAGGAGGGACAGACAGGGGACGACAACGAGGAGGAGGAGGAGGGAGAGACAGGGGACGACAATGAGGAGGAGGAGGAGGGAGAGACAGGGGACGACAACGAGGAGGAGGAGGAGGAGGGAGAGACAGGGGACGACAACGAGGAGGAGGAGGAGGGAGAGACAGGGGACGACAATGAGGAGGAGGAGGAGGGAGAGACAGGGGACGACAACGAGGAGGAGGAGGAGGAGGGAGAGACAGGGGACGACAATGAGGAGGAGGAGGAGGGACAGACAGGGGACGACAACGAGGAGGAGGAGGAGGGAGAGACAGGGGACGACAACGAGGAGGAGGAGGAGGGACAGACGGGACGACAATGAGGAGGAGGAGGAGGGAGAGACAGGGGACGACAATGAGGAGGAGGAGGAGGGACAGACAGGGGACGACAATGAGGAGGAGGAGGAGGGAGAGACAGGGGACGACAATGAGGAGGTGGAGGAGGAGGAGGAGGAAGAAGAAGAAGGAGAGCCATCTCTGATGAGATCTTATTCATCATGTGATCAACCACTGATTGACCAATGAGAGAAGCCCATCTTGAGGAGCTTTACAGTGGCGTCCATACTTCAAACCTTCAGAAATGAGAACAGGCATGCAACTATCTGATGACTATTTCAGCATCATAAATCAATCAGACTTTGTTTTGCATATAATATCCCCACCCCCCGCCCCGACACACAAGCGCACACACACACACACACACACACACACACACACACACACACACACACACACACACACACACACACACACACATTCTTTATTCTAAAAATGATACCTTTGGTTTCCATACGTCTGTAGTTTTGTTTTCTTGTTTCATGCTGCTGTATACAACACTGTGCTACTCTTACAAATATAATGTTTTGCCCAATAATTATTTTCTGATTTACTGTAACATTACATTGTTGTTTACACTTTTCAACCCCTCTCAGCAGATTACTGTCCCTTTAGAACAGTGCTTCCCAACCTGGGGTCCGGGGACCCCTCAGGGGGGCGGCAAAGATCACAGGGGGTGCGCAAGTCTTTATCTGGTTTGATGTTGAGGTAAAAAAACAATATTTGCACATGTTAAACAAATTATGATAATACACTAGAATATATAATGTATACAAAATCTGTATAAAAACTATATATTATATATATTTTTGTTCTCATATTAAATTGTAGGCAGGCTACTTAGTAGGCCAAACCTCCGGGACCTCTTAACCTGGGACCCTGCTGTCATCAGGTCAGCTGCTAGCTGCTAGCTGTTAGCTGCTAGCTGCTAGCTGCTAGCTGCTATCATCCTCGTCTTTCCTGCCGCCACGGCATCACTATTTTATGAATGAAACATGGCGGAGAAACGTAAAAGTGCTGATAACTCCTCTGTATCAAAAAAGAAAGTAAGGCTCTATCTCGAGAGTTACCTCAACTTCGGTTTCTGAGGGGGGGCTCAGCTTTTCTTAGACATAAGTAGGGGGGGCGCCAAGGAAAAAAGGTTGGGAACCACTGCTCTAGAACATTGTAAATGGAGATATAGGTCTATGAAAGACAAAGAGCTTTAGATTTAGAACAACAGTGTGTGTACATGGTATATCCAAAAATGTATTATTATGAAAAACGTGTTTGCCATTTGATGCAAATGCTTCATTTGGACATGTGTTTATGGTATTTTTGAATGAAGTTTTTCATTTTGAAGGAGATGTGAGGCATTTTGCATTTTGTGTGTGCAGTTTTGGGAATTGTGTGTAGACTTTTGAAAAAAGGAGACATAGTTTTGAAAACGTGTCTAAGCAGTTGGAAAACACTGTAATAGTGAAAAAAGAAGATGGGGCACCTTTTAAAGGAAATGAAATGAACAGGTGCTAGGGTAAAAAGATAATGAAAAAGATGACATCACATAAAAGCAAGTCTATTAAACTGTGTTTTAAAAACTGATTTAAAAGAAGTCACTGATTGAGCAAGCCTTATCTCCACAAAGTGATCCTTTAAAGCTCCCTGAAGTTACGGTAAGTAGGCGTGTTGCTTCAGGCCCCCCCCCCCACAGGTCTTTATGTATTGGCAGGATGCACAGTTGATCCTCTGCTCAGCTAACAGGAACAGCTGTGCAGCTTGTGCACTATTCTCTTAAATCGTGGATTAAGTATTTGTTTGTTTTCAGTTGAGTCATTACTGAGAGGGCTTGTACTCTGCAGCAGATTGTCTTCAGTCGTATTCACAGGTCGTACTGTTACCCTGCAGCACGGGGCTGGGGGGCTGAGTGTGGGACAGCACTCAGCTGTGCCTGCTCCTGCTGCAGTGTGCTGCTCTCTGGTGTTTTGGTCACTGTGTTGAGCTGTGTGTGTGTGTGTCCACAGTAACTGTACTGTGCTGAGCTGTGTGTGTGTGTGTGTGTGTGTGTGTGTGTGTGTGTGTGTGTGTGTCCACAGTAACTGTACTGAGCTATGTGTGTGTGTGTGTGTGTGTTTGTGTGTGTCCACAGTAACTGTACTGAGCTATGTGTGTGTGTGTGTGTGTTTGTGTGTGTCCACAGTAACTGTACTGAGCTATGTGTGTGTGTGTGTGTCCACAGTATGGCAGAAGCCCCCTGCATCTCGCTGCCTACAAAGGCCACACTGAAGTCGTGCGTATCCTGCTCAAAGCTGGCTGCGACCTGGACATCCAAGACGATGTGAGTAGACTCCTCTTTCTGTCCGCTGTGGTGGCCATGTTTCCACTTCTCATCCACTTCCAGCTCTCGCACTGCAGTCTGATCGCTGGTTAGCAGTGGAATGCTTATCTTTTTGCTCTTAGTACTATTTTATTAGGATTCTTTTTTAGACTTTTTTTTAACACAAAGATAAGTGTAGCCTAATGACCTCCAGTGGCCTTGAATGGGACCCTTTGGACTGCCCACTTGTGGGTTTGCCCTCAAGATGCAAGTCCCCCTTTCCCACTGATAGCGATAACCCAGATCTCTGGCGGTGCCAAATTCCTTCTCTGTGGTCAATGAGCTCCGCAACAGGCCGCAGCACATCCTCCAGGACTGGAGGGAGCGGGAGGTGCAGACTGAGGCAGGAGCAGGAGGAGCAGGAGGAGAGAAGACAGTGGAGCAGGGCTGGGAGAGAGCCTGGAGGATCAGGGAGAGTGAAGGAGGTTAGCCCAAACTGCTGCTACTGAGCCAGCCGAATCTGTCCCCTCATCCTTCCTTCCCTGAACAAACTCCACTCCTCCTCCACCGCTGCTGCTGCTGCGCTCGGCTCACTTCTTATCTCGCTTGTTATGGCCCTCTCCCCCTCGTCTCCCTCCTCTTTCTCTTGCATCTCTCATGGAAATCATTGCTCTTTCTTCCTGCGCTCTCAAGCCAAACCTGGCCTGCTAAGTGTCATTCACCACTAATCTGCTTTGTTCACAAAATTCCATTTATGGCTGAGCATAAATGTGAGCTGAACCTTTTCTCTGGGTGTGTTACTGCTGTCATATGGTTAGACAAACCACTGTGGGCTCTAACAACACAGAGCTGTTTGAGAGTACCTGCTGTGGTCTGTAAACTGCTCTATTAGAATCATATCGTCTTGTCCCATACCGCCAGTCAGTGTGGTGTGTTTGTGTGTCTGCTGGCAGGGTGAGCAGACGGCGCTACAGCGGGCTGCTGTGGTGGGAAACAGCGACGTCATCACCGCTCTCATCCAGGAAGGGTGTGCACCAGACAGACAGGACAAGGTGCACAGCAACACACACACACACACACACACACACACACACACACACACACACACACACACACACACACACACACAGAGGCTAATGGCACATCTATAAACACAAAATAACATTTTGTTCTTAATAGTCACATACACACAGTAGGTGAACAAAGTATGTGTGAAACATTATTGCGTACTGTCACATTTTGCAAGGGCTGATATCAAAATATCCGGTACAAAAGAGAAACAAAGCCGTTATGAATGTACCATAGAGAACCAGTCCTTTGTTTAAAACAAGCTTATATTAGAGACAGGCCTTGACTCCTGATTTCCCATGTGTAATAAGTATATTTAAAGGTGCTCTAAGCGATGTGACGCGTTTTTTTAGGCTGCAACAGTTTTGGTCACATACAGCAAACATCTCCTCACTATCTGCTAGCTGCCTGTCCCCTGAACACACTGTAAAAAACATCTCCTCACTATCTGCTAGCTGCCTGTCCCCTGAACACACTGTAAAAAACATCTCCTCACTATCTGCTAGCTGCCTGTCCCCTGAACACACTGTAAAAAACATCTCCTCACTATCCGCTAGCTGCCTGTCCCCTGAACACACTGTAAAAAACATCTCCTCACTATCTGCTAGCTGCCTGTCCCCTGAACACACTGTAAAAAACATCTCCTCACTATCCGCTAGCTGCCTGTCCCCTGAACACACTGTAAAAAACATCTCACTATCTGCCTGTCCCCTGAACACACTGTAAAAAACATCTCCTCACTATCTGCTAGCTGCCTGTCCCCTGAACACACTGTAAAAAACATCTCCTCACTATCTGCTAGCTGCCTGTCCCCTGAACACACTGTAAAAAACATCTCCTCACTATCTGCTAGCTGCCTGTCCCCTGAACACACTGTAAAAAACATCTCCTCACTATCTGCTAGCTGCCTGAGCCCCGGAACACACTGTAAAAAAACACGGTCCCTGTAGACAGCCCAGGCTCCACAAACGGCAACAAAAACAAACTGCGCCAACCTGCACCACCAAACATAACAAACAGTGTTCCAGCGTTCCAGCCAATAACCAACAAGAAGGATTTGGGGGTGGGGGGGTTGGGGGGTTAGTGCACGAAAGGGAAGGGGGGGGGGACGGGATGAGGAGGAGGGAGGGGCGAGCTTGTTTGACAATACTTTGAACATCTAAGTATAACAAGTAACGTCACCCAACATCGCTTAGAGCACCTTTAATCTTATTTCTGTAAAAAAGAGAAACTCAGAGCAGCAGAGTGGTGAGTATGACATATCTCTGTTGTTGAGTCTTATCATTATACCGGTGTAATTCTTCATGGGTTCCCTAAAATCTAGAGTTACAGAGGAAGAGAATCTTCAGAAATGGAAGTATCTTGAAGGTGTGTGTTAACATAAAGTGGAGTGCATGAGTCTGGCTGTGCTTTTTGTCTTGTGTCCTGTCAGGAAGGCAACACAGCTCTCCACGAGGTGTCCTGGCACGGCTTCAGCCAGTCTGTCAAGGTGCTGGTGAAGGCTGGAGCCAACGTTCACGCTAAAAACAAGGTGATTGTGGAGCTCTCAACTTTCATCCGCAGCACTGATTAAACGGGTTTGCTATAAACTGTATTCCTATATGTATTCCTTCAGCAGTGATTCATGTTTCCTGTATATAAAGAGAACACCAAACGCCATCCAGAAAAAGTCACTTAAACTTTGTAACTTTTGAAAGTAGATATAACTAGGGCTGTCAATTGATTAAAAAATTAAATTTAATTAATTACATACTCTGTGATTAATTAATCGAAATGAATCGCATACATAATTAACAGTGCCTGAACCGATACTTTTTAAGAAAAGAAAAAAAGAAAAGAAAAAAGAAGGGTACTAAACAACAGTTGGTGACATTAAAGAACGGCTTGTTTATTGCTAAGGCCATATGGTCAAAATTAAATGATTTAATAATAATGTTTCATTGAACGCTCTGTTTTTCCGACAACAGCAGCTGTAGACTGTTACATCTCGGTGTTGAATCCTCTACAGTAAAACACAGTCAAACTTTACACCGTTTAGCGTTAGCTGTCAGCATTTTAACTGTTTTTAATCCAGCTACTAGCTAGCGGTAGGCTAACGTTAGCTGCTGTTGAGTATAGTGTTAATTAGCTAGCGGTAGGCTAACGTTAGCTGCTGTTGAGTATAGTGTTAATTAGCTAGCGGTAGGCTTACTTTAGCTGCTGTTGAGTATAGTGTTAACTAGCTAGCGGTAGGCTAACGTTAGCTGCTGTTGAGTATAGTGTTAACTAGCTAGCGGTAGGCTAACGTTAGCTGCTGTTGAGTATAGTGTTAACTAGCTAGCGATAGGCTAACGTTAGCTGCTGTTGAGCATAGTGTTAACTAGCTAGCGATAGGCTAACGTTAGCTGCTGTTGAGTATAGTGTTAACTAGCTAGCGGTAGGCTAACGTTAGCTGCTGTTGAGTATAGTGTTAACTAGCGTCAGATGCAGCGGTGTTTGTGTTTCCTGTATCGTCTGTTTCAGAGCATCAGAGAGAAGAGCAGACATATCAGTGGCTCCAGATTTCGGTAGCCAGGGTTGGCAGGAAGAAGATTTTTACAAGTAAATGTTCCAATTAATGATCCAGGCAGCACGTTCTCGTCTCCCTCCTTGATTTTACAGTCCAATGGTGGCTAGAACGGCTCCGGGTCAAACGTCAATATTTTTTTTAACGTGTTATTTTTTCTCAGATTAATTAATCGAAATTAACGCGTTATTTTGACAGCCCTAGATATAACATGTTCTTCCTCTGACAAACTGACAGATAAAATTAGCATAACAACACTTCTTTGTCTTTCAGTACACTCAGGGGTTTTGCTGCTACAGCCTTACTTGGTTTGGTATAACCGGTAGCTTATTGTGCTAACTTGGACATTTAGACATTACTGAGTCGTTTCCCTGACTTTACGACTCTTTTCTACTTTGCTACTGTTATGCTACATTTTAGCATTGCACATAACAAAGTGTGCACAGTGTACCTCAACAGCAGACACTCACTCGGTCAGCTCACCTTATCATGATGTCTTTAAAAGAACTGAATCTTGTCAAATAAACATTCACTGTACCATTAGCCTGCCACTGTTCAGCAAACCTTTCATAGGTTCACTAACAAGTATGAAAGGTCATTCTTGGCCTTGGAAAAAAGTTGTTTTTGAAAATCTGAACTTGAGGTCGACCTAGAGGCTTTCAATGATGCAAATTCCATTACCACCATATATCATCACCATCCATCACTGACAAAACTCCTTTAGATGCAGTTGAAAGCTCCGTAAAATAAAAAAACTGTCATTCCTCTCACCCATCTTTTTCTGTCTTTCTTTTCTCTCTCCCTCTATTCTTCATGTCTCCCCTATTTTTCTTTCCCTCTGTTGTGGTTGTCTTCTTCCCTCTCTCCCTTCTCTCACATCTTCTCCTTGTCTCACTTCAGTTTGCTGTAGTGGCAAGATTGTCAGATGAAGGGTGTTACCAAAGTATCCAAGTGAACACTAATAAATGCTGACCCTGTGTTTTCAGGCAGGACACACAGCCCTCCACCTTGCGTGTCAGAACGGTCACGCTCAGAGCTCCAGGGTTCTGCTCCTGGGAGGCTCCAGGCCTGACACCACGAACCATGTAAGTCTCCAGCAGGGCTCGGGCCAGGGGCTAACCCTAATCCTATCCAGCAGGGATCGGGCCAGGGGCTAACCTTAACCCTATCCAGCAGGGCTCGGGCCAGGGGCTAACCCTATTCAGCAGGGCTCGGGCCAGGGGCTAACCCTAACCCTGTCCAGTAGGGCTCAGGCCAGGGGCTAACCCTAACCCTATCCAGCAGGGCTCGGGCCAGGGGCTGACCCTAACTCGTGTCCAGTAGGGCTCGGGCCAGGGGCTAACTCTAACTCGTGTCCAGTAGTGCTGGGGCCAGGGGCTAACCCTAACCCCAGATGTTGTGCTTAGAGCTTGTTGCACACATCCACATTTTCAACAAAAAATACACCTTTTATTAAATAGCTTCGAAGTCGTCACTACAGATATTATATGAGTCTGGACAGACAGGGATATGAACTGCAACTTGACTGGCTGGCCAAGGCAATATTTATTCATCAAATGTCCAAAAAGACAAATGCCCACTGCAAGAACCCAAAGTGTCTTGACTTACTTTTTATTTTTTTGTCTGACCAACAGTGCACAAACCCATAGACATACTATTTAAAAGGATTTTCTTTAATCAGTTAATGAACTAGTCGTTTCAGGAGTATTATTTTAAATGTCAATTGTATGTTTCAGTACTGTAGGGTAAATATTAATAGCGCATCATATTTTAGGAATTTATTTGTTTGAATGTAAAACATGTTCTGCAAACTAGACCAAAAATACTGACATTGAATAACAGCCTCAGCTGAAAACACACCTGCAACTGTCAGCATGGGTCAGTTAAGATGCTAAATGTTGTGGTCTTTAGTCATCAGGTGTGCAAAAAGAATTGACGTTTTTTCAGTTTTCAAATGTTGAATTTCATAACGGTGCAGCACAATGGATGATAACATCACTGGGGTTTCCTTCTAGCACCTCTTAAATATACACAAGCAATGATTCATGTCCTGCTGTGACATACTGTATCTTTGAAATGTAATTGAATGCATCATTTTGAGATACAATTTTTGTCGAATTGTTAATCTCTAAATATGTTTTCCAGGCGGGGGATACTTGTCTGCATGTGGCGGCCCGCTACAACCACGTGGCTGTGATCCGCATCCTGCTGGGAGCCTTCTGCTCCGTGTCAGAGAAGAACCTGGTAGGTGCCTGCGCTCCAGCAGAGGCCTGTCTGGGGTTTCTGGACAGTACCAGCCACTTTGTCATGGGACTATGAATGGAACCTTGTTGCCAATGTTTAATAAATCCCATCTGGCTGGAAAGAGTGGCTGGTACAGTATGTTTTTGAATTCCATTGACCCACAATTTTCTGTCCAGAATTTCATTTGTAAATGTGACACATCGAATCCCATCTGTACTTCTACTACTATCGTGAATTCAGCTTATACAGTTACAACATGTGTCTTGTGTTTTAGCATTATGTTTGTCACTGTGAGTGAGAGCCTCCGGTTTATATGTAAGATGTAAAAGTCCATACAAGCATCAGATGTCAGGATAAATAAAGGGTCCACTCTCACACCGCCATCTCCTGTACTGTGTGTTTGTGTGTGTGTGTGTGTCTCTGTGTGTGTGTGTGTGTGTGTGTGTGTGTGTGTGTGTGTGTGTGTGTGTGTGTGTGTGTGTGTGTGTGTGTGTGATTGTGTGTGTGTGTGTGTGTGTGTGTGTGCATGTGTGCGTGCGCGTGTGTGTGTGTGTGCAGGCTGGGGACACACCGCTACACGTGGCTGCTGCTCTGAATCATAAGAAGACGGTGCGTCTGCTGCTGGAGGCTGGGGCAGACAGCCACATCTGCAACAATGTGAGTGCCTGCAGCCTCTTTCTATATCGTTAATGCTCGGAAGAAGTGTTTGTGCACTCACTGTGCCTTTCTGCATCTGCAGTCAGCAAACAGTAGAAGAAATGGAATATTGCTAATAAAGGCTGTGTGTTTGTGCATGTGTGTGTGTGTATGTGTGTGTGTGTGTGTGTGCGTGCGTGTGTGTGCAGGCAGGTCACACAGCTTTGGACCAGGCCAGAGAGAACAACAACCCAGACGTGGCTCTCCTGCTGACCAAAGCCCCCCAGGTAGAAGCAGCAGTCCAGATATATGTCTGTGCTCATACTACATACTATTATATGACAGCTTTTTATAACCTCATATGCAATGCGACGCCTTTCCTTTTCTTTCCTTTGTTTTGTATTGATTTATATTCATGTTTTCAGAAGATTAGGGAAACTATTATGTATTTTTTCTGATAGTTAAAAAATCTGTGATGTGACCTTTTTCTAATTAACACCAACTCACTAAAGCTGTCACTGAAGTGTTTGAGAGGTGTTAATAGGCTTGTTGGAGATGAACGGCGCCTCGCCTGTAAAGTGGACGAGATTCTGAACCAGCTGTTAGATCAGCTGAGAGGCGTTTCCCAGCATGCCCTGGGTCCGCCTGGGTCTTGTAGTCGGTGAAAAGCAACTGCGCTGCCTGCGTCTCAGAACTGCGGCCGCCTTGATCTCGTGCGGTCATCATTGCCTACGTGTGCATGACGTCACAGCAAGTCGGGATCAAGTCGGACACAAATCTACCCAGCATGCATTGGGCGGCAATCGCCGGTGATTGATTCTGCGCAGATCTGGCTCATCTCCAACGAGCCTATTATGCATCCCACACAACGTCTGGATAAGTCCCGCCCTACAAAGCAGCCCGATTGGTTGGGGTTAGGCATTGACCTTGAGTAGTTGAGGTTAGGATAGCCGATTGGTCAGGGGATAGGACCTGAACAAATCGGGTTCCGTTACCTAGTGTAAGCATGGTCTCCTGGCCAATAGTAGCGTGTGAATGCTATTGAAGGGCGGGCCTTGCCTAGAAGTTGTGGGTTCCATAATAACTGTTTGGGAGAGCTGTGCTGACAGAAAGAGGAACTTGTTACTGTAAAGTGCACTCAGGTGGTTATTGGTGCAGTATGGGGACATCACCTCAAGGTAGAAATCACTTTCAACAAGTCTTCTCTTTTCCAACATCCAGCTAAAGTAAAAACTGAACGGTGAGCCTGAGATATTTGTGACCTGTGGTGCGTACAAAATAATACATGTTAAGTGTATAAACCCTCCAAGATCTTAGTGGTTAACTTAGTACACATGATGATTCCACATGTGATTTTGCCTCCCGCGTGTGTGTTCAGGTGCAGAGCTTTATGCGTGGCCGGAGTGTGAGGAAGAGGAGAGAAAAGCTGAAGGCCGAGGGCCGAGCTCAGTCTGTGCCCAGAGATGAGATGCTGCCCTGTAAGGTACAACCCCCACCACTGGCTCCAGGCTACTGTAAAGGACTGGGTTGGTAGTTTAAATAGCACCAAAAGCCAAAACCCTTGGGATGAGAGGAAGATACAGGAGACTCCTGTGAGTGAATTGATATATATTTTCATCATAACCTTAAAGTAAAGGTTTTGATTACATCCACTTTTGCCCTCACACTATAAGGTTGGAAGAATCTTTTTATTCCACACTATCAGAGAGATTTCCATAAGACTCCATGTTTCTTTAGTTATATCGTTGCACCATTCCATCAAATGGAAATATTCTGTATTTGGTGTGCATCATTTGAAACACCAACATTTTCTCCAAAATGTTTGGTCTCCACTACAATTTTAGAATCAAGGGTTTGAGAAGTAAGGTCGAAGAGGTTGAACAAAATGTGAATTTGTGTTTGAATTCTTTAGATCTTGACATTTTTAAAGATTGTTTCGATGTCCTGAGTGCTTCACCTGTTCCTGTCCCCTGCAGGACAGCGCCTCTGCTGCAGAGGACACCCAGAGCAGTGACCGAGCTGGCTACAAACACACTGAGGTGTCCCCGGTCGACGCCAGGAGGGGACGGAACAGGAAGCAGAAAGAGAAAGTAGGTTCCTGAAAACACCCCGTAATCCATACAGACGTCCGTTTAGGGAAAGAGAAGATAACCGTGCTAGTTGTTCTGGACCGGGGAAGTCAACGAGTAGCGCTCTTCCTCAGTAACTGGTCGAGATGTGTGAGATGGATGATCCCTAACCTGCGGTGATGTTGATGTTTCAGCCGCCTTTGTCCGACCCCCTCCGCCGCAGAGAGACCAGACACAGCGAGAGGAAATGCAAACTGCCAGCAGCAACCATCCCTCCACATAACTACAAAGCCTATCAGCTGTACACGCTGTACCGCGGCAAAGACGGCAAGATCATGCAGGTCAGTGCACAACACTCCCCTGTTCAGTCAGAGTAACCACTACTATTCATGTAGCTGCTCAGCTGTGTGTTCTGTGAACTCATTTTTATGTCTTTATATATGGATGAGTGTTCTCTGTCACTGAACAACTGTGCTGCAGAGATTTAGGGTAATATTAACTAGGCCTACTACAAATTACCACCAGGGCCACAAACTTGGTGTCAGTTTATAGTATATTTTCACTCAAGATAAAAAAGACCTGGGCCCTAAATCTTGAAAGGAAACTAGTGGGTTAACATCTATCTTTAGGTTTAACCTGAAGCTGAGGGCCGGCCTGCTGCAGAGCACGGCACCTGGATCCGATTCAAACCTGCCAGTAACTTCACTACTGACCAATCAGATCACTGGGGAAATGGAGTCAGCATTCATACAGGATCCTGACACCTCACAATCTCTCTCTGTCTGTCTCTGCTGTAGCCATCAGTCTACATTGATGAATCACGGCTATTTGATGTCTGTTAAAGAGCGCTGTCTTGTAAACCCATGTGGGATGGGCCAACTGTTTGGCATGACAGAAATAAAAATAAATGAATGGATATATGTAAAAATGTCCTACGAAGAAACATCCTTAAATACATTTTGCATGAACCTACTGTACTGTAAGCTACTTTTAGCGCTCACAGTCTTAATGTGGCCCTATAGTAAATTCAGACATTTAGCACAAAATAAAAGTTTGGATTTCAGCCTGGCCATACTTGCCGTGTGTTGCAGGCTCCTCTGAACGGCTGCCGCTGTGAACCTCTGATCAGTAAACTGGAGAACCAGCTGGAGGCCACCAAGGAGGAGATGAAGACTGAAATCCACACGGTCCAAGACCTGATGAACAGCAAGATGGGCCAGCTGGACCGTAAGAACAAACACCAGGTAGCATCCACATGCTAACACAGCACACAGGGTAACTGACTTTATCTTTGTCTTGAGGTCTGAACTGACACAAACAAGAGAAACAAGAAGGGTTGCAGGAAAAAAAGACTAAATAAGGAAGGATTAATGCCCAACGAGGCGTCCATTATCAGGAATTAATGGATGACGGCAAGGCCAGAACGGTCCATTAACACCTGATAATGGACACCTCGAGGGAGGAGGAACAAATGATCCTCCATCTGTAACGTTAACTGTCGGCTGCAGCCTGAAGTAGAGAGCTGAACAGAGAACGGGAGGAGACATGATCGCTGTGAAACAAAATCAGTTCAAAGTGTAATTGACTACCTGCAGCTTGTGTGTTAGCGCCGTCCTGTGGTCTTCAGAGGACGAGGCACTGTAGGACTACACTCAGTGTTGGAAATACCAGAGTCACATTTTCTTTTAATGTAGCACATTCATTTAGAACGCTAAACAGTCAGTCTCATCACAACTCCTTTAGTAGGTGTCCTATAAAAGCTTCTATCAAAGAGCACCCAGTCGGTGATGCATGTTCTCTGAGCACCACGCAGCGGACGTTTCCTCAGTCAGTCAGTTACAACCAGTACTCCTCACACAGGTGGGTTAGTACTACAACCAGTACTCCTCACACAGGTGGGTTAGTACTACAACCAGTACTCCTCACACAGGTGGGTTAGTACTACAACCAGTACTCCTCACACAGGTGGATAATACTACAACCAGTACTCCTCACACAGGTGGATAATACTACAACCAGTACTCCTCACACAGGTGGGTTAGTACTACAACCAGTACTCCTCACACAGGTGGGTTAGTACTACAACCAGTACTCCTCACACAGGTGGATAATACTACAACCAGTACTCCTCACACAGGTGGATAATACTACAACCAGTACTCCTCACACAGGTGGATAATACTACAACCAGTACTCCTCACACAGGTGGGTTAGTACTACAACCAGTACTCCTCACACAGGTGGATAATACTACAACCAGTACTCCTCACACAGGTGGATAATACTACAACCAGTACTCCTCACACAGGTGGATAATACTACAACCAGTACTCCTCACACAGGTGGATAATACTACAACCAGTACTCCTCACACAGGTGGATAATACTACAACCAGTACTCCTCACACAGGTGGGTTAGTACTACAACCAGTACTCCTCACACAGGTGGGTTAGTACTACAACCAGTACTCCTCACACAGGTGGGTTTAATACTACAACCAGTACTCCTCACACAGGTGGATAATACTACAACCAGTACTCCTCACACAGGTGGATAATACTACAACCAGTACTCCTCACACAGGTGGGTTAGTACTACAACCAGTACTCCTCACACAGGTGGGTTAGTACTACAACCAGTACTCCTCACACAGGTGGGTTAGTACTACAACCAGTACTCCTCACACAGGTGGATAATACTACAACCAGTACTCCTCACACAGGTGGATAATACTACAACCAGTACTCCTCACACAGGTGGATAATACTACAACCAGTACTCCTCACACAGGTGGATAATACTACAACCAGTACTCCTCACACAGGTGGATAATACTACAACCAGTACTCCTCACACAGGTGGATAATACTACAACCAGTACTCCTCACACAGGTGGATAATACTACAACCAGTACTCCTCACACAGGTGGATAATACTACAACCAGTACTCCTCACACAGGTGGATAATACTACAACCAGTACTCCTCACACAGGTGGATAATACTACAACCAGTACTCCTCACACAGGTGGATAATACTACAACCAGTACTCCTCACACAGGTGGATAATACTACAACCAGTACTCCTCACACAGGTGGATAATACTACAACCAGTACTCCTCACACAGATGGGTTAATACTACAACCAGTACTCCTCACACAGGTGGGTTTAGTACTACAACCAGTACTCCTCACACAGGTGGGTTTAGTACTACAACCAGTACTCCTCACACAGGTGGGTTTAGTACTACAACCAGTACTCCTCACACAGGTGGGTTTAGTACTACAACCAGCACTCATCACACAGATGGGTTAATACTACAACCAGTACTCCTCACACAGGTGGATAATACTACAACCAGTACTCCTCACACAGGTGGATAATACTACAACCAGTACTCCTCACACAGGTGGATAATACTACAACCAATACTCCTCACACAGATGGGTTAATACTACAACCAGCACTCCTCACACAGGTGGATAATACTACAACCAGTACTCCTCACACAGGTGGGTTAATACTACAACCAGTACTCCTCACACAGGTGGGTTAATACTACAACCAGTACTCCTCACACAGGTGGGTTTAGTACTACAACCAGTACTCCTCACACAGGTGGGTTTAGTACTACAACCAGTACTCCTCACACAGGTGGGTTAGTACTACAACCAGTACTCCTCACACAGGTGGGTTTAGTACTACAACCAGTACTCCACACACAGGTGGTTTAGTACTACAACCAGTACTCCTCACACAGGTGGGTTAATACTACAACCAGTACTCCTCACACAGGTGGGTTAATACTACAACCAGTACTCCTCACACAGATGGGTTAGTACTACAACCAGTACTCCTCACACAGGTGGTTTAGTACTACAACCAATACTCCTCACACAGGTGGGTTAGTACTACAACCAGTACTCCTCACACAGGTGGTTTAGTACTACAACCAATACTCCTCACACAGGTGGGTTAGTACTACAACCAGTACTCCTCACACAGGTGGGTTTAATACTACAACCAGTACTCCTCACACAGGTGGGTTAGTACTACAACCAATACTCCACACACAGGTGGGTTTAGTACTACAACCAGTACTCCTCATACAGGTGGGTTAGTACTACAACCAGTACTCCTCACACAGGTGGGTTAATACTACAACCAGTACTCCTCACACAGGTGGGTTTAGTACTACAACCAGTACTCCTCACACAGGTGGGTTTAGTACTACAACCAGTACTCCTCACACAGGTGGGTTTAGTACTACAACCAATACTCCTCACACAGGTGGGTTTAGTACTACAACCAGTACTCCTCACACAGGTGGGTTAATACTACAACCAGTACTCCTCACACAGGTGGGTTTAGTACTACAACCAGTACTCCTCACACAGGTGGGTTTAGTACTACAACCAGTACTCCTCACACAGGTGGGTTTAGTACTACAACCAATACTCCTCACACAGGTGGGTTTAGTACTACAACCAGTACTCCTCACACAGGTGGGTTAATACTACAACCAGTACTCCTCACACAGGTGGGTTAGTACTACAACCAGTACTCCTCACACAGGTGGGTTTAGTACTACAACCAGTACTCCTCACACAGGTGGGGTTAGTACTACAACCAGTACTCATCACACAGGTGGGTTTAGTACTACAACCAGTACTCCTCACACAGGTGGGTTTAGTACTACAACCAGTACTCCTCACACAGGTGGGTTTAGTACTACAACCAGTACTCCTCACACAGGTGGGTTAATACTACAACCAATACTCCTCACACAGGTGGGTTAATACTACAACCAGTACTCCACACACAGGTGGGTTAGTACTACAACCAGTACTCCTCACACAGGTGGGTTAGTACTACAACCAGTACTCCTCACACAGGTGGGTTTAGTACTACAACCAGTACTCCTCACACAGGTGGGTTTAGTACTACAACCAGTACTCCTCACACAGGTGGGTTAATACTACAACCAGTACTCCACACACAGGTGGGTTAGTACTACAACCAGTACTCCTCACACAGGTGGGTTAGTACTACAACCAGTACTCCTCACACAGGTGGGTTTAGTACTACAACCAGTACTCCTCACACAGGTGGGTTTAGTACTACAACCAGTACTCCTCACACAGGTGGGTTAGTACTACAACCAATACTCCTCACACAGGTGGGTTTAGTACTACAACCAGTACTCCTCACACAGGTGGGTTTAATACTATAACCAGTACTCCTCACACATGTGGGTTAAGTACTACAACCAGTACTCCTCACACAGGTGGGTTAGTACTACAACCAGTACTCCTCACACAGGTGGGTTAGTACTACAACCAGTACTCCTCACACAGGTGGGTTTAGTACTACAACCAGTACTCCTCACACAGGTGGGTTTAGTTATGTACAGCACAGGTGGAGTTAGTCGTCCACAACTAGCACATTAATCCCAACAGATGGAGCTCCAACCAGTCCAGATCAGGGTTTAACACAAACCTAAACATTAATAAGCAGTGGAAAATAATGTTGTTATCTGAAACTCAATCAAATTAAAATATTCCATAAAAACAACAATCCACACAAGTTAGAGTTGAACATGTGAACACCCCCCACACCCCCCACCCCAGCTGCTCTGATGTTCCTCCACACCAAACTGGGAAAGTCATTCCTCTACAGAGCTGGCTGCATGTTGGAAAGGGACAAACACAAAGGGTTGACAGAGAGCTGGAAGGACACTTTTGTCTAAAACAGTTGAATAAAAATGTAACGTAACAAAGAAGACCCTCCTTGGCTGCTGCCGTGGTTCTGGTTGCACTCATGATGTTTCTCCATCAGATCCGAGCTCTGGATAAGATGACAGTGGAGAGGGTGTCAGCAGAGAGGAGTGAGTGTGTACAGAGGATCGAGCAGCGGGCCCTGCAGGAGAGGCTGGAGGCAGAGAAGAGACAGGTAACACTAACACTACTGGTACTGGTAAAGCTGCTCCGAGTGAACATTTGGTTGCCAAACATTCTTTAATTAAACAGTATGTGAATAAATGTTCCCGTGTGTGTGTGTCTTTAAGCAGGCGTCCCTGGTCCGTGAGCTGAAGAGCTGGTGTCTGTCCAAGCTGCAGAACATGGATCTTGGCTTGAAGGAGGATCCCGGCAGCAGCAGGCTGCAGCGCTGCTCGTCTGTGTCCGAGGGCCTAGATGGAGCCGATGGAGCCGATCTCACTGTGCTGCCCTCTGGCTTCCAGTGCCCGGAGCTCCACACCAGCCCTGTCCTCCTGTCCTCCAGCCGAGAGCAGCCCAGTGTGGCCGAGGGCGGCTCAGCCAACCACTACTTTGTGGTTCATGTAGAGAGCTCTCCAGGTAACAAACAGCTCCATCATCAGTGAGCACTTAGCCCTATATCTCTCAGAAAAGACGAGTAGTAGCAGGAATTTGCCTCAATTCACTAAATATTTTGATGTAATTTATTAAGTGATGTCATGAACCAGCTCAAATTCACAAAAGAAGGGAGACCACACATAGTTAAAGATAATATTAAAACCAATGTATTTAACGCATTTAATAGGATAAAACATGTATTTCAGTAGTATCAGTAGTGTTGTGAGTGCATGCGTGAAGGCGAGTGTGTGGAAAACAACACAATCTAAAAGACAAACCCAACCCAACCCAACCCTGCTGGCTGTGTGGACAGAGAGATCTGGAAGAGTGGACTCAGCTGTGGCTCATCTTCATGCCACACGGCCTCCTAAACAGCTCACAGGGAAAATGGCAAGAGCCACCCACAGAGTGGGAGGGTCATAACAGTGATTAGGCTTGATAATGAGTTGGTGTGTGCTGAATGTGCTTAGTGAATCTCTTCTGAACTTTACCAGACGGCGATAAGAATCAGAATGCAGCAGCCAGGAGCCCACTGTCATCTGTCCCGGTGGTTCGGCCCAAGGAGCGTCCTGTGCTCTGTGCCGACTCCCAGAGGAAGAAGCAGGACCTGCAGGACGGGGACATGGTGGAGTATGGGGCGAGGGGGGGCAGCAGCCTGTCTCCATCTGCAGAGCGCCGCTGCAGCAGCAGGACTGAAGCTGGCCTCAGGGACAGGGAGCGAGGCCGGGACAGGGGGAAGCTCCACAAGAAGCATTTCCGGGGAAGGACTAAGTCCAGAGGGACCAAGGGGGCCACAGGGGCTATGGGGGCCACAGAGGCAACAGGGGCCACCGGGGTCACAGGGGCCCGAACTCTGGAGGTATTTGGAGAGCAGCCCAGTGAACCCTCCTTTGCCCAGGAGAAGGACAACATGCACGCTCTGGAGGTGACCCAGTATTTCTTCGAGGCGGTGTCCACGCAGATGGAGCGCTGGTACGAGAGGAAGGTGCAGGAGGCACGCTGGCAGGCGGAGCAGCGGGCGCAGGCCGACAGAGCCGCTCTCACCCAGAGGATCAGCTACCTGGAGGACGAGCTGCGCATGCTGAGGACTAACAGACACGAGGACTGCTAACACACAGACCATCTGTCAGCACCAGGCTGCATGTGGACATGTGGACACACACTCCGGCAGGAAATACGGCAGCTCTCGTTTGTGTGGAACTCAACCAGTAGATATAAAGCTGTGTGTCAAAAGATTGATCTAATGTGCCATTTAAGATAGATCCACTACATCATGTCAAACAGCACACGCACACACACACGCACGCACGCACGCACGCACACACACACACACACACACACACACACACACACACACACACACACACACACACACACACACACACACACACACACACACACACACACACACACACACACACACACACACACACACAGAGTAGAGGAACCAATGATGGTCCTTTCTTCTAACAGAATATAAAATTACAGTAAAATGTAATGTTTATGAGAATATAGCTGAACTGACACTGTATATAATAACCCCTGAAGGTTTTCCTCTTCAGTTTTCTTTTATCATAATCAGAAAAGTTAGACATTTACAGTGTTTACATTTTTTTTTTTTATTTATAAACTGACCAAATTTTCAAAAGAAACAAACTCATTAAATCGGCATTTCAAAAAATTTAAAAAGATTTGTTATTATACATCCTTATCTTGATAAGATGTAAATGTTTGGTATTCTGTTTCTTATATGTCCATCTCACATTAGTCTCCTGCGTTAACATGAACAGTTCTCATTTCATGATCACTATAATTTAAAGATGCGTGCCACCTTAAATCCAGGGACACGGAGACTAAAGCAGCATTTAAGATGTCTCCTTTTCCTTCATTTCAGTTAATATTAACAATACATAAAATCCCTATGACATTATTTTGACTGCAAAAGGGATGACTTTAGCTGACAAACACTGTAAAAGTGTAGAATTATTCCATTGGCACTCTCCAGACTCCGTAGATTTGAAATAACAAGCCTTAACATTTACTGTCATAATAATACACAATATGTCTCCTCACCAGTTCCTGTGGCTGACAGTGTATTAACCCCAGTGTCTTAGTGAGAGGAGTCATGTGTTTACAGTCCACTGAGAAGGACAGTTAGAGGAGATGCAGCCCTCTGCAGACTCTTTCTGTTACTGCATACCAGCAGAGGATCCCTGCTACAGTCGACACTGGAGCTGCAACCATTAGGGGATTCAGCAATTAGTCCATCAAAAGAAAATGAATCAGCAAATATTTAGATAATCCACTAACTATTTCAGTCTTAAAGCAAATACACGACAACACCTGATTGCAGTTCCTCCAATGTGAGGATTGGCTGCTTCTGTCCCTTTAATATCAATATTCACTTTTGTCTGGAGTTTCACAGAACTACCCATGAATGGATAATGAAATCATGAGTTGTAGCCCGGAACAGTCTCCCTGGTGCCGAGGACAGTCCTGATGGAAAACATCACTTCTGTCATGTTGCATTGTTACCGTCTGTCTGATGTAGTGACTGTGTCTGATGTAGTGACTGTCTGCCTGATGTAGTGACTGTCTATCTGATGTAGTGACTGTCTGCCTGATGTAATGACTGTCTGATGTAGTGACTGTCTGCCTGATGTAGTGACTGTGTCTGATGTAGTGACTGTCTATCTGATGTAGTGACTGTCTATCTGATGTAGTGACTGTCTGCCTGATGTAGTGACTGTCTATCTGATGTAGTGACTGTCTGCCTGATGTAATGACTGTCTGTCTGATGTAGTGACTGTCTGATGTAGTGACTGTCTGCCTGATGTAGTGACTGTCTATCTGATGTAATGACTGTCTGCCTGATGTAATGACTGTCTGTCTGATGTAGTGACTGTCTGCCTGATGTAGTGACTGTCTGATGTAATGACTGTCTGTCTGATGTAGTGACTGTCTATCTGATGTAGTGACTGTCTGCCTGATGTAATGACTGTCTGTCTGATGTAGTGACTGTCTGCCTGATGTAGTGACTGTCTGATGTAATGACTGTCTGTCTGATGTAGTGACTGTCTGTTGTAGTGACTGTCTGTCTGATGTAGTGACTGTCTCTCTGATGTAGTGACTGTCTCTCTGATGTAGTGACGGTCTGCTCAACATGTTGCTTGGTTACACATTAATAACTCTGTGGATATGAATAATGCACTGCGTATGATGATGCCAGAAGACATATTTTGTATTAAAAAAAAGAATCATCTGTGGTTTCATTAGTTTCCCTTTAATATACAATATCATTACATATTATTAACAGCACCAACAGAAGTGTGGCCCAGGGCTCAGTCAGCCTCATGGGTTAATGGGCTCAGTTCCATCAACACATCCTGAAAACGGTGTCCAGCCAAAGCCTGCAGCGCTCACTGACAGCAACACTCCCCTGCACACAGTCTCCACAGGAAGCAGTCCAGACCCCCAGGAAGCAGTCCAGACCCCCAGGAAGCAGTCCAGACCCCCAGCAGCTCCCAGTCACCGGCCGGCCAACGCCAGAGACTTGTGCAGCTCCTCCAGATGGTTGCTTGCTTGTGTGATCATCATACGGATGGCATCCTGCAGGAATAGTAAGAGGAAGAAGTGCAGTAATGGATAGAGAAGAGGATGCTGGGAAAACATGGACACTGTCTCTACACATATTCCATCCATAAGTCCACGTGTAGTTTGAGGGAAAAAAGGTAACTCAAGGTACTGTTTTTTTCCTGAGCTTTCACTCAATCACAGTGTTGATTAGTTCTCAGCCAGTCTAGGTTAGGAAGGACAGACAGTGGCGTCTTGAGTGGCGCAGGAATTATGTTGTGTCAGCTAAGGTTAGCCATTTTGGCCTGCGCTGCTCCCTGAATCGGCCGCTGCTGGAACACTAGCAGGGCGGCCCCCGGCCAGCTGGCTGTGGAATGCTAACATGCTAACACACTCATGTGATCTGTGTACCTGGTCTGTGGCGTTCTTGTTCCTCTTGAACTCGTCTCTGGCCCAGTCACTGAGGTACTTCCTGTCTGCCTGGTCAGGTACCTTCCGTATGGCCCTCAGCATGTTCCTGTACATCCTCAACACTCTCTGTCTCTGTAAGAACTGGCACACAATCAGCAGTTAGCACACATCACCTTCATCAATCTTCTGAAATATGGACCAAGAATCAGAATCAGAGTTCTTGCCAAGTAGCCGTTCTGAGGAATTTTCCCTGGTTGTTGATTGGCTGACACAGATACATGAATAGATCCGTACATAAAGCTCAATTAAAGCCAGACTAAAAGGAAGCTGTTCTCCACTGAAGAAGAAGAAATAGGTGATGGGTTAGTGCTGGAGAAGCAGCTGGGCTTGTAGTGAACAGATCTCACAGACGAGGTTCAACCCTCCAGCAGCAAAATGCTGGTCAAATATGCACCAACCAGCCAAAAAAACTAAGATAAGGTGAGACTTGAACATTCACTGGCCTACTAGGCTGGTGGAGGACGCCCTACTCTCTCCCTGGCCACTAGGCTGGTGGAGGACGCCCTACTCTCTCCCTGGCCACTAGGCTGGTGGAGGACGCCCTACTCTCTCCCTGGCCACTAGGCTGGTGGAGGACGCCCTACTCTCTCCCTGGCCACTAGGCTGGTGGAGGACGCCCTACTCTCTCCCTAGCCACTAGGCTGGTGGAGGACGCCCTACTCTCTCCCTGGCCACTAGGCTGGTGGAGGACGCCCTACTCTCCCTGGCCACTAGGCTGGTGGAGGACGCCCTACTCTCTCCCTGGCCACTAGGCTGGTGGAGGACGCCCTACTCTCTCCCTGGCCACTAGGCTGGTGGAGGACGCCCTACTCTCTCCCTGGCCACTAGGCTGGTGGAGGACGCCCTACTCTCTCCCTGGCCACTAGGCTGGTGGAGGACGCCCTACTCTCTCCCTAGCCACTAGGCTGGTGGAGGACGCCCTACTCTCTCCCTGGCCACTAGGCTGGTGGAGGACGCCCTACTCTCCCTGGCCACTAGGCTGGTGGAGGACGCCCTACTCTCTCCCTGGCCACTAGGCTGGTGGAGGACGCCCTACTCTCTCCCTGGCCACTAGGCTGGTGGAGGACGCCCTACTCTCTCCCTGGCCACTAGGCTGGTGGAGGACGCCCTACTCTCTCCCTGGCCACTAGGCTGGTGGAGGACGCCCTACTCTCTCACTAGCCACTAGGCTGGTGGAGGACGCCCTACTCTCTCCCTGGCCACTAGGCTGGTGGAGGACGCCCTACTCTCTCCCTAGCCACTAGGCTGGTGGAGGACGCCCTACTCTCTCACTAGCCACTAGGCTGGTGGAGGACGCCCTACTCTCTCACTAGCCACTAGGCTGGTGGAGGACGCCCTACTCTCTCCCTGGCCACTAGGCTGGTGGAGGACGCCCTACTCTCTCCCTGGCCACTAGGCTGGTGGAGGACGCCCTACTCTCTCCCTGGCCACTAGGCTGGTGGAGGACGCCCTACTCTCTCACTAGCCACTAGGCTGGTGGAGGACGCCCTACTCTCTCACTAGCCACTAGGCTGGTGGAGGACGCCCTACTCTCTCCCTGGCCACTAGGCTGGTGGAGGACGCCCTACTCTCTCCCTGGCCACTAGGCTGGTGGAGGACGCCCTACTCTCTCCCTGGCCACTAGGCTGGTGGAGGACGCCCTACTCTCTCCCTGGCCACTAGGCTGGTGGAGGACGCACCTTGCTCTTTTTTTTTGCAAAACTTTACAAACATGTTATACATTATCTTAACAATTCACATCATATACAGAAATAATCATTTCCATCCAGGGAACATCAAAACCTTATTTGATTAAGTAAAAGATAAATAGCAATATATTTTAAATATATATAAAAATTAAAATGGGCACTTAATCCATAGGAACGAAGGCTATATAATCACATTTCCTTGAAAAAAAATTGCAGTAGATTAGCTATATAAATATTTTTCTTATTATTAATAATTTGGATAGACTCAAAAAAGTTCCGAAATTCAATTCTGAAGTGAGTAAAAGCTGGCCGAGATTTAGAAAGTTTCCCGCTCACAGACCGGTCTCAGACCAACGCCCTACTCTCCCTCTGATTGGCTAGTACTCAGAGAACCCTCTGACCGGTCTCAGACCAACGCCCTACTCTCCCTCTGATTGGCTAGTACTCAGAGAACCCTCTGACCGGTCTCAGACCAACGCCCTACTCTCCCTCTGATTGGCTAGTACTCAGAGAACCCTCTGACCGGTCTCAGACCAACGCCCTACTCTCCCTCTGATTGGCTAGTACTCAGTGAACCCTCTGACCGGTCTCAGACCAACGCCCTACTCTCCCTCTGATTGGCTAGTACTCGTTGCCTGCTCTGGTTGGGTTGGCCTGGCTGCTACGTGCTAACACTGCTAAGCCATGCTAACAGCGAGAAGAGGCTGGGCAGATCTGAAGCCATCTAACGTTAACGTGGAGTGATGAAGATGGTGTGATGAAGAAGCCATGCACAGCTGATCACTGTATGACATCTGATTGACAGTGACGTCACAGAGCTTTGTTGAAACGAGGGCTCGACCTTACCTGTCTCAGAGACAGCGCTGCACACGGTAACCTCGAAGCGGCCATCTCTGACAAGCTGGATGTTGTGATCACGTGAATACCGCCTTCTTCCGTATTTGCGTCCCTCTGGTGGAGGTATAGACTGTATATAAGAATGGACCACCAGATCCCGTTGCTCTGGACGGAGACCAGTGAAGGCCCTAAGAAGCAGTTTTCCGGTGAGCGTTACTGCGCAGCCTCCAACTGAGAGAGACGACGTAATGTGACGTGAGCAACCTGTCTGAAAGTTGGAAGTCTTCTGGTAGCTGTGCCAAGAGAAATCTCAATCATTCCCAATCTAGCAGAGACGGAGAGCGTAGGTATATGTAAGGAGATAACATAGGCACAGGCTAATTACTGATCACTAACATGATAGTTAACATTAGTAATTACACTTAAACAGCTAATGGAAGTCCAAACTGCCTGAGAGCTTCTCCTGGACTATACGGTAATTCCTCTACTATGAGACAGTAAGTCTCGTGGTTATGACCCAATCGTTAGCCTATTTTTATAACAACGTCTGCTACGGAGCCATAACGTGAGCTACAAGGTAATGGAGCCTTTTATACATTGTCGTGTTTCTTTAGAAATAAACAACGGACAAATAGAGTCTTTAAACGCTTCAGATGTAAAGTTATTATCTGTCAAAGTGACGTCAGAATGAATGGCAGTCAATGGGATGCTAACGGGAGCTGATGGCTTGGTAGCATCAGAATGAATGGCAGTCAATGGGATGCTAACGGGAGGTGATGGCTTGGTAGCATCAGAATGAATGGCAGTCAATGGGATGCTAACGGGAGGTGATGGCTTGGTAGCATCAGAATGAATGGCAGTCAATGGGATGCTAACGGGAGCTGATGGCTTGGTAGCATCAGAATGAATGGCAGTCAATGGGATGCTAACGGGAGGTGATGGCTTGGTAGCATCAGAATGAATGGCAGTCAATGGGATGCTAACAGGAGCTGATGGCTTTGTAGCATCAGAATGAATGGCAGTCAATGGGATGCTAACGGGAGCTGATGGCTTGGTAGCATCAGAATGGCGCCATAGGAGGTTCGCGGTCCGAGGGGAAGCTGACCCCCTTGGGTGGAGGTAGTGATGAGGACTAGGCTGAGGCGTCACACAGTGAAACTAATGTAACTAATGGATGAGGGTTGGCTATGTGGTGGCGGGTCAGGATGGAGACGGACGACTTCCTCCAGCGGTACTTTACTGAACACCACGCACAGCCCTTATATATACTGGCTATGCTCACAACAACGTGACTGAACTAACCAATCAGAAGCGAGAACTTAGACTGAGATAAACATGAGGGAGTCAGAGAGACAGATTCAACAGAATATCCTGACTGTTAAATATGTAAACATGTAACTAATCATTGTGTAACATAAATATGGAAATGATTAACTGAATAAACATTGTAAATACATTTCTAGTAAATTAACTCAAATATAAATATTAAATTCTGAGCCTTACAACTTTCAAATATGAATTAACTCTTCGAACTTCTAAACCTTACACATCTACTAATGGATTCCCAGAAGAAAGACAAAGACTGTCTGCAGCAGGGAAATGCCTGTATGGCACAATATCACAGAAGAACCTATTCCTACAGAGAACCATCCTGGGACTATAAAAGCTGTCCCAGAATTCATCAAAGCAACCAGATTATTCTAAGGAAATAGGATACTAAATGGGAATATATGTTTGCCCTGTGTGAGGCAGCACTGTGCCGTAAAGGTGTCTAGACTGCTGGAAATGAAAAGAAGACTGTGGTGGTGGAGGGAGGACAGACAGAAGAGCTGCACACTGGAGTCAGGAGGCCTGGCACGGTGCACGCTGGCTCCCATAGTCATCATGAATGCTTTGGTTCCACCTGCTGTCCCTCCATCTGACCCACACCTTCCATGGGAAGAATAGCAGGGACGTATGTCCAACACTAGCATCTGGGCCTTGAGAATGAAAAGACAATGTTTCCCCTGAGTGGATAAGACAAATTGCTGCTCAATGCTGACTCTCCACACCTGTAAACTGTATATTCATACGTGTATATTGAAATGTGCAAATGATTCAACACAGAATAGTTCAAGGATGTCAGACAGAGCAGCCTTGTAAACGGTTTATTGTGTGGATCATTCACTTCATGGTTTAACAGATGGGTGCGATGAAGAAACAACGTCTGCTGACATGTCAGTCCACGTTACAAAACACACATTTCACCAACAGCTACTCCTAAAGGACACAGTGCTGAGCTCGGAGCACAGCAGACAGCCTTCATCAGAGCTGGAGTCAGTCTGGAGACATCTGCCTGTAGAACTCCTGACGGAGCTGGGACCCTTCACCCCCACAGCTGACTCAGGTGTGTTCTCCTCTCCAGAGGCCCATTCCTTCGGATGTCCCACCAACATGCTACAGGTAGCCATGAAGCCTCTGTCAGCTCTGCACATCTGTCGCTGTGTTCACATGGAACATGGATGATTTGATGACCTTCATAACACTGACTAAAACATCCACAAAAAGGATTTCAGGTCTATGGTACGAGGAGGACAGAGGTATTTACTGACTCTTCACTGAGGTGGTTCACACTAAAACGGGGTCATCATGTCATCTCAGACGTGCAAGTTAAAGCAATCCTCATTACATTACAGAAGAAACTGAGAATTCCCCTGATAACGAAGACCAAACAGTAAAGGTTGCTATCAAACTCTACTAAAATCTACAGTAAAAATAAGAAAATAAAGGCACATGTACATCCGTCTGTTTGATGAGTCCTTTGTTGCGTTGTGGCGGGCAGCAGAGTGGCGTTGTGCAGTTGCTTGCTGCCCACTTCCCCCTCCTCCCTTCCTGTGAGAGCGTCTACTGGTCAGCCGCTGTGACCAGTTCAAACCACTGTCTGAGTGCGTCGCTCAGCGTCTCCGGCAGGGCGTTGACATCTCGCAGGATGACATAGAAGGGGAACGGGAACTCGTCCATGTAGGAGCGGATCTCTGGCATTTCTCCCGGCCCTTTGAATATGGGCACCTTGATATCCAGGATGGAGTCCTGCAGCGCAGCGCCGGGGTTAGTTAAACTTTGGGTCTGCACGTTTACAACATCAAAAAGTTCAAATTCTTCTTCACTTACCCGTGACTTGGGGTTGTCAAGCACCACGAAGGTGATGAAGACATTTGCGCTGCGTGCCGCCCGCACTGCTGCCATCACCCGCTCCTTCCCCTCCAGGAACAAGCCCCGGCCGTCAGACACCACGACCAGCAGCTGGGCCGTCTCTGTGGGGGCAGGGCAGAGGTCACACAGGAATATATATAGCTTGATGAGATTGATACAGCTGTATAGGTTACAACTCGTCGACATACGTCTTCGATCAGTGCTAAAAACTGCTGCTAGCAATGTATCCACTGAAAGTCACCTCGGCAGGACGGATATGTCACTCGACTGATTTTTGCTGCAGGAATGGATTGGACCAAGGTAAAAGCACATCTGACATTTTATCACCTTTTTAAAGTTGTTAGCAAACATCACACAGAGCAACATTAGCATTCATTTGGATTTGTGTTTGTGTCCACCTGATCAATTAATTCCAATGTTCACTCTTCTTTTTGGTGCTGTAGAGACTACAGTACCCATAATGCAGTGTAAGGGACTATTGGGCTGCGTCCCATGAGAAAAGAAGCTCTTTAACTGCTACATGTTCCGACTGACTGTCAGCTGTTCATTGCTGGAAACACAAACAACAAAAGGCCCCATAGAGCTGACGAGAACTGAAGAATCGGGTGATATTTCTCTGTGGTTTTATTGCTACATTCAACAGCTTTCACATCACACATAATCATTTAATCCACTGTTGCAAATATATTGATAAGAGCAGCTTTAAAACCAACCATTGTTTTAAATCTCTCAGTAGCAACTAAATATGTATATTTACTTAACTTAAGCCAACTTCTTGCCTTTAATGGTGCAGAACGTTAGTGTCAGTGTGTGTACTGGGTCTGGCACTGCTGATCCAGTAGTGCACTCAGAAGAGAAGGAGGGGGTTTGTTTTGTCCTCCGAGCACCTGGCTCAGATGCTGGACCTTCCCCGTGTCTGGGTGCCACACTGAAGGCTGTCTGTGTCATATCAGATCCAGTCTGGGCACTCAGAGGCACACAGGTCAAACAGGAAGCACTTCATCAGCCCACTAGATGTTTGAAATGGAAGCTGCTCTCTTAAAGCTTAGGCCTGGTTATTGATCATCAATACCATTTTATTATTTTATCGTTATTAATACATTCTGTGTGTATATGTTTATAATTATATTGTTTATATTCTTTTTTATCCTTCTTATATTTGAATGTGTGACATGCACCAACAGCACCATGTCAAATTCCTTGTATGTGCAACGTACTTGGCAATAAAGCCCTTTCTGATTCTTTTAAACACTTTGATGTCTGAACCAAACCAACAATATGATGCATCTGAGTCAGACATGGGTTTCTACTGGGCAAAGTGAGGTATCAAACAGGATCTGAAGTGGAATTGGTACCTAAATGTTACTTAAATGTTTTAAGCACACTTAATCAAAAATATAAAGCTAATGGAACTATGTGTTGAGTCAAAGCAGAGGTTTACCAGCTCAGTGTAACACTGTCCCATTATGGACCCTTTTCAAGCTGTACTGGCCAACAGCCCTTTGATTAGCCAGTTCCACAGCAAAGTGAACAGCACACGATTATTGGCTGGCTGTGAAAATTGCAGTAGGAGTCATTACCTGAGTTTAGAGATCCAGGAATCTGCTGTCGTGCTGCTAGAAACATCTGTGTTGAGGTGTCCAAAAACTAGAGAGAGAGAGAGAGAGAGAGAGAGAGAGAGAGAGAGAGAGAGAGAGAGAGAGAGAGAGAGAGAGAGAGAGAGAGAGAGAGAGAGAGAGAGAGAGAGAGAGAGAGAGAGAGAGAGAGAGAGAGAGAGAGAGAGAGAGAGGGTCACATGATCAGCCACATCATACAGGATGTAAAAACCACAAGCTCCATGGGAAATAGAGTACAATAACAGCAAAGGGAAACAATGTTTAACGAGAATATGTTTTCAATGCGACAACTTTGACGTTGCATACAGAACTGTGGATTGCCTTCCTGTTGTTTTTCCATTCATTGTGTGCAGCATCACTATCAAAATAAAACATACTGCATCTGTTATACATAACCACTTTGTAGTATTATATAGTTAATATGACGCACAGTGGATGGAGGAGCAGTACACAAAGTACCCACCTGTGCTATCCGGGTCTTCTTCTGTTGGAACTGACAGAGTCGGAGGATCCGAGCCCCAGACTCATCGTTGAACTGCTGCTGGAAGGGGTGCAGCAGCTGCACCTGCTCGCCAAAACTAGACACACAAGCAGGTGTTAGCTTCACATGAAATACATGTACACATAGTATGATGTCACAAAAGTGACAACTCTGTTTGTTTGAGTTTCTTGTTTTCTGTTTGTAACGTGGCTCCATCATTTCATCTGTTCCTCTGTTTTTATTGTTTGACTGTGTCCATCATAAGCTCACCTGCACACCGACACCTGACCCACCTCCAGCAGGGTGAGAGCGTTAATGATCACCGAGAGGGATTCAAACGCCAGCTGCGCACACACACAGACACACACACAATAATTAATAACTGATGATTATTTGCTCTGGACATGTTCAGGGAGCTGGAGCAGCATCAAGGGCTCCCTCACCTGTTTGGAGTGGTTGTCCACCATGCTGGAGGAGTCGTCCACAGCCAGACAGATCTGGTACTCTCTCTTGCTGGGCTTGGTCCTCCTCAGCCAGATCTTATCTTTGCGGAACTGACTGGCAATGTAGGGGATCACCTTCCTCATGTTCAGACGCTTCCCTGTGCGGTAGTCCCCTCTGTGGAGCAGCAGCACATCACACACACATTCAACAACACAGTGTCTCTGCTGTAACAGCAGCACATCACACACACCCACACACACACACACACACACACAACAACACAGTGTCTCTGCTGTAACAGCAGCACATCACACACACACACAACACACTGTCTCTGCTGTAACAGCAGCACATCACACACACACACACACACAACAACACAGTGTCTCTGCTGTAACAGCAGCACATCACACACACACACACACACACACACAACACAGTGTCTGCTGTAACAGCAGCACAACACACACACACACACACACACACACACAGTCTCTGCTGTAACAGCAGCACATCACACACACACATTCAACTACAATGCGTCTCTGCGGAAACAGCGGCGGACGGCACTGGCAAAGAACGTGTCATCACAGAAGACGCAATCAGGAGAAGACAAGTAAGACCAGTCAACCTGGTGACCACGAGGCCCAGTGGAACAATAGATGTGATCATTTAAAACGCCCATTATAAAGAGGTATGAAGGGAGGAGAGTGTGTTGGTCCTCACTTGAGTTTGGCAGCCTGTGTGGGCTCCAGGATGAGGCGGAGCTGCTCACACAGCTGCTGGGACAGAGCCGAGGTCAGAGTCTGGTACTGGTGCCACATGGAGGCTGCTGCACTCTCCTGAACACAGACAACACATCAGTCACAAGGTAACACCTATATGTCATGTTTTACTACATTCATCTTTTATCAAATCCTCTTTTTCAAATCTCTCTGCAGACTAAAGGGATCACTGAGAACTGTTAGAGGGGACTCCTAAAGACATGTCTCAGTCCTTTCCTCTTCTGGGGTTCACCACTTATTTCATTTAGTCACTAGTCGTTTAGTTTACTTTGTAGAAGCTCCCCTGTCTCCTTTATATATATATATATATATATATATATATATATATATATATATATATATATATATATATATATATATATATATATATATATATATATATATCTCTCTCCAATGTTATCTGGAAACGGTGGGTCAGCCTCACCTCCTCCTGAGTTCCTGGAGCCAGGTGGTGCCAGGCCTCCAGCTGCAGCTCCATCTCCCTCCTCAGCTCCTCGGGATCTCTCTCTGCTTTCTACACAACACACACAACACACACACAGTTCTGAGTCTGCCTTTGTGAAAGAAAGAAAGATGAAAGAGAGAGTAGTTCTGTACCTGCATGGTGTCCAACAGCAGCTCAGGAACTGTGTGAATGGTGGATTCTGTGCGTCTGTCTGCTCGCTCTTCTTCTCTGGGCTTTAGTCTGTCCTTCCACCTCTCCTCCTCCTCATCCCCCTGCCTCTGCACCTCCATCTCCCCACTGTCTACACCTGCACAACAACAAGAGGAGGAGGTGATGTCACTATGAACTCAGTGGATCTGTAGTCTAGGTGTGAGAGAATGGGAGTGTGTCACCTGTGTGGGAGGCCTTGGCAGAGTCCAGCTGCTCAGGCTTCAGCTCCTGCACCTCAGCTGCCTGCAGCTCTTCTTCCTGCTTCTCCATTTCCATGGCAACGTCCTCATCATTCTGATCTTCCTCCTGGTCCTGATGAGGCCCTGCTGCTTTCTGCTGGTCTGCACTGGCAACATCTGGAAACAGCAGCATATGACCCATGTATCCACTTGAACCTGATCACATGTTGTACAGCTGTTCCTGAGTGTATGCAGTGGGATTACTGACCGTATGTCTGCGTGTCATAGGCTGTCTCTCCCTGCCTTATGTGTTCATACAGGTCGGACTCCTGCTGGGCGTCGCTCTGGCTGCAGTCCTCAGAGTGATCCTTCCTGCTTTCCACCGTACGCAGACGCTTATTCACTCGCTCGTTGTAGTCGCCTGTGGAGCGCTCGTTGTCCGCCTGACCAGGTTTCCTCTTGAAGCTCTGGAGCAGCACAGAAAATGAAAAGATGAGACGGGCTGAAGAACAAAGGGAGGTAGAAGTGGAGATCCATCAGAATCCAGATGTTCCCGGGCGTACCTGAGTCTTGTTCTGCGTCTGTGTCTGTGAAGCCATTCTTGCTGTCAGCTTTGACTGGTGGCCCTCTGATTGGCTGGCATCAGCGGCTCCGCTCCCATGCTCCTAACAAAGCAGAAAGAGACAGACTTTATCTCCTTTAGGGGACGCTTTGAGTGACGGACTAAACACACTTCCCACTAGAAGGGGCATACCTTTGCCAGGGCATGTCCTCACAATGCAGACAACTGAATTTCAAATCTTGTATTATTTTTTACCAAAGACATATTTCTTTGACTACTTTTTAATAAACCCTTATTTCAATCCAAGCTCAATAAGTGGCTTGACATTGCAATATTAGATGTTTGTTGTCTTTAATATTGTATGCATTTTTGAATATGGTGATACATTATCTAAAGTAGTCTCTGTCGCTGTCTCTGACCCCCCCCATCCTGCAGTGCAGTGTACCTCTTTAGCCTGGTCTCTCTCGGCCGCCTCTCCTGCCAGCTCCACAGCTGTATCACTCTGAAGGCTCTGCTCTCCAGTCTGGCCCGCTGTGTCGTGCTCCTTCCTCTCAGCTGACTCCGGCTGCTCCTCTTCCTCACCTCCTCCCTCCTCCTCCTCCTGTAGGCATCAACAGTCCCAACAGTGACTCAAGTGTTCATCACACGGAGCATAGTACAGTACAGCAGCACTGTAACATACGCACCTTTGGGTTGTGTCCTTTGTCATTGGGAATAGTCAGCTCTTCGTCTCTTCCTGCCTCCTGTCCTCTCTCCTCCTCCTTCTCCTCTTCATCTTTCTCAGCAGACTCCTCGTCTCCCTCGGCTTTCTCTCCTCCCTCCTCTCCCTCCCCCCCCTCCTCCTCTTCAGTCCTGGGCTCCTGGCCGCTCTCCTCTCCTGGCTGCTCCGTCTGCTCCTCCTCCATCTTCTCTGCTCCCTCCTCCTCCTCGCCTCCATCTTTCTGTCCATCCTCCTTCTCGTCCAGGGCCGTGCCTTTCTCATCAATGTCCAACGGATTCTCCTCTGCAGAGGGAAAGGCAACAAGCGTTCACTAAGTGGAGTTAACAAACGCTGTGTCATGCCTTTATTTCAACAAGGGAATGTGTTTCAGAGTTAAAAAGGGACTACACGGCATTTTTAACTACCAAAAACACATGAGACCATGGTCTACGCCAGGGGTTCTCAACCTTTGAGTCGCGACCCTCAGAATAATGAGGTTGGTGTTTGTGACCCCGTTACCCCCCTCGACAACGAGAGAAAGAGAGCTGCAAACTCTTTCTAAATGACTTCCCCTGCTCATTTTGAGTGATTTTTTTAAATGCTCTAATTAATACACAAACAAATAATGTTTTGCTTTAATGACGATGCTTTAATGATGTCCAAGTGGCCCAGGCCCTGTGGATTGTTGACCCCTTTCTGTCCCAGGACCTCCTGATTCACAAATGAAGCTCATTTTACATTACACAGTAATGTAAAAACAATCCCCCAGTCTAGAATAGGTTATTTCATTCCCCCCCCCCCCCCCCCCCCCATCTGGCGACCCCCAGGATGAGAACCACTGGTCTACTCAACAGGCAGCCTCTGTCTGTAACGGTTACGGTCAATGCTAAAGCGTCTAAAGATGACACATTTACCAAGTGGTGTGCTGCTCCTAGAGCGAAAAACAACCGATTGGTAGATCAACAAAAAAACTTCAGATAACTCTCTGGTGACAGCTTCTCAAATGTCGGCATGTGCTGCTTCTCTTTGACTGATGTGACAGTAAAGACTTTTGAAGACATCACTTTGGGCAAGATGGCTGTTAATAAATAAATAATGAAAAATAAATGTCACAAAAAAGGATGTCGCTACACTTTTTCATTATGGAAAGTAATATTCCTATTGCCATCACCTGTGGTGACAGATCATGCCCAGGATCAGAGGGATTACCAGTGCTGAAATGATTAACATTAGCTGATCAACAGAAATTTAATTAAGCGCAATTCTGATAACTGATCAGTAAAGAAGAAAAAACACCTGTTGGTTGTCTGGTTCTAAGGAAGAGGAAGTGACGACCAACAGTCCAACACCTAAATGTATCCAGTTTAACAAATATGAATCCTATTGAACAGAATAATCAGTAGTGACAACAACCAATCTGCAAAAGAATAAAATGCACAGTGCAGGCCACTCCTCTTGTAAACGGTCTCATCTGGTTCTGTCTAAATAGAAAAGTTCTGCCCCTTCACCCCCTCCAAACTGCTGCCAGCGTGTGGAGTCATAGTCCTGACTCCACTGCACCGCCTCACGGACACTTGGAACCGTCTGTTGCAAACCCCAACTAAACTGTGCTCTTGTGAACTTGACATGTTCCAGACTGTGTCCCTGTTGGTATGCAGCACTCACCGTCAGCCTCGCCCTCCCCATCGTCCCCCGCCTCCTCATCCTGGTCCAGGTTCAGGTCCTCGGGCAGATCCAGGGCCTCGGGCTCAGGTCTCTTGTCCTGCTGACCGTGGTAGGGGTCCACTTCATTCTCGTCAAACTCCCGCTGGGAAACAGCAAGAGCAGCCATCACAAACAGCACAGCCAAATGTTGTTCTATCCGAGACCAACCCTGGGAGACAGTTTGAACCATTCAGAATTCCATCACTCCATAATAAGATTACCTCATCTCCTTGCTCGTTGATTTTCTCTTTCTCCTCCACATCCATCTGATCATCTTTGTCCTGGGTTTTCTTGTCTTTGTTGGGGTCTGCAGCGTCCAAGTTATCGTCCTTAGCAACCAGCTCTGATTCCCCCTGAGAACCCAGTGTTGACAGGAAGTTAGGGAACACTGACAGTGACATTTGGCTAGTTTAAATAATGATTCGCTTTAAAACAGCAAGTAGAAATAATTGATGTGCTGCTCTCTATAAGCCTGCTGGGACTGTGTGCTGTGTACCTGGTCCATGCCCTGGCCAGACTCTTCCTCCTGCTCACTTCCTTCCTCCTGATCATCATCCTCGTCATCCCCCCACATTCTCTCATCCAGAGTGTCCGTCTGTCCCTCGCCCAGGTCCCCCATCTTTTTATCCAGCTCCTCATCCTCCTCTTTAGCCGAGTCATCATCTTCACCTGCAGATGATTCAAAGGAGAAGAATCCACTCAGCAGTGATTCTGGGAGACCTTTCACTGTCATCTACTACAGCCAGCAGCAGCAACCGCAAGTCAGGAGACCCAGCTGGAAGTGGAACGAGCCAACAATGAGAATTAATATCAATAGGCTATAGTTACCTGGTTCTTTCTCCTCCCCATCATGCATTTGGCCATCAAAGTCCTCTGACATCTCGATAGCATTGTCCTCTGCCTTGATATCCCCTTTATCCTGCTCTTCCTCCTTTTCCTGACCCTCCTGGAAAGTGTCCTCCACCTGGAAGAGGAAGAATGTTGGTCCAAAGAGCCATCTTATACCTCCGATAGGCTTCCTTTACATTCAGCCGTTTCAAAGACTCATTCAAGTTCACATTGATAACTCTTTGAACTCTCTACATGTCTTATATTGACGGCTACATATTGGCGTGTCAGGTGGAATTACCTGATCTTCATTCTCTATCTTGTCACTGACGTCTTTGGTGCCCTCGCCCTCTCCGATACCTCCGCCCTCATAGTCATGGAACTCCGTGGCACCTTCTCCATCTCCGCCGGCTGCCAGCTCCTGAGGAAGGCAGAAGCCCTGTGGAGGGGGGTTGGGGGGACGACACAGCAACATTTAGTCCCTGCTTTGAATTGTTAACTCCCGAACCTGCTAATTGCTGTGTTGTTGTGCGTGTACCTTGTGGGCGAGCTCTGTGAAGATGCTGGCCAGCACAGACAGCAGCTTGCCTGTGCTGCGGTGAGCACCCAGAGACACAGCCACGTAGTAGCGCACCAGGTCACTGTACACAGCCAGCAGGGGCTCCAGCTGCACCAGCAGCCTGCACGCTCGGCTCACCTCCTACACACACAGAGAGAGAGAGAGAGAGAGAGAGAGAGAGAGAGAGAGAGAGAGACGGGGGGGGGGGGGGGGGGGGGGGGGGGGGGGGGGAGACAGACAGAGGGGGGAGAGGGGAGAGAGAGAGAGAGAGAGCGAGACAGAGAGAGACACAGAGACAGAGAGAGAGAGACAAAGAGAGAGAGAGATACACACAGACAGAGACAGAGAGAGACAGACAGAGAGACAGAAAGAGAGAGACAGAGAGAGAGAGAGACACAGAGACAGAGAGAGAGAGAGACACAGAGACAGAGAGAGAGACACAGAGACAGAGAGAGAGAGAGAGAGAGAGAGACAGAGAGAGACACAGAGACAGAGAGAGAGAGACAGAGACAGAGAGAGAGACACAGAGACAGAGAGAGAGAGACAGAGACAGAGAGAGAGACACAGAGACAGAGAGAGAGAGAGAGAGAGACAGAGAGAGACACAGAGACAGAGAGAGAGAGACAGAGACAGAGAGAGAGACACAGAGACAGAGAGAGAGAGTAAGGGAGTGAGATGGCAGTGCATGATGGTACAATACGATACCTCACTCTGAAATAAAAAGCAGCTGTGTAGAATATGTGCATGTGTAGAACCCGGGAATATTTAACTGACATTTTGATGTAAACTAGTGCAGAGCCCGTTGAAAATGAGCAAAATGAGAAATGTTTGGAACTGGCCGATTGCTTGGCCTGTGGTATTGCTGCTTGTAGAATTCATCAAAACCAAATTGTAGCCTACCCCAAACCACTCCCAATGCAACTCCCCTGTATAGCCTACTACTGACTTACTGAGTTACCTGACAGAGAACGCTGCAGATTCAGAATGTAATCACAAAATATCACAATGACAATGTGGAGTAATCAGACATTAGCCTCATGGACTCATGGCAGTGTGCTACCCACCCGGCCCTGTGAGAGACGGGGTTGTCTCATGAAGTAGGAGTGAGTCATGAGTTAATTTAAAGAGTTGGGTGAAAGATCCGAGTGAGTCACGACTCAAACAGGTTTAGTGCTCAGTCAGTGTCCATGCAGTGTGAGAGGGGGAGTGGCCAGCTGCTAGAGCGGCAAAAGCCAATGTGTGCTTCCTTTACCTATATATGTAACGATATCTTTTGCATTTCTTATCCAAACAAGGTCACTCGGCACTGCACTTACTCATGCCCGTAGGAAGACACCTATCAAGTTTGAAATCCATCGGACTAACGGTTTGAGAGATATGCGCATAACACACACACACACACACACACACACACACACACACACACACACACACACAAACACACAAACACACAAACACACAGATGTTCCTGCAATTTATAGATAGATGTATAACATGCAACCTGGCAAGCATCCCAGCAGTGTGGGTTGGTTAAGAATGGGCTCACAGTCACCGGCTCATGAATCAATCCCATCTACTGTAACTGTAGCTGGACATTAAGTCCTCTGCGTGTCACATGAGGAGGAGCTGCTCTTAGTACCTGGAGCTGTGGTGGTGGACACGAGTCTCGCTGTGTCCTCAGCTGGCTCAGCAGCCTCTCCAGCTGGCCGCTAACCTCTCCCACACACAGAGCCTCCACCTCCGCTGCCAGCTCCTCCTCCAGGAGTCGAGTCAGGTGACCAGGTTTTAGCAGCTCCTCCACAGGGTCTGCATCCTCCCCCTCCTCTCCAGCACCCTCTGAAACATCAGAGAACAGCATGTGGACAGCCATTAATGCTGTCAGACAGTCTCATACATACGCCGTGGAGGAAATGTTAACAACACTTTGTCAGTGCCGGTGTATTTACAGTGAGTTTTCAACATCCTTAAGGTTTGAGAGGTCTAGCAGCACTACGGAGATGTTTTGATATGACTGGGTCCCCTCTGTGTTTGTCTCATTCACATGATCGTTTGCATGGGGGGGGGGGGGGGCTCAAACATACTCAGGTTTGGTGTCAACAGCACAGATGGGAACTGGCATGAAGCCCCTGATAGAACAACATCTAAACAGCTGGTGAGAAGTGTTTCCAACCCAGCTCACCTGCTCATGGATGGACGGCCAAAGAAGGCCTGAGGACTGCGACTACACAGGTGTGCCGAATAAACCGGCACTCAGGGTTATAATGCTGCTTGAACCAACATTTGAGGAGGACTTTGAATTTGTTGCATTTCCTGTACAGCAGCCCTGCAGAACACTGCTGGCATCTTTCTCACCTCTCAGGGCGTCTCCACGCTGCTCTCCTTGTTGCTCTCTCTCCCTTCTCTTCACCAGTGTCTGGACAGCACACAGCACTGTGCTGATGGTTGTCTCCAGCTCAGCAGAGAACTCAGCACAGAAGGCAGGCTGCTGATCTGTTAAGGGAAGAAGAAGAGGAACTGTGAAGCCATGGTAATAAATGGGATTTCATCTGACTATACAGTGCTGCTACTTTTCACCCTCTATAGTTTGCCCTCATGTCTGTCAGCCAGATGTCATGTTATGTGTTATATTAGTAACATTTAAAGGAATGATGCTCAGTGCATTCACCTGCGTGCTGCTGTCCCAGGGAGAGCAGCTGGCTCTTCCAGGTGCTGAACTCGCTGATGCTGCCCTCCACCTGTCCTCTGACATAGTGCAGGCTCTGGGCAATGGCCGGTTGGCTGTCTGTCCTGCCGACACACACGGCCGGGGTGAAGAGCTGCTCCATGACGGGCATCTGAGCCACGACCGCTCCCAGCTGCTCGAAGGCGGAGCTGCACGTCACAAAATGGTTCCTGTGGAAAACAACAGCGCTGTTGGGACTGTCTTTGAATGCTCCTGCATCAACTTTCACATAAACTCTCGAGTGATTGTTTTACCATGTGTGGAGCACTCTGTCCGAGGTCTGCTGTGCCACAGAGTCCAGCTCCAGCTTCAGGCTCTGAGTCTGCTTCAGCATTGCGTTCATGCGTTGGTGTAGCTGGCACCAGGCGGCGTCTCCCCTCCGTAGCAGACAACCGGGAGGCTGGCGCTGGGCTGCCAGCGGGGATGGGCACCTCAGGGTGTGCTGCCTCCAGCTGCTCGTCTCCTCCTTCTGCTGCAGGTCCTCTGGGCAGCACTGCAGCAGCCAGGCCAGCTGCTGCAGCAGGGTGGTGCATTGGGCAGCTAGCGCCTGGCCCCGGCTCACCCAGCTCTGCAGAGAGGCCTGGGGTGGGAGGGTGCAGCCTGCGTCCTCACGGTGGCTCTGGAGGTGGGCCTTGACACCCTGGATGCTGTCTGTCAGCCTCCTGGCAGTGGAGAGCAGACACAGAGAGACCGTAAGAAACAACCAGCTATGACTGCTAAACCGGTCCTCTGACCTCACTGCGTGAAGGCCAACAAATGAAAAGACATGTCCTCAATTGGATTATTAAGAAAAATGCAATATTGTTACACTAATACTGCTTTTCCTTTTAACTAGATGCCAACATTACATCAGAGGCATTGATATTATTACACATATATTATAACCTACTCTGGGGATGAGGGTAACTCTTGTCCAACTCACAAAATCCAGATGTTTTTAATTACAGTTAAAGCTATAGTGCATAGTTTCTAGTAATGATAACAACACTGTCGGCGTGTCCACATGATACAAGCCTTCAGTGAAAGCGCTACGCAGCACTACGCAGCACTACGCAGCGCAACGGGCCGGTGCATGCCATTCCCCCTCTCTCTCCCCTTTCATGTCTTCAGCTGTCCTGTCAAATAAAGGCCTAAAAATGCCCAAAAAATTATCTTTTAAAAAAAAAAAAAAAAAAAAAAAAAAGTTATGCACTAAAGCTTTAATATTCTTCTAAAACAATGCTGGAATTTAACATAAAAAATAATCCCGTAGAGGACTTTGTAGTTCCATAGTGCAGCAGACTGACCTGAGATGGAGCCAGTGCTCAGTGAGCATGGCCAGTCGTTGCCTCTGTTTGAGCAGCAGCTTGAAAAGGTGAGAGGAGAAACCTCTACAGCGTTCGATGTTCCCCAGACCCAGCTCCTGCAACCAAACAGTCACACACACACACACACACACACACACACACACACACACACACACACACACACACACACACACACACACACACACACACACACACACACACACCTCAGACTACAGGAAGCTAACATCTGCTCTTCATCTGTAATCCCTGGCCCTTTCAACCAGAGAGCTGTTCTGACCATCAGTATCGGATTCTGACCTTGGCAGCTTGCTGCAGAGCAGTCTGCATGCTGGTTCTCCTGGCCCATGAACGGTAGAAGTACTTCTGACATCCATCCCACGCTGTCAGCAACTCTGTAAACAACCTGCAACACCCAGGATGAGAGAGAGTGGCTTTCAGAGTACAGAAAACATATTCTAGAGTGCCCACTACTTTGGTTTATCTTTCTCTGTTACATTACTGATTTAATACATTTCAATGAAATCTTCTTTAAAAAAGAAATTAATGAATTCAACTTTTAATTATGGTGAATGCTAAAATATACTGAAATAGTAGAAATGTGTCATGAAGTCAGCAAACTGACTCAGTGTGTTACTTAATAATTCATCATGTGATTTTGCAATTCTGGGATAAATGCTAACATGAGAGTCACGTTCGTGAACTGACTCATTATTTTCATTTGCACAACAGTATCTAAAGTGTCTCTATTAGCTGGGATGTTAGCACACAGCAGGCATTCTTAGCCAAAGTGATAGGATGTGACTGAGCTATGAGCAGGTTGTATTTACACGCTCTCGGCCTGCTCCTGGTTCCTGACAGCAGACAGAGTGGTGCTCATCTCCAGTGGATGCATGCAGAGGGTTTGCTCTGGGTCAGCGGTCCTGTTCCACGTCAGACCTTTACGGTACGACAGACCTAAACGGGAGCATGATGTATATAGAGAGGTTGGAAGGCTTAAAGTACTATGTGACACCTGTAAATCATGAGAGGAAAACTCACCTATTTCTCTAAGCATCTTGAACAGGTCTGACAGAGCTCTCTGCTTCTGCTGCAGGATGTGCTTGACCTCAGATTTCTGCTTCTCTTTCTCTGCCGTTGTGTCGATGCTGAGGTTCTGCAAGTCCCGCAGGTTGCTGATGACCTCGCCTGAGAAGAATGAGAACAGGACACTGAGCATATTAACAAGCAGCTGTGTGATGTGACGATGAATGCCTGATGTCATTGGCTGGGTAAAAATCTCTTTCTACCCAACTCCACCCGCCAACAGATCACCACGCAGCTTTAAAGCTATAGTGTGTAGTTTCTGTCGCCCCCATGAGGAATTCTAAGTAATGACGACAACACTGTCGGCACATCCACATGACATGATATTTCCCCCCCTCCTCATACACACAGTTGCTAGTAGCCAAGGAGGACACGGAGGATTAAAAAAACATGATGGACTCTTCAGAAGAGGTCATTATCTTCACTCCAGTTTCTGTGCGGGAAAGTCACCGGGCGCCACAATCTTCTGAACATAGTCATACTGAGAAATCCAGAGAGAGTTGTGTGGAGCTGATACAGTCTATGGGTGATACGGTGTGCAGGTGTAGTTCCTACATGAAACTGTTTACAACCAGGTCTGTGGGTTATCTTGAGTAACCAGATCATGACTTCTGGAAAGAGACATTGCTGTTGAGTTTTTCAAATCAATTTCTCTGGCACTTTGAGCACCACAGGCTGCCTGCCATCTAGTTCCATTATATTGGAGAGAAGGCAGACATCTCAATGGCCGATATCTCAACAACAGGGCAACTCACACCTAAACTATCGAGCTAGATTAATAGCACTACGGGTCTGAGGAGTTTTAGGGTGATCTGTCCCTTTAAGTAGGACTGCACAATTAATTAATTAATTAATTAATTCATGTCAGTCCGTCTATTAGACTTTGGGATTGTGTACAAGTGGGATTCTCACCAGTGAAGTAGTCCAGGTCTTCAGCCAGCTCAGGCACTGGGTTTTTCTTCAGCAGCTGGACGCACAGTTTCTTCATCTTCCTGGACAGAACGGGCAGACGTCCCTGCAGAGACGAAGCTTCAACTCCGTCCTCTGGGCCTTCATGCTGGAATATCCAGCGCAGCTTAGGTTATTCACTCATCATGCATTATCATAAAGCACATACTAAAAAGGAGAAGAGATTATTTATTTGAGATAATTAATAAAAACATGTGTACCTGCAGATCTCTGCCCTTCCCAGGCAGGGTGCTCTTCAGTGCCCTGTGAACCCGATGGAGGGGGGTTTCCTCTGGGTTGGCATCCACACTGTCCAAGCTGGCGCTGCTTCCCTGCTCCACCAGTGCGGCAACACTCGGACCACTCAGAGCCTCCATAAACTTCTTGACAAACTTGAAGAGAGTCCTGAGGGAAAAGAAAACAGGCAGAACAACGTTGGTGGCGGCCATCTGTCCTCTCAACACAAGAAATATACGGCTTAGCACAAATCCATCATGGTGATGTTTTACCGATGCGTCTTCTCCACCGACTGTTTGATGGACCAGAAGCTGACATCGTTCCACTTGGAGATCTTGACAAAGTCCTGAGGACAACAATTCACATTACTGTGTTGCTCCGACATGTGCAGTATGGACATGAAGGTTTTATTGGTATGCAATGAAAAAGGACACTGAAATAAACCTTGAGCTCCTTCTCGATGGGCGCTCTGAGCTGACTGATTCTGGTGTGGATGCAGTCAGAGAACTGACTGTAGTATTTGTGCAGGTTCCACAACAGACTGGACAGTGACTCTGTAAAATAAGGAAAGAGTTAACACAGTGCAGTCTTCTCACAGCCAAGAAGCAACACATACTGATATTCCTTGTAACTATAGAACACATCTGGCTATACGCAACTCAAAAGTATTCCGAAACAATGACCATGAACTAAAGTGATGAAATGGACATTTCTATCAAACGTTGAGTTTGGTCAACATCAATCTGGGATGTCTGAGGTAGCATGATGCAGGACATCTGGACAAAAGGCAGTGACAGATCAACCAATCATCATGTCATTAGTTGTTCATGTGTGCAGATAAATGTCTGGTACTGTGGAGGACTATCTTAAAATAAGATGGTTTTTTTTTTCCACTGACCCTCACTATTGCATCCTTTTACCAGTTGCTTGTGATGTAAGCCATATACAAGTTAAAATAAGAGCACCACAGAATGAGGACTGTGGACGTTGTCCCCATATTCTACAGTGGCGTCACGCTATAAAAGGATGGCTTCACAGCCAGAAGAAGAACTCTTTATGCAGAGGGCCTTTGAGGAGTATGTTAGGATAGATTTAGAGAAGCGTGGTGGCTGACCCTGTCCAGGCTGGCTGGGGAGCAGCAGGAGGTGGCAGTGGAAGCTCAGCACCATGGCCAGGCGGCTGTGGAACTCTCCCAGGGTGGAGCCCTCCATGAAGGCCTGCAGGGTGGAGGACACTGAGGACAGGGAGAGGCGCTCCACCTCCTCACCTGGAGGGGACAGTCGCAGGAAGAAAAAAATCTTAGTAGTCATAGCATTTGAAGGGTGGATTTCTTTTTTCGGCTACATTGGGAGTTTCCACGTGTCCTGTTGCTGCCATCGTTGGCGTCTTTAAACACGCACTGATTAGTTGTGTTGTAGCAGTGAGCTACTACTGGGGAATGGATTTCATTCTTCATTGCTATTTGTTTCCACTTATGACACCGATAGAGTTTGACAAGCAGGTTAAACATGCTGAGCTTCTTTTCACTTCAAATATATATTTTAATTGGATAGATTCCCCCATAAATGTACATTATGGGGAAGTTTCCACTCAGCCAATTAAACAAACAAGTGATTGGTTAATTAGCGGTGTCATCTTCAACATTTGGATCATCAGTGTGTACATACCTGTATTAGCGTCCATCCCCTGTTCCTCCAGGTATCTCCCCACCAGCTGGTAGATAGAGAACCAGTGTTTGGTTGATTTCTCAGCGTGCCGCTTCTTTGCGTTGTCCAGACTGCTCGACCAGCAGCTACACGTCCCACACAACAGGGACAGGAGAGGACACATTTACATACAAGACACAGCTGGTACACTGTAATCATCCATGGACAGGTTGAGGAGCTCCAGGTTTAATCTCTCTTCTCCGGTATCTAACGGTGTTTTTCCATGACATGGTACCTGCTTGACTCACCTCGACTCTACTCGCCTTTTTTGGTTTTTCATTCTGATAAAAAGTCCCTGGTACCTGCTAACAGGTACTTTATTTAGTATCACTTCCGTCAAGGTTCCAAGCGAGCTGAGGCGATACCAAAAGGTGTTTGGTATAGAATCGTCACTGACATTTTTAAATAGTTTAGCCAGCGGTGGGTTTTTTTCTGCCTCCAGCTTCTTTAGAAACTAAATGTGTCTTCTGGCAAAGAGCCACATGCCGAAAAACAACACACCTTCGACGTTCTGTGTGTGTGTGTGTGTGTCGCATTAGGTCACGGCAGTTTCCTGCGGCGTCGCTATGACGACCAGCCATGCTCGCCTCAGGCATGAGGCTGTACAAATCTGCAATGGAAAATGGAGGACGGGGCACCACGGCCGAGCCGAGCGTGTACCATGTAATGGAAAAATGCCTTCTGAAAGGAAAGGTTGGATGTAAGCCCGCTGTGTCTTACCTGAGCTCCAGTTTGCGCCACTGGATAATGAGCTGTGTGACTGGTTCCAGTTCCTTTCGCAGAGAGACTGAGCGGCTGGCGTTATTCTCCCAGTCCTGATGAGATCACAGAGCTCAGAGCTTGTCAAACACATTTCTGCTATTTGAAGCTGATAATTGATTGCAGCTTTTTTTTTAATATCACATATTTATTTTCTAGTTGTTTAAATGTGTCAGCACTACGTGGATCTCTCTAAAGTAATCATGCATGCTCACCTGTGCTTTACTGAGCAGGATCTCCAGACCGTTGAGGAACTTGGCCAGTGGACTGGCCAGACTGAAGGCCATGATCCTCTCCACCACCACAGTCAGCTGTAGCACACACGCACACGCACACGCACACGCACACTAATCAACTCATCTGAAGAGTCCATTCTACAGCGCCAGCTGGATTTGGAGCAGATTACCGACATTGTCTACAGGACCAGACCACTCTCTTTGACTGCATCACATGGAATGTTTCACTCCTTTCCTAATCTGTGTACAAATCGTATCATTTTACATTTGTAGATGGACATTGAGGGTTATGGTTACTAGTTTTAATTTTGAGCTTGTCATCAGTAATCTCTAAAAACAACAAAATAAATTAAGTTAGCCATTAAAGATCAAAAGTTTTCATTTCTCTAGCTGGTATGCTCTCTGTAGATGCAGATATCTAAAACAAGAAGTCTGGCTTTATTAATAACCTGACCTGATTAAACACACTCAAATTTCTCCAATTACCGAAGAAGAAAATTTCTAGGGCTCAACATTTTCAGCTTTTTTCCCTTAAAGAAATAAGACTTCCCTGTGGTCGAAGAGACTGGAGGGAAATGTCCCAGGTTTGATCCTGGGAATAACCAAAGCATGTACCTAAAGAGGCCTTGCTTCCTGTTACATTCCTTGCATTTGAACATTGAATCCCTACATGCTACCTGACTGCGGGCCTGGATGTGAAAAGGTAAGTGACCTGTACGAGAGCTGGGTGCTCGGGCCAGTCGTCCAGCCTCTGCTTCACTGCCACACTCAGCTGCTCCAGGACAGGAAGGCAGAGGCGGGCCTGGCTCATGTTGGGTTGCTGGTAGAAGTCATAAGGTCCTTCTGGTGCGACAGCCAGACCCTCAGGCCCCCCCGAGCCCTGCACAGTGTTCTGCAGCAGGGCGGAGAGCAGCAGTTCACTGCCTGTCAGCTGCTGGTCCAGCTCAGCATCTGAGGGGGAAACACAGGTCAACGCTCCACTCACAGGACTGCTCCAACAAGATCACAAATGTAAACAGGACACTGACCAATCAGATGATAGAAGCGTGACATCACAGGGGAAGCAATCTGATAGGAGGAGACCAGGGCTTTGATGTGTTCTCTGCTGTGATTGGCTGGTTTTGTGCCCTGGTACCACAGGGACTGGGCATGTCCCAGACAGAGGCGCTGATGGACCTGGACCACGGTGTTCATGGCAGCTGGAGACAGGAAGCTGCTCTCACCGGGATCTCCCTGGGCTTTCTCCTCCTCGTCCTGGAGCCCGGAATCTGCTGGACCCTCCAGACTGGGCTGGGACATGATGTCTGCAAAGTCCTAGAGAAGTATGGACAGAGACCCTTACCGCTGTGGCAGGCACTTTATTTTTGCCGTTGTTCCATAATATTGGCACGTTGTAATTCAATTGGTCTAAGAGAAAACTAGACTTCTGCTCCTCCTCTTGTTTCTGTTTTTTTTTTTAGCTTTAAACTAAATCTAGTTGTGACAGGAGACTTTGGCCAATTACATGTCATTTCAGAGGGAGAAAGCGGCAGATTATTCCACAATGTTATACTTGTATAGAAAAAAGCACTTCTAGCTGCATTGTTGACTCTGGGCACTTTACAAGAACCGACACTGGCCCTAGTATTGTGATTATGCTGTGTATGAACCATTTTTATATGAGAGTGTAAATATTTGGGAGCAGAGCAATTTATGACATTATACATCTGATTTAACTTGAACTGCTCCACTCTAACATGTACTGGCAGCAGTCCTACCTTTTTAAAAGCATCTCTACCAATATGAGTCAGAGGGGGGTGCATTCAACAGGAACATTATTTTGCATCACTTGTAGTCTGTTTTTAAGTTTAACTGATAATCCACCGTACCAGGCAGAACATGCAGAATCAAAATGACATTGAATCAGTGATACAACCAGTAATTTCTTGATAGAATAATCTAGATGCCTTGTCCTGCGATACAGGAATTTCAGTTTACCGGCACACTTGGATAATATTTTGTCAGCAATAGTTTTACAGATTAATGACTGCTCTAATGTTAACCCCAGGTATATGACACTTTTCTGAGACACTATTTCAGTGGCATTGCATGTGACCTAAAGTGCATTTGTTCTTGACAACTTCCTTTTTGTTCCAAATAAAATTGACTCAGTTTTACCCAGCTGTATTGAAAGCCTGTTGTCCATGAGCCATTTGCTATCACTATCTAATTCATTACCTAGAGTCTTCTCAATCTCACTGATATCACTCCCAGACACCAGTAATGCAGAGTCATCAGCATATAAAAGCAGCTTACATTTCACCGTAGCTGGCATGTCATTCATATAAACAAAAAATAAAAGGGGCCAAGGATTGAACCTTGGGGCACCCCACAAGTAATATCCTGAGGATCTGATATGGTCCCCTCAACATCACAAACTTGAGTTCATCCAGTGAGGTAAGCGCTCCCCGTTTTAGCTACAGAGTGAGGCATCTCACTTCTGTACCATCTTTGTTGGGAGTCGCACATGCTCAGTAGCTAGGTAAGGACTACTAGCCAGTCAGAAGCAGAGTATGAGGGCATGCCCTGACAGTACCTAGTAAGGACTACTAGCCAGTCAGAAGCAGAGTGTGAGGGCATGCCCTGACAGTACCTAGTAAGGACTACTAGCCAGTCAGAAGCAGAGTATGAGGGCGTGCCCTGACAGTACCTAGGTAAGACTACTAGCCAGTCAGAAGCAGAGTATGAAGGCGTGCCCTGACAGTACCTAGGTAAGACTACTAGCCAGTCAGAAGCAGAGAATGAGGGCGTGCCCTGACTGTACCTAGGTAAGGACTACTAGCCAGTCAGAAGCAGAGTATGATGGAGTGCCATGCTAGCAGCTAGGCGAGCATTATAACATGTGTTACAGTAGTGAGTAGTAAGTGACCACGTTTGTCTCTGAAGTAAAGGCTGGACTACAATAGAGCTGTTTGGAGCAGTTTGTGAACAGTGTTTTCTGTTGGAGATGGTAAGTCTCTTTGGGGTGGACTTTAGGCTTTTTCACTTTGTAAACCTATAACATTCACAAAAAAGATATATAACACAATAAAGGAAAGGGAAAAAGCCAAAAAGCATAATATGAGCACTTTAAATATTGTGGTTGATTCTGGCACTGCAACTAGGCCAGGCAGACATCATGTGTGAATACCTTGTTAAACTGAGGGAACTGGTGTCTGAAGTCCCTCTCCTCCTGCTCGTCCTCAGTCAGTCCCGAGCCGTGCAGTCGACTGCGGTTGCGGTACAGACTGGCCTCCATCTGCTCTCGCTCTCTCTTTTGTCTCTCCTGCTCGTCCCACTCGTTCACCAGAGCCTGAGGAGCATCACAGTACAGTCAGCACAGCAACAGCATGCATTTCATTTGGACAAACATTTTCATTCCTTGATCAGAGTCAAACCCAGAAGCCCATGGATCTTGGTGTGAAGGGAACTCTGACCTGACAGATTTGTCTGAAGAGGCTGCGTGTCTCAGGGCTGAACTCCCCTGTGGACAGGGTGTGGCACTGCACATACAGCAGAGCGTTGAGGAGCAGTGTGGAGGACTGGGGGACCACATGCTCAGGGTCTTGCTGCAGGGGCAGGAGCTTCCCCAGGCAGCGCAGACTGTCCATACAGGCTCTGGAGCAGAGGAAGTCTGCCCGGGCCAGGTAGGACGGCAGGCTAGGGGAGAGGGAGGGGAAGGCCAGCAGGCAGGACACCAACTTGGACAGACCGGGAACAGGTGTGAGCAAGGCGGCCACCTGAGAGGCCACCAGCCTCATCCCGTGCCGCAGCTGGAGGATGCCGGTCCGCACTGGCCCAACCACGTCGGGGTACAGGGGGTAGTCCTCCAGCAGCCTCTGGCAGATGTGCTTCTGGGAGTTCTGCCACACAGCCTCCTCCTTCAGCAGGCCCTGCACCGCCGAGCGAGACCTGGAGGAGGAGGAGCCCTGCAGGGCCTTCAGCAGGTGGGACAGCAGGTCTTCCACAGCCGACGCCTGGCCGACGCTGCACAGGTAGTGCTGCAGCTCCTGGAACAGGCGGCCATACTGGGCGTCATGAGGGCGACAGGCTTGCTTCCTGGAGAGCTCAGCTATCTGCTCCTTCACCTGCTGCATGCGGATCCACAGGTACCTGCAACAGCACGTCACATACAAGGGGTCAAAAGCCTTTTAAGTCTGACTTAACACATTGCTCACATGCCATGCACTACATTAAATGAACTGTTGACCACTGTAATCATTCCTCCTCTCCACACTGGCTCTTTAATTTTTCTTTTAACACCGCACTGTGGAACTGTTTCCACTTAATAATTTTGTCGGTTTCAAGACTCCATAGTGTAGAGTGTCAGAGTCAGACACCCTTGTTAAGAGTTTTCAGGCATCAATTCGATGAATTTGATGTGTTGAATATAAATGATTCCTAATTATAATTTGGAATCAATCCCAATGTCTTAAATGTGTAAACGTATAATAACTCTGACACTGTTGAAATTATGGTCTGCACACAATGAGGACCTGAAGCTGGTTCTGACCTGATCCGAGGATGCTGGAAGCCGTCAGTGGTGCTGCTCTCCTCCAGCTCTGCACCGGTCATCAGCTGGGACGACAGGCTGCGTCCTCTCCACTCCTCCTGCAGCAGAGCCAGCTGCAACAGACATCATCAGCACCGTGATCAGCCTCACCAGGCAAAGTATTTCTGGCTCTAACCAGCTTTTAGTTAATCAATCAATTTTGTATTTTTTACATTAAATCAAAATGGTACAATTCAAGTGAAATGTAATCCCATCAGTTCCTGATAGTGGCCACCTTCCTCCGTGTATCAAACCCTAGAGAAATATTTTATACTGGAGTTGACGGTCCCTAGAGACAAGATTGGACATTGTTTTTGACTTGAGTTGTAGCGCCTACTTGTAACTTTTTATTTGTCACGTCATCAAGATACAATATACAAACTCTCTTTAATAAAAAATGTAGCTTGTTAACTTATCATTCTAACCCTAACCCTGGTAAGTACTTCCTGCTGGGTGTGCTTTTAAATGAGACAAAGGAAGTCAAAAGAAATCAGAATATTTGAAATTATTTTGAAATAATAAAAAAAAAATTAATTAAATTAATTATAATTATATATATATATATATATATATATATATATATATATATATATATATATATATATATATATATATATATATATATATATATATATAGTGGCAGGTTAGCTCAGTTGGTACAGCAGGCACACTTATAGAGGTTTATTAATATATACAGAAGGAGATGCAGAAGGTCAAGGGTTCGAGTCCGACCTGTGACGGTTTCCTGCATGTCTTCCCCTCTCGCTCCTCATTCATATTTGAGCTGTCCTATCCATTAAAAGCGGAAATGCCCAAAAAAAAAATCTTTATGAGACAAAATGTGGTGTAAAGCAGAAACAAACAGCTGCTGACCTCCTGCTGTGCGTAGTTAAGTTTGTAGGCCCTCTTCACCGCTGGGTCAAAGATGGTCTGTGGTGTCCAGACCTTGATCTGCAGCAGGCCCATGTTGACCCAGAACACTCCGGAGCGGGTCGGCAGGTTGGAGCCTTGGACCTTGCTCTGAACGTACTGCTGCAGGCAGGTGATGCAGGCCTCCACCAGGCCGTCAGGGAGCACATTCTGAGGCAGAAAGTCTCTGAAGACGGTCTGGATCTCCTGGGCAGCTATCAGAGGGTCAGGGTCCTCCACCAGGCTCTCGCAGCTCTCCATGTAGCCCTCCTGCAGACTGGGAGGCAGCAGGTCTGCCATGCTCTGAAGCTGGCGGCGCAGGACCGCGCCCTGGAGCCGGAAGTCTGTGCCCCTAATGAGGCACGAAGGGGAGGGGGGGTGATTAGGAAAGCCAATATTGATAACTGCTTGTGAAGAACATTTTTTTCTGTTTTAATCTACCTGAACTCAGCCAGTGCAGGGACGGCCATATTGTCCCACAACACAGCAGACACATCCTGCAGCTGCTGGATCCTCTCCTTCCACTCCCCCAGGGTGACATGGGACAGGGAGAGGAGGGCTGCCCCTGATGGATCCCATCCCCCTCCAGGATCACTGCTGCAGAGCACTCCCAGCATGCAATACGACCACACGGCTTTACTCAGCAAGGCAGGTCCCTAAAAGCAACAAGGCCATGTGTTAATCCAGCAGGAAATGCCTTTTAAATACAGTAAGATCAACAGGAGATGTTGGAGGTCAGTACCATGTTGTCTGCTCCGTGGTGCAGCTTTGGCGCTGGCTGGGTCCTGGGACTTAGTGGGTCCCATTTCAGCCAGAGGTTGGGGTCAGAGGTCACGCTGCAGGTCCACAGGGCAGCCAGGGCCTCTGACAGCAGCTCACACCACACAAACTGCAGCTCCTCAGCGGGCTGAACAACAGTCAGGGGGGATTATGAGCAACATTCTAAGTCTTTTCTAGGCATTTTATCTGACAGTTCACAGCAGAGAGCTGACAGAGCACCAAGGGGGGGGGGGGGGGGCTTTTGGCGGGAGTGGGGGCGGCGGGGGAGGATGCTGTGGGCCGCCAGGACACTCCTGAATTATTGGTTTTAGTGTTTTATCTCAAGTTTGGATCACTCTCACATGTTCTACGGTGCCAAATACGTTTGGTCCTATTCTTCACGTACACATTACACTCCAGGAAACAGCCTCTTTGTTGTGTGATTTTAGTTTCCGTTTTTTTACTTTTACTTAAAGATCTCCTCCAGACATGTTTTAAGACGACATAATATTCTGCTTTGAATAATAATTGCCTGCTTTTCCATGAACCAATTCTGAAATGTCTCCTCCTCTTTCTCCCTCACTGAAAAATCCAAAATCACTTAATATGAAATATTGTTCATTTCCAAAGTTTAACTGCTGGACACAAGAAGTCTCCTACTTCATTGAAAGGTCCTGTGTCAGTGTATGAGACCTGGAGGCTTCAGGTTTCCACATCACACTTGTGTAGGTGACATAATGGACCACAAACTCTACACATGCATCATCCTGTACAGTGCAGGTCAAACATCCAAGTGAAGTGAGAATAAGGTGGGTGTACTGACCCTGTCGCTGCTGAGCAGGAACCAGAGCGGCTGCAGCTGGCTGACGTTCATGGCTGTGGACTGGAGGCAGTAACGCAGATGTCTGGAGAGTTCAGGACGTAAGCTGTCCTCGGCCTCCTGGTCACTGCAGAGCAACAGGGACAATTCACTACACATCCATCAACTGTTTCAGAATCAGTCTCCACAAGTATCTGTGCGTGGCTGAGGAAGTGTTACCCAGGCGAGAGCGCCAGGTGCAGCAGGTCCGTGCTGAGGCGCAGCTGATTGAGGACAGCCAGGTGCTCCATCAGGGGCCAGAGCTGTGCCCGGCGGCCCAGCTGCTGCAGCTCCTCTCTGGCCAGCTGGACTCCACCTCCGGGCTCCTCGCCCTCAGGCAGGGAGCAGAGCTCCAGTAGCCCCCTTTGCTTCATCTGACGCTGCTGCTGCTCCACACTCGACACCAACCTCTCCAACACTCCTGATGGGGAGGTACAGAAGGACACTCACATATTGATTCTTTAACATCACACTGGAGTTTCTCTTACACTGCACACTATGAACGTGCTGGACAGGACAAACAGTATAATGGTGATTTAGGTATTCCTAAAGCTGAACAGCGGGGGGCTAACAATGTCAAGTTTTTCCTGAGGGTGGCGCTACACACATGGAGTCATTACCACCAACAGGGTTTATCCTGATGCAGCATGAGAGGCAAACCACATGGCTGATTAGATTTTGACTACAGCTTTTCATGGTTAGTTTTTACCTACTATCACAGAGAAGTAGTGGGGGTGGGGCTCATGCAGGAACCATGTGTAAAACACATCAGTTCTTCAGTGGCATGTACCAGTGAATGTACCCTGTCGTGTGAGGCTTGTGTAGACAGTCTGCCTTTCTCCACACGGGGAAACACCGTTTGACATAATATAACTATACTAAGTAGTTATTATTAGAAAGGTGTTCTTTTCTCATCTGATGATGTCTGGCAGCAGGACTTCAAACTCTGCAGTGTGAAGTTGTTTTTTTTAACTCTTGGGTGACATTTCTGTGATGAAACTTGCAAATAAAGAATAAACACCTACTGATGAGCAGGTGGCCTTCATCTAGTTAGACCATGTATGACAAGTTTGTGCAGTTAAAGAGTAACTTGAAAGTAAGAAAAAAGTGTCCACACCTTGGCTGCATATGCATTTCTCTATTTATTTTGTTGAGGTTTGATGATGAGAAAAAGAGTTGAAGAGTAACTTAACAGCAGGCTGAACGCCAGCATCCCTGATGGGTGTGGTTAAATACATTAGTTTTAATTTAATCCTTAACTATTTGTGGTCTCCCTTCTTTTGTTGTGAATTTGAGCTGGTTCATGACACTGGCCACTGGATGTTCAGTGTGCAAGAGAAACCTTTTGGTGCTAAAGAATGTTAGTAAGTCAAAACACAGGATTCACACTATGGGGATCACCATGGCCATGGTCTGGCCCTGTAGCCACCACAGGTGAAAGCTCTTTGTATAACATGCTCACCAGTCTTGTGTGGATCCAGCTGGTTGTTGGCCAGCAGAACCAGGCCCCAGGCCTCTAGCAGACTCTCTTTGATGTCCAGCCCGAGCCCAGCACCCTGAAGTCGGACCAGCTCATGCCTCCAGGGACCCGTGGTGGCGTCCAGCCTCAGATCGCTCACATCCAGGGCTTTACTCAGGAGCCGGAGGCGAGACGCACACTCAGCCACCGACTCCAACTGGAGAACAAGATGGATGAGGTTTGTAAAGTGAATTCAGATCTTCTCAGATACGCTGTGAATGACAGACATTATACTAAAATGGCTTTTAAAAAACCTTCTCTTTGGTTGGACAACCATATGAGACGCGAGATATCTCTACCAACGCAAGATAGAGAAGACCGAAGGTAAGACAGGAAACATAAAAACAACTCCTGACAATGAGACTAGAGCTGGGTTCCCTCATTCACTTAACTCCCTCACTATTTCAAATATTAAATAGTGAACTATATGGGGAACGACCAAACCAGATTTCAGACACTAGATGAGTCAGTTCTTTGCGTGCCAAGCATCATGTAAACCAACCCAAACAAAATGACTTGTAATCTGTCCCTGAAACAAACTGAGCACCCAGGAGGTAGTAAAATGTTGTACGTTATATATGTTGCACGTTACATTTCCACTGTTAAAAAACGAAAGCCCGCTCCATTTTTCCTTTTCAATTTTCGCAGGTGCTTCTGCTTCTTCTTCTCCTCCGGGAAAAAACAGCCGCATTGCATTGTGGTATACGGGAGTTAAATGTAGGGTACTAACCGCAGAGAATTGGAACACCACCACAAAATGTTGAACACACTATATAGGGAACTATTTCTGTGATAGGGAACGGTTTCAAACACAGTTTAGGTCTGACAGAAAACCAGAGCTGAGGAAGCGTCTCCAGACCTTGAATGGCAGAGCTTTCCCGAGGGTTTTCTGGATGCCCTTCAGAGCTGTGGCCACAGACACCGGGGTGGACAGAACCGTCTGGATGGCTGCAGAGACCGCCTGCAGCTCCTGCTGACCTCTGGAGTACAGCACAGGCACAAGTGTTGGAAATGGAAATACATTAGCTACATATTTCCTGAGACAATTGTAGCAGCACATTAGTAATATACAGACAGTGTTATTGCACTCTTACAGTCATACTATCTGTGTAATGTTAGAGACATGTAAAGAAATTAAATAATTACTAAGTGACTGACTTAATTTCATGTCATGTTATGCATTGTAGAGAAAAGTGTTTACTGGAATGTGGCATCAGTGTCTCCCAACAGCAGCTGGGGCAGTCGGAGGATCAGGTGTTTCTGCACCCACTGCCAGTGCAGAGACAGCACCGAGATGCCCTGAGAGTCCGCCGCCAGTGTGCTGCACACATCCCAGAACCGGTCGAGCCACTGCAGCAGCTGCAGGATCTGAACACACAGCACAGGCACAGCTGAGGAAATGCTTTCAGAATTGGGGAGGGAGGAGTGTGGTACAGGTAGCAACTGAACAAGCAGTAGTAGAGCTATTACTGCTATTGCTGTGTTAAAGCAGTAGTGGAAGTAGCAGCCGCAGCAGTAAGAAAAGCAGTAATGATAGCAGTAGCTGCTATGTGTAGTAGTAGCAGAAGGAAAAAGGTGCAGGTCCACCAGCAGCTAGCAGTAATAGTAGCAGTATGAAAAGAGAAGTGTGGGTGTGCAGGGACCCAGTAACAAAGCGAGGGAGCTCTGACCTCGAACATGATGTGGTCCGAGATGGTGGGCTGTCCACTCTGCACAGCCTGCAGGATGAACGAGTCCCACAGGTCAAAGAAGGTGCGCAGGTGCATGAGCACTGGGTGGGGCAGGTGACCGATATCCACGGTGCCTGAGGGGAGAGGGGCAGTTATATACTGTGCTGCGGCTCAGGAGGTAGACATTTTGTAACTGATACTCAGTTTGAAGGGGGAGTCAGGTATGGAGAATGATGCTATGGCATGCGTTATGCTTCATCAGGTAATGCTGATCCACAGCGTGCTGCGGTGCATACTGTACCTTTGCTGAAGGCTGTGGCTATTCTCAGGGCACAGTTCTGAGCAGACAGGTTGATAGCACAGGTGCAGATGACAGACCTCTCCTCTCTGTCCATCATCAGAACAATCCTGACAAACACATTCACATCATTAGCACTCTGCGCCTGGAAGCTATTATTTGCCTTTACTTTATGCTTCATACAAGATCACTGTACATGGAAAAGAACAAATAGTTTTAAGCATTTTCAGATGTTTTAAAACAACAATACATATCACACTTCAAATTATTAGCATACTGTGTGTTGCGCTTGATTCGTTTGCCTTCCACTTGCAAATGTATATATGCTGAATTGTTCCACTGCAGCGATCTTTAAAGACTTTTTCCATGCTAGAGTTGTGCACATGGCAGCATAAAGGCTGACAGGCAACCTCCCACCGTACCTGTTAGCAACTGCGTTCAGTGCCTCCAGGAACTCTGTGTATCTCTCCTCGTCCTCAAAGCTGCACTTGTTAGCTAAAATATCCAGGTACTGCTTGTTCCATCGCATGTCCACCAGAATCCTGTATTCATCTGGCAATGTAACACACAGCGGTTAATACTCATGAAGATGGAAGCAGTACGTTCTAACACAGGTCATATGTCTGATAGAAAGGCATGAAATGTTCTGCACTGAAATCATCATCAGCTTTAGCATGAAGTGGGAAAAACATCATGACATCGCTGACAAGTCCCTGACACCTTCACCTGCATGACTTCACCTTGATGATTGTATTAACTTAGAATTCTATTCTATTTGCAGTTTGTGAGTTCAACATTCTGGTCAGGGACTGCAGATGCAGGAGAACAGGTTTACCTTTGCTGTGAGGCTGGAGCAGCTCTGCTAGTGACTTGCCCTTGGCAGCAAGTTTGCTCCCAAACACAGCCTTCAGAGCTCGGTTTCCTGCCTCCACCTGGACCAGAGCTGGGTCTGGAAGAGAACAAACACCCTGCTTTAGGATCTAAGCACTGCATAGTGCTGGACACTTTCGACAAAAGAAAATTCCCATATTCATTTCTACAGTGTGATTACAATATAAACTGCAGAACACAGATACCTCTGTACTGAAGGATCTGGCCAGGGACCAAATACCCATGGACCTTGAATTCTTTCCAAGGAAATCTACCATCATTGCACATGAATACCTTGGTGTGTGTGTGTGTGTGTGTGTGTGTGTGTGTGTGTGTGTGTGTGTGTGTGTGTGTGTGTGTGTGTGTGTGTGAACACACCAGGGGCGTATTTGTAGCTCCTGCCCAGGTGTGAGAGCCAGCTGCTGCGGAGGATCCAGTCTCCGTGAGAGGCCCTCTCTGTGAGCAGTCTCACTGCTGTGGGGATCAGCCTCAGAGTGTCTCCTTCGGCCAGATCCACCACTCCTCCAGAGAACACCAGGCCTTCATGGACACCACTGCTCTGCAGCGCCCTCTGCAGGTCACTCAGACTCAGGGGCCGATTCCTGTGGACAACACAGCTAGTGTAATTATTTCCTAAAGTATTCAACTTCACGACTTTTTTTAACTGTCATTCAACGGTTTCTCCAATTTAACTTTAAACGCTTAAACACACAACTGACACTTCCACTACTATCTTTGATCTCTTTCACACTAAAAAGGGACACATCCACTACAGGCAAAGTTTACAGTTAGACGGACTACAAACCCTCAGCTGACATTACAAGTCCCATCTTTCAGTTCATACACTTGAACTGACACCTTCAGCTGAATCTCTCTCTTACACCTCAACTCCTTTCAGTGCTTGATCCGGGACTGAATCTCCAGCATCTTCACATGAACCGATAATACTACTTCACTGAGCACTTACTCTCTTCAATTTCATTAAGTATTCACACTTATGTTGAAACTTAACTAATTATAACTAACAATTAATAAACTGCCACTTCAGATGCTTTTTAGTATTTCAACATCAGGTACATCTTTATTTCCCTTAATACCCTTTTCTATGTTGGATGGGTACTTCAGAATAAATTCACCCAGAAAGTTATGTCTGCTGCAGACTCATGTGATGGTGTTGTTCCCATCCTTACCGTTTGCCCTGCAGGCTGAGGGTGTTGAGGCAAAACGAGAGGACCTGTCCATCTCTGAGGACAGCGGAGAAGCAGGAATCCTCGGTGGAGAGGAGGGCAGAGGGGAAGCCATCAGGCCACACCCCAGCACACAGCAGCCCACTGCCCCAGTCCTCCGTGTCCAGGATGGCCAAGTGCTGCTCTATCAGCTGCTGGGCGTGCTGGAGGAAAAACAATGAACCCATGTTTATTCATCTTCTGGGGAGCATGAATGTGAAAAGTAAAAAAACATTAGGATTTATAATCTGGCTGACCAAACCTCGTCATTTAATCCATAAATTAAAATAAAAATGTAAAAAACACTGGAAAGAAGGAGTTAAAAGTAGACGTTGTAAAAATGTCTGGTACAATTAGAAACAGTCAAAGGTGTGCATACACATCACACGTAACTAGGGCTGCAGCTATCAATTGTTTTTGTAATCGATTAATCTAGCACTTTATCGATCGATTAATCAGATTTTATTTTTTATTTTTATTTTTTTTAAATTGTGCGTGTGAGAGAGAGAGAGCTGCGCAACAATCAGCTGTTGTTCTGAAGGATAGTCAGCGTCAGCTCAGATCGTGGTCACCACTACGTATTTCCTTGTCTCTGATTTTGGTAGTTGTTGTGTTTGATGTGGTGTCATCGTCCATACGACTCTGTGATTGTGATTGACGGATGATGAAGTTAGACTCCATGTTCTCTGTTGAGATGCTAAAGCTCTGACGTCGTGCTATTATTGTGCTAAGCTAGTTTGATTTTGCAGTAGACCCACTGTCCAGAGTTTGAGTTGTAATTGCGTCTGAACTGACTCCAACCTTTGGACCCTTCCTGTGGTCTCCTCCAGCCGGTCTCTTCTCTCAGCCCTCACTAGTTACCTCTGGCATGTGTCTGAACTGACTCCAACCTTTGGACCCTTCCTGTGGTCTCCTCCAGCCGGTCTCTTCTCTCAGCCCTCACTAGTTACCTCTGGCATGTGTCGCCAGCAGCAGACGGAGCCGTCTGGTGAGCGACAGTAGCGGGAACGCCGTCCGTCAGAGATACAACGTTAGTAACATTGATTTAACCAAGCTTCCAGGCAAGTCATTTTGCATCGAGGATTTTTTGTAATCGAATTACTCGAGTTATTCAAGGAATCGTTTCAGCCCTACACGTAATGCTATACAGTGAGGAAAATAAGTATTTGAACACCCTGCTATTTTGCAAGTTCTCCCACTGGGAAATCATGGAGGGGTCTGAAATTGTCATCGTAGGTGCATGTCCACTGTGAGAGACATAATCTAAAAACAAAAATCCAGAAATAACAATGTATGATTTTTTAACTATTTATTTGTATGATACAGCTGCAAATAAGTATTTCAACACCTGTCTATCAGCTAGAATTCTGACACTCAAAGACATGTTAGTCTGCCTTTAAAATGTCCACCTCCACTCCATTTATTATCCTAAATTAGATGGACCTGTTTGAGGTCGTTAGCTGCATAAAGACACCTGTCCACCCCATACAATCAGTAAGAATCCAACTACTAACATGGCCAAGACCAAAGAGCTGTCCAAAGACACTAGAGACCAAATTGTACACCTCCACAAGGCTGGAAAGGGCTACGGGGAAATTGCCAAGCAGCTTGGTGAAAAAAGGTCCACTGTTGGAGCAA